>CP092864.1:140911714-140926805 GCA_030710605.1 Cordylochernes scorpioides | reverse complement strand
ACCCTTATTTTACAAAAAAAATATATATATATATATTTTCCATAATATAAATATATATATCAAATTTTTTCTCCCCCATTGAATATGAGCAAAAATATTTTTAAAACTTAATTCTATTGACGTTATGTGGCCTTGAGTTTGTTGTTGACACACATTAATATGTTATAATACCTTGATAAAGGTTGGCGTTCAGCCAACTGAAATATTGGTAAAATAAATGATATTTTGATCCAATATATGCCTTTTTAATTAAAAATTAAAATAAATTGCTGTGTCATCCTGAAGTTTGTTTTCCTATTTTTCTACGTTGCAATATAAAAAAGGAAGAACGAGATTGCTCGAAGCATATTATATATATTTATAATTATATTTAATTATGCTGTCCTAAAAGCTTATGTCCATAGTTCATCTAAAATACCCATTCGAAGAGTCAAGCATCAGTATCACTATAAAAGGAAGTTCCAAAAAATGCAATATAACAGCGGTATGGTAGATTAAACTGGCGAAACCGCTGGGAGGGTTCACCACTGATGAGCCAGGCCCTCCCAATAATTTTTCCATTGCAGTAAGGGCAGTAGAAATTGTTTTATTTTAAAAAGAATATTACGCGTCTAAAATAGTTTTGTAATTTGATAAAATAATTAATTACGTATTTCGTACAGGAAAATTTTTCACTAATTAATATCTTCGCTAATTTGTTTTATGTTTTAGTTTACTGAGGAAGAGCTTGTTCGAAAGCTATTTTATACAATTAATATATAGAGTGTCTTGTACCTTTTTGTAATTTATCGGAATCCGCAGACCTGGGATAATAACTAATTAATTAGTTAAGGCATATGCTGATCTCTCGTGCAACTAAAAGTCGGAATAAATATTGTCACAAATTATTTATTATTTTATTAACAGGCCTAACTGGCCTTGTCTTTATTGTTTGCGGAAGAGCATTGCTCGATGCAAATATTTGAATGTAATTCTACTGTCCTATAAGCTTATGTCCATAGTTTTCTTGAAAACCATTTCAGAGATTTCATCCTTCAGTGTAGCATATAAAAGCAGAATGATTCAATACAGTATTAGAGCTCTTAGAAGCGGTCTGGTGGATTAAATTGGCGAAACCGCTTGGAGGGTTCACCACTGATGAGCCAAGCCCTCCCAATATATTTTTTCATCGCAGTAAGGACAGTAGAAGTTTGTATTATGTATAAAAGAAACATTCGTGCTTTTAAATCCTTTCATTTTATATATATTTTGCTACTCTGTAAACTTCCCTCATTGGTTATCTTTTGTTGATCATTCATAGTTTGTTCTTGCCTTAAATAAATTGCTGTGTCATCCCGAAGTTGGCCTTCCCTAATTTTCCACCTGGCAAAATCAACTACTTGTTGATTTTTAATTATTCTAAAATTGGCCAAATACCCTTTTTTGATTAATCAAGAAAAGCTAACCACCTACGCGTTCAGGCTGTTGGCATTCATTTCGACAGATGGCGCAAGCCATCAGAAACTTTTAGTTGCATATTCAGGAGATGCCTTGTATGTAGATACTAGCCGAATGACCCGGGCAACGCCCGGGTTTTACCCGAATAAATACTTTTATTCAAATACTATTCGTTACAATTATAAATTGGCGCCGTGGATGTCATTCTTGTATAATACTAGCCGAATGACCCGGGCAACGCCCGGGTTTTACCCGATTAAATACTTTTATTCAAATACTATTCGTTACAATAATAAATTGGCGCCGTGGATGTCATTCTTGTATAATATATAAATGAGTTTTAAAAATTGTAAAAAAATAAAAAAATGCATCGGCCGGGAATCGAACCCGGACCGCCCGCGTGGAAGGCGAGCATTCTACCACTGCACCACCGATGGTTATGAGAAATGGCCATATTTGGGTATTTATTCCATTCACAAAAGCAAACGGTGTCAGAATTAAGAATTGTTGCTTGATTATGACGATGATAACTGTATATATTATAATATGCTTGTATGTAGACAATCACATAATATATGTAGCTATACCACGTAAAAGATATGTAGATATATACCAGGTTTCCAGGCGAGCTGTTTCATAGTGAAGCCGTCCATGTCGAAGATAATGGAGTGGGTGTCAACCACCTTGTCAAGCTGTCACAACACCACAACTTGTATTCCCCATTTATAAGCATACAAACATCAACCATTCTTATAGGAATTATTGAGAGTCTCCATATAAAAATGTGTAGAAATTTCTTTGAATTGTGATATAAATATATTTAAAACAAAATAGGCATTACCTGAACGCTCACATGAGCTTTCTATATGTCAGAGTGCCATCTAGTGGAACAAAAATCAACTAAACGTTGATTTTAGCTTGTTGCAAAGATAATTGGCCGACCCAATTTCTTGATAAATTAACAAAAGTCAAACACGTACGCTTCAGGAAATGCCTTATATATATGTCATAATATATACTCTTCCAGGAATAATAAAGCCAACTTAGAGCCGGCCCAGAGAGAGACGAGAGGGTAAAGTCCTGTCACTTTAGACATCAGCGACATTCCAAGGGGCGACCACTGGGGCCCGTTACTTGGAACCTCGGGACTATTAAGACAGTTGGGTGATTGTGTGCGATACGAACGGACGCCCGGCTCTCCCCCCTCTCTCTCTCTGGTTGCCTGGGTTCCTCTTCCAACTTGTGGTGTGATTATTTCTCTTCCCACTTTATTATATTGCCACATATATATATGTGATAAGATCCTGTCGACTCTTCTGTGATAAGATCCTGTCGACTTTCAATGTGATAAGATCTTGTCGACTCTTTGTTATAAGATCCTGTCGACTTTCAATGTGGCAATATAATAATATTGTGGGGAAAGAGAAATAATCACACCACAAATTGGTAGAGGAATTTGTAAGGCAACCAGAAAGAGATGGAGAGAGCTGGGCCCGGCCGCCTCCAGGCGGCCGGCCGTTCGTGTCCACACAATGCTCAACTGTCTTAATTAGTCCTGATGTTCTACGAAATGGGCCCCTTGGAATGTGGCCAGTGGCTCAGATGACCGTACTTTAGCTGCCTTCTCTCTCTGGTCGACTGTAGATTTACTTTATTATTCCTGGAAGGGTAATATTATGACATGTGTGTGTGTGTACCAAACGAAGCACCTCTCCCTTTATTTGTATATCAGAACGATGCATTGTTCATCACCCTAGTAAAACACTTTACTAGTGATAATGAAGAACGTTTGGTAAATTCGACCGATTTCATAACCCCCTCTCTCGTAAGAAGTTATGAAATCGAAGCCGCCCCTGTACTGATGAGGGTCATAGCCTGAAACCATGGTATACAGGTTGTTGGCTTTTTGTCTGGATTTGTCAAAACTGGTGTTGTGGCTTATTATTTATCATTACTTGTAAATGTTTTTACTGGAGTGATGCAAAGTGCATTGTTCTGATGTATAATTAAAGGGAGAGGTGTCTCGTTTGGTACATCAATATCCTTCTCTCGCAACTTTATGTTGTATATATACTCGTACTAGCCGAATGACCCGGGCAACGCCCGGGTTTTACCCGATTAATTGCTTTTATTCAAATACTATGGATGTCATTCTCGTATAATATATAAATGAGTTTTAAAAAATGTAAAAAAAAAAAAAAATGCATCGGCCGGGAATCGAACCCGAGCCGCCCGCGTGGAAGGCGAGCATTCTACCACTGAACCACCGATGGTTATGAGAAATGGCCATATTTGGGTAATTATTCCATTCACAAAAGCAAACGGTGACAGAATTGATTAAGAAAGGGCAATGCCCGGGTTTCACCCGATTAAATGTTTTTATTCAAATACTATTCGTTACAATTATAAATTGGCGCCGTGGATGTCACTCTTGTGAAACGTCCCGCTCCAAACTTTGTGTCTGAGAAGCGATATTTTTATAGAAAGATGATCTGGCTTTTGTTTTCTGCTCGAATGAATGTTTTTCTGTTAGAATTTTGTTCCTGCGTACAAAATAATGAACTGGTTTCACCCGTGGTCTCTGCTTTTTGGAATTTTTCCCGATATAATTTTGTATCTGATAATTAAACATGTTACAGCAATATCGTCATCATCATTTTCTGACTAAAAATATATAGTTTTAATAATTGATTTATATATTTTTTAAAATAGCCTATCGTCTTCCCCGTATTTTTTACCTATGTATGGAAATTTTGGTTTGAATTAGTGAACTACTGCGAATTTGTATACCGGACATATACATACAAACATTCATTTATATATATATAGATATACTCGTATAAAGGTCACCTCTCTGCATACTAGTGGCCTCAGATCGGTGACAAAGCCACAACACCAGCTTTGGCAAATTGAGAAGCGTCCACCTATAGACCATGGTTTCAGGCTGATGGCCCTTCTCAGTTCAGGGCGGACTTTATTCCATGAGATCCACAAGAGATCAAATGAAATCTTTACACTCCATCAAAGAGGTGTTTAGCTGGTAGAGTGGCTAGGCCAAATCTATGGCCAAAAAGGATATATATAAACACATTTCCTAATATATTTAATATGGTTTCCACCTTCCATTTAGAATTGGTTCGGATGTAATATTTTATAAATCACAGAGAAATATATTTTAACCTATAATATCGCAATGGAGTTGTGATTTTTGCTATCAAATAATGTAGTAAAATAGGCTGCCGCAGAAATCTCCTAACTCGTTGGGAATATTCTCGAATTCCTGATAAGTTTAGCGGCGTCTCAGGAGACATCCCGAGATGTCACGTGACGACAGGACTTTGGACCAATCACGGTGACTGGAAGCCGTCAGCTGTGTGCAGGATATGTAAATATATTTCGTACATTAAAAAAGGTGTGTAGTTTTGTAAATATGTGATGGTTTTAAATTTAATTGCCATCTATCGTTAAAATTTTACACATATAAATTTACTGATGAGCCAAGCCCTCTCATTCAATAACTTATATCATCGCAGTAAGGTCTGTAGAGATAGTATTTGATGATATTTAAAAAGAAACGCATTGCCAGTAAATTTATATGTGTAAAAATTTTGTAAATATGTGATGATTTTAAATCTTGCTAGACGAATAACCCGGATTACATTGGAATTTCCACGAGTACACACACACACACACACACACACACGGGCGAGCGGCCACGCTTTTTTCGAGCTCCGCCGTTTTCGCCTCTGGCGTGCGTGTAGATGGCTGGCAACATGCCAATTTTGGTACCGGCTAGTAGCCCAGAGGAAGCTGCATCAGTGCCTGAAAGGCCCAGCTTCGTATCACAAACCGGTGACGAAATATCACCGAAAAATATCTTGCAGAAGAAAACTTCTCAAGAAAATTTAAATCAAAAGCATGCAAAATCGCCGGCAGGCATCAAGCATGCAAATTCGGCCGCCGCGCCTGACGTCACGGCGCCGATAACTGCTGCTGCTACCAGCGCCGAACCAACCTCCAAGAACTGGTGTGACTCCGTGGAGATGGAGATGGGGGACGAACAAAACAACGGCTATACACTCGTCGTTAGGAACAAGAAGAGACGCCGCGGCTCGTCGACATCAGAGCATGCTGCAAGGCAGCCCAGCAAGCCTAGAGTGCAGCACAACACTCAGCAGCGGAAGCAGCTCACAGGGCCAAGAGCAATGCCGCCCCAGCAGTTCAAGGCGACGCGGGCTAACATCGCCGACGCCAAGGCGAGGCAAACCTCATCCACACAGGACAACTACATCTTCGTGGAGGTCTGTCCTGACATCTCGTCCTACAAATACCTCCAGGCGATTGACAAGCTGGTCGGGGGACCGAGAAACATCACCCAGTTCAACAAAATGAACGGGCATTACATCGTGGGCCTGGCGAGCAAGGACCTTGCGAGCCGTCTGCTCGGGAGCGACCTGGACATCGAGGGAACGCTCCTTAAGATCTTCCCCTACCGCAAGAGGGCCGAGCGCATTGTCGTGGCCAATCTGCCCGGCTTTGTGGAGGACAGCGCCGTCGTGGAGGCCCTGCATCCTTATGGAAAAGTCACCTCCATCGCCCCCATCCTGATCAAAATGGGGGAGTACGCTTTCACCGACGGCCGCCGGGAGGCCTTCATCCTGCTCCACAAGGACATCAAACTGGAGAATCTGCCCACCAGACTGGACATTAAGTCTAAAGGAGACACCCTATCGGCCTTCCTGACATTTGGAATAAAATGCTCGAAATGCAACAAGCAGGGCCACCGCAGAGCCAACTGCCCAGCGCTCGCCAGGCAAGGGAACGGCAGCCCCAGGCAAGCAGCGTCTCCCACCGACGCAAGGCCTCCCCCTCCTCCTCCTCCTCAGCAGCCAAGGAAGCCGCCACCGGCGCCCGCAACACCGGCGTCCCCTGTCAAACCGGCGACAACTTCAACCGAGCCTCAGGCGATCCCCTCGGCACACCAGCCTGCCGAACAGATGGATGTCACCCACCCCGCCCCTGCTGCCCACCCTGCTTCCCTGGCTGCCCCGCGGCTCCCCGAGCCTCGCATCTCTCCGCTCGACCACGAGATGTCGGTGGAGGGGCTGACCTCACCTCCATCCACGCCTGCCAGGGGAGAATCCGCACTCAAACAGCTGCTGAAGCACATCGAGGAGACCCCCACCCTTTCCATCGACTGGCACAAGCTGCCCGGCCTTAACTGCAAGGACGCACAGCAGCTCCTCACCTCTGAGACCACCATGAAGAGGCTAGCGCCCACGCTGACACAAGAACAGGTCGCCACCCTCGACAAGTTGCACGACACCTTCAAGGCCTCGTGCCCAGACTCCAACTCCACCATCCGCAAGACCCTCCAGAAGACCAGGAAGGTCCGGCGAGATCTACAGCGCCAATGAACCACCGCGTCGCCACCATCAACGCGCGAGGGCTCGCCACTCGGAGGAGGAGCCTTGCCCTTTGTCATCTCCTAAGGCAACATCACGTGGACATCGCGTTTGTCCAGGAGACAAACGCATTTCATCTGGGCAGCGGCCAAGACCTCTGCCTCGGCTACAACGCTGTTGTGTTGGCCCATCCCGTAGCCATCTCGGGATCCGGACTCGCCTGCGTCTTCGGGCCAGGCGTAGCCGTGATACAACAGCGCGTCCTGTGGCCGGGCCACATCGCCTTGGCAACCATAGATGTCCACGGCGAGGAGATGACGGCCATCGTCGTTCATCTGGCGCATGAACCCCGGGAGAGAAACCGGCAACTGGAGCTCCTGGCGGCGACAGCGGCACAGGAGGAGGAGGGGGCCTGCTGGATCATCGGCGATTTTAACATCAGGGATCGGGGCCCCTCATCATCATCATCATCGGATGCCCTCGCCGCTCTTCTGGACCTGGCCGCGCTGGTCGACGTGGCCACCCAGTTCGACGCCGCCCACCTGCCCACCAGAGTCGCCATGCACGGCGACCAAGTCGAATCGAACCGCCTGGACCGGATCCTCGTCCCTGCTGGAGTCCTGGATCGCGTGTCCATCTACGCGACCAGCCACTACCACCTCTCGGACCACCGCCTCGTGCTGCTCCAGGTGGGCCCGCCCACCACCGCCGTCTCCTCCCCCACCCAGCCTCGCTTGGCCGCGATGCTCCGCTCGGGCCTTGCTCTCGAACATCTGGCTGGCTACATCCGGGAGTTGGAGGAAGACGCAGCGCACGATGACGACGACGGGACCTTCTGGGATAGGTGGACCTCCATCAAGGCGGGGCTGCTGGCGGAGGCCAGATCCCTGCACGACCCACGCCACGCTGCCAGCGACAGCTACGTCTACAGGGCGAGACGTTACATCGCGGCGCAGCTCGAGGCCTCCTCCATCCGGGCAGACTACCCATCGCTGCCGGACCTGGCACGCGCCATCCGCCTCCGTCGCCCGGTCAGCGTCATCAGGGACGAGGAGGACAACGTCATCGAGGGCCCAGAGCTTCGGCGGAGGGCGTTCGCGACCTTCCAGCCCCGCTTCGCCCGTCCCACCAGCGATCCAGCTGCGGGAGCTGCCTTCATCGCCAGCAGCGCGCCCACCACCACCACCCGCGAGCTGAGTGAGGAGGACCCGCTCCACCGGCCAGACATCAGCCCCAGCGAGATAGCCCACGCCATCGAGCACCTCCCTCGCGGAAAGGCCCCCGGCTGGGACGGCTTGCCGTGCGAGCTCCTCGTCGCCTTCAACGAGGACTTCTTCGCGGAAGCTCTGGCCCGGGTGTTCGCGGCTTCACGGCTCCGCGGTGCACTACCTCCGTCGACGCGGCGCAGCTCCATCTGCCTCGTGCCCAAGGCCCGCGGAGGTCGCGGCCTTGATGGCTACAGGCCTGTCGCGCTGCCCTCGGCCGACTACAGGGTCCTGGCCGCCATCCTTCACCGGCGCCTCAAGCCCCACCTGCGGACCCTGGTGCCGGAATGCCAAACATACGCCGTCCCCGGGAGGTCCCCGTCCTGGAACATCGCTAAGGTGACGGATGCTGTTGAGGAGGCAACCGCCATGGGCTCGCCGCTGGCCGTCATGGGCATCGACTTGGAGTCCGCCTTCGATTCCCTGGACCGCGGCTTCCTGGAGTCCCTGATGACGTCCCTCCGCCTCCCGCCGGCCTTCATGGGCTGGATCAACATCTTGTACGCCGGGGCGGACGCAACGATCCGGGCTGGAGGCTTTCACACCACCGCCTTCCCCCTCCTCAACGGCCTAAGGCAGGGCTGCGCCGTGAGTGCCGCTCTCTTTAGTATCGCTACGGGGCCGCTGCTACGTCGCCTGGAGTTGACCCTCGGCGTGGGCAACGTCATCGCCTACGCCGACGACATCGTCCTCCTTTTCCATCGCGACGAAGAATTCGAGCGGGTGGCGACCGTCCTCGAAGACTTCAAGCGGGCCTCCGGTATCGCCGTCAACCTCGGGAAGAGCGCGGGCCTTTGGTGCGGAGCCTGGCGCAACCGCGGCGACTCCCCTCTCGGCGCCTCCTGGTCGACCACCTCCATCAGGGTCCTCGGGCTCGACATCGCCCCCAGGAGCTCCGTAGCCCATCAGGAGCAGCATCTTCTCGCCCTTCTGGAGTCCGCCTGCCGCAGATGGACGCCTTTCACCCGCGGCCTATCCCTCGTCGGACGATCTAGAGCGGCGAACTCGCTGGTGAGCTCCACCATCCAGCATCACCTGCACGGGTACCTGCCATCACCCCCGACCATCGCCAAACTGCAGGCCAGACTAGCGAGGTTCGTCTGGGGGCCCGAGCATACGGCGTGGCTTCCCGCCGCCGTCATGGCGAGGCCCGTAGCCATCGGAGGCCTCGGCCTCCTCGACCTGGCAACCCAACTCCAGCTCGCCTGCCTCAAGGGGGTGCAGGTCGCGCTCCGCGGAGGCAGAAATGCCTTCAGCTGGCTGGTAGAAAGCGGTGAGGCCTGGATTCACCCTCCACCGGACGGCACCCGTCTCCAGCCCCCGCCGTCTACGGCTGCTGAAGCTCTGGGAGGAGGCCTCCAACATCCTGAGCCTCAACCACCGGGCGCTCCCCACGGCTCAGCTGCTGGACCTCCCCATCATCGGCGGCTGCCGGTTCCTCCGCCCTCCCGACCTCCTGGCCCCCGCCCGCTGGCGTGGAGCCCGAGTCCGGGACCTTCTCGCGGAGGGCCACCTCATCGCCCGCCCTACGCGCTCCGTCCTGGCTGACGCCGCGACCCTGGGCGCCTTCTGTCGGAGGCTGACCTCCGAGAACGCCGTGGGCTTCGGGGCGGAGTCTGCACCCTCATCTAGCTCTTTAGCTGCGGCCGTGGTGCTGCGAGGGACGGCTACGCCGTTCCTCAACGGCCTCACGACCCGCTCGGCCCGACGGGCCCTGGATCGCCCGCGCCTCGCCGCCACGCCTATCTCAAGGTTTACCTCGAGATGGTCGCCCACCATCGGTCCACCACCATCCAGGATCGACTGGGCCTCGCTGCGGCGCTGCGCCCACTCGGGCCACGAGGCTGACGCGGCCCTCAAGTTGGCCCTCCACGCCCTGCCCCATCCGGCCCATCCTGCCTCGGTCGGCCCCCCCTGTCCTGCCTGCGGGTCCATCGACTGCTCCCTCGGCCACCGTTACTGGTGCTGCCGTTCCATCAGGCCTCTCATCAGAGAGGCCTTCAACATCATAGGGCGGCCCCCTGACCTGCAGGCTTGGATCTTCGGCGGGTCCGGCCTTGAGGACGACGCCCTTTCCATCTTGGCGTCGGCAAAGTTGCGAATTTATCGCTACTTTGTACAGGTTGGGCTCGGAGAAGCGGTGGAGGACCCGCTCATCGCCTGGTCCAGGACCCTCCAGCGCCGAGGTTTTCTTCCTCCATCTCCCATCACCATCTTGTAAAATATGTTTCATATATGTATATATTTTCTCTTCTCTTCTCATCTTCTTTTTTCTTTTTCTCTCCCTGTGATTGAAAATGTATAATATTGTCTAAGATGACAATAAATATTTTTTAATTGTCATTGTCACACACACACACACACGTACACGCGCATTCCCTCACACACGGACACACACACGCAATCACACAGACGCACAACCCCACACAGACACATCTGGTATTGATCTGCCATTACTCCCAGCATATCTAGCAATCATCCGGTATTTTTAATGACCACTTTCAGGCAGCTCATTGTAGACCTTCAATTTTTCCCAACCTCAACATCTTTTCTAACCAATTTTTATCTCGCATTATGTGTTCGATGTAGGTCAGCCTTTGTTTTCATATTTGGGATTCTAGGGATCAACCAATATATCATTTTTAGAAAGAGGGGATCATATATCGCCGCAACTCTTTTTTTTTAAACGCGATTAAAGGAAGCTTTCGGGCAAGCCCTTCTTCAGCTAACTATAGTGTACAAACGAGAGAGAGAGATTATATATCGTTTTTAAAGCGGAATCTATGTAAATATAGTACAAAAATATATTAAAGAAATTTACATAATTGAATAAATATGAAGAATCAACTATAAACAGTTCAAAGGATATATCATTTGTTTAAAATTGAAATATTTTTCCTTTTTTTATCTGTACATACTTCCTGAGTAGCTTTCTTCATGTCTACATTCCATACTCATGCTCTACAATAGTATAAAATCATTGTCAATCATTCTTGTAATTACATTTTAACATAGGGATTACTTTAGAATCCCATCACTTTACTTGGGTGGTGGATTGGTATAGAACGTCGAATTTTCAACAACAACGACCCGGGATCAAATCCCGCTTTGAGCACTTTTTTCTTTCAGAAGATAAAAAATATTTCAATGGCCCCCGATTCTTGAAAAAGTTCAACCCTACCAATATGTGCAAGTAAAAATGGGGCTTTTGCATATTTGTAAGTTTTATGAGTAGAGAAAATTGCTCTAAATTATAAAATTCTATATACAGTTACGAGCGTCATTCCTCATATCCTAATCAATCAGTCATCAGTTTTCATCTCTGTCACCGTTTGCTTTTTTTTGGAATGGCGCCCTCCTATTGGTTGGCTACGGTCACGCCACCTTTGCCCCCCCACTCGCTATTTCGTCTTTGTAACTATTGTGTTGGAGCGGGTCGCTCCCTAAATAAATGCATATATTAGATAATAACCAAATGGAATCCTCTCTTTCTTTTTCCCAGTAAGAGACGCCTACGGAAGCCAACAGTACATAGACAGATAAAGCACATAGGCTATAGTTATTAACTAACATATGCAATTATTTAAGGCGCCAATTTATAATTGTAACAAATAGTATTTGAATCAAAACATTCAATCGGGGGTAAAACACGGGCGTTGCCCGGGTCATTCGGCTAGTGAGAATATAAACAAAAGGCATAGCTCTGTAGCTATGCTTGTAGAAGGATTATAAAGATCCGAAAGCTTAAACTTTGCACGAATAAAGAAACGCTACTGTTTATATTCTGTAATATTTGTAAGTGAAAAATTCAAACTGTTTTCTACATGTGTAGACATGTGATATACTTACAGTAAAAGCAGTCGCTAACTACCCACCATGATTATCATGGCCTGTCTTAAAACGGGAGATACAAGATAGATCAAATTTGAATTAGGATCAAGTTAGGATTTTACAAACATGTACCATCTGCAAAAAGGAGGAGACAACCGTAGATCATCTACTCTCATATTAGGAATCATCAAGAACGACTTATACCACAACTAATCCTAAACAAGATACATGTGTCTCCATGACATTGTTTAATGACACAAAAGACAATAATTAAAAAAAAAATTATAATCATGGTAGGGTATGAGTTTTGTGATTGCTTCAATTGTAAGTGTACCCCGTGGAGATATCACATGTCTGTCCCGCCTCAAAACGGGACACACACGGCAGATAAAATTTGAAGGCGGACTTAGGATCTTACCAAAATGCACCATCTTCAAAAAGGAGGAGAAATCCCAGACCATCTTCTCTCATGTATGGGAGTTCACGACTTGTACCACAACTAAACAATATACATGTGTCTCCATCACATTATGTGATGACACAAGAGATAATAAAAAAAAATCTTAGCTTGTACTTCAACCCTGCCGAGGTAGACAACTTCATCGCGGCAACCACCACCCCCATCATTCTCGAAGACGATCCTCTCCACCGGTCAGACATTTCCTGTGGAAAATCGCTGCAGCCATCCGCAATTTTTACCTAGTTCACTAACTGACCTAGGGAGGGTAACTTCCCAAAATTTGACATGTTAAAAGTCTGTGGAAGCACTACCATGTGCTATCTATGTTATTCCACCCGTTAAAGACACCAAACTTGCTCAAGACTGATCGTAATAGCCTGATAAATGATAAGGGATTGTAAATGGACAAGTTAACTGGCGTGGTATGGAGGGAATGGTGCACGCAGGGGAAATAAATTGAGTTGTAAATAATTGAGCCATCGTGGCTTGTCATGGCGCACACTCATGGACAAAACTTGAGGAATTTCTATCAGGATTCAGACAATAATCCTAAAAGATATCACAGTGACCTTTATTGAAGACATACGAGATAACCAAAAGTGAACAAAATTACCTCTTTATATTATATTATTATTATTATTTTTTATGTATCATTATCAATAATTATTTTTGACGAATGACAAATTTGTTTTCATATGATGTACAATAATTTGTGATTTAAATTCACTGTGCAATAAATTGATAAAAAGGGAGCAATCTCTCGAAATATTTTAAGAAAAAAATTTTTTTTTTTCTTTACAGATCCAGGTACGCCCTTTTATATAATCAAAATTACCTCTGTTTCCTAAAAAAAAAAAACAGACGACCACTTCCTTAAGTTTTGTCCATGAGTGTACATGCTCACTCAAAACCATGGCATATAGGTTGGCTTTTGTCTGAATTTTCAAAAAATAATGTGGTCATTATTTATCAACACTACTACGTTTTTAATTGGGGTGATCAACAAAATACATTGTTTTAATCCATTTTTAACGGGAGATGTGCCTCTTTCGGTCCTTAGAATCAATATCGATTCATATATAAAGCTCTATATAAATTATAAATTATTTTTAATATATACTAGACGGGTGACCCGGGCTTCGCCCCGGGATTGACCCGTGTGCATATCTACCCGAGTGATATATATTTAGATAATATTTTTTTAAATAATTGTTTGTTATTAGCATTATCTATTTGTTTGCATCAGCATAATTCAATCTAATCTTTGATAGAGCTTCGTGAGCTAAGTAGAATAATTTGAATATATAGTTTTAATAATTGATTTATATATTTTTAAAATAGCCTATCGTCTTCCCCGTATTTTTATTTACCCATGTATGGAAATTTTGGTTTGAATTAGTGAACTACTGCGAATTTGTATACCGGACATACAAACAAACAAACATACATACAAACATTGATTTATATATATATATAGATACCTAGGGGGTATATATATAAAGGAGGAGGATGTTTTTACCTTCTCACTCTGGTCCTTCATGTCCTGGATGCTCCGTTCCATTAGCCATACGATATGTTGGACAAACTCGGACTTCTTGATGGAATAGAAGAGACCTAAAACATACACAACTTAGCATGTTCCCTTGGTTCCATTGCTAGGTAGATATATATATTAGTAAATTAAATTTATAAATTCAATTGTCATCTATCGTTAATATTTTACACATATAAATTTACTGGCAATGCGTTTATTTTAAATATCATCAAATATTATCTCTACAGACCTTACTGCAATGATATGAGTTATTGAATGAGAGGGCTTGGCTCATCAGTAGTGAACCCTCTCAGCGGTTTCGCCAAATTAATCTCTAGACCGCTCTACTATTGTATTGGATTGGTTTGGAATATACCCTGTATTTTCTGTGGAAGGCAGCTTAGGGGTGTTTAGTGAACTATGGACCTAAGCTTATAGGTCTGTAGAGGTACATACATATAATTTCATGGTATTTCATCGAGCAAAGCTCTTCCGCAAAATATGTTTCATAACAAATATATATTAGATATATATATATATCTATAGATGGAAATTCTGCCTGTAGATTGTTGATCTATAAAATTAAATGTCGCCTCTCCAATCAAAATAGATACTGAAGCTGAGCACCATCTATTGACCGTCTCTTCAAACTAGTGCTGACTAACTGGTGTTGTGACACTGACCCGAGTCCACTAGTTTGCGGATATAAAAATAGACGGCGCTTAGCTAAGTGTCTATTTTGACGGGAGAGGTGTCCTTTATTTTTGGAGAAATATAGTCATGTTTAAACTGTAGATTTATTGAAATGTTTCACCTATTTGGTGGGGGGTCGGTGGAAGGCTGGTTAAACCATTTGGTTTTCGACCACTACGACCCGGGTTCGATTCCCGCATTGGACACTTTTTTCTGTTAAAAAAATGCTCCAATGGCCCCCCGATTCTTGCAAAAGTCCAACCCCACCAGCGAGTGAAAGTAACCAAACGGGGCTCTGGCACATTTGTAAGTGCAAAGTCGAACTGCTCTCACATGTGTAGACATGTGGTGCGCTTACAGTAAAAAGCAGTCGCTAACTACCCTCCATGATTATCATGGCCTGTACCACGTGTACTAGGGATAAGCAAAAAAAAAAAAACTATTTGGTGAGGTGTTGTTTGTAGAA
>CP092864.1:140889356-140911614 GCA_030710605.1 Cordylochernes scorpioides | reverse complement strand
AAATGCTTGTTACCCACACTATATATATTTTGTAGGCATGATACATTCATGGACAAAACATAAAGAAGTTGTATCTTTTAGCATGTATATCGGGATTCGGACAATAACTCTGAAAGATATTTGATACACACTGACATTTATTGAAGACACGAGATAACCAAATGTGAACAAAATTGCCTCTTTCTCTCTGTTTACAAAAACAACAAAAAAACAGACGACCAGCGACATCAAAATATGAAACTTCTTAAAGTTTTGTCCATGATTGTATATTCTCTAGTGTAATAAAACATCACACCTATTTATATTGCCTGTCCCAAATTTCATTTCTTCTGATAAATTTACTACTTTATTCTTAACAGGCAAAGGACCCTTCTTAAATTTCCTATTCAAACTGAATGTTATCAATGATCCAACATGTGAATGCCGCTTAAATGTTGAATCACCAGAGCATCTTCTTTTAACTTGCCCTCTGACTAATCAAATTGTATGTAGATACTTTGAAACATTACCAAATTCTCTTTGTGTATATACTCTATCTTATGAGAACTTTGTTAAGTTTAGAACTATTTGTACAATAATTTACAAAACACTACTAATCCATCGTGTAAATAATTAATCGTATATATGTAAATAATACTAGCACAGCACAATAATCCTTTGGACTTGTGCAGAGGACAAAATAAAGTAAATTAAGAAAAAAAAAAAGCTATCTCTTGTTCGCGCAACAACTTTTTATTTTTTCTTAATTTATTCACCTAATCCCATTACAATTTCACTTTTGTAAAATAAGTTTTTTTTAAATAAAATCGTGAGTGTGGATTAATTTCAAAGTTGATCGGTATATTCTATAACGATTTGCAACATGCATCATAACAAAACACTAAAGCGTGTATGATGAATAAATGGCAAATAAACAAGTATAACACACAATAAAATGAAAATTTGAAACTATTATAGACGCGCATGATTATTTTTTTAAAATAAAACAATTTCTTCTGCCTTTACTACAATGGAAAAATTAATGGCAGGGCCTGTCTCATCAGTGGTGAACCCTCCCAGCGGTTTCGTCAGTTTAATCTACCATACCGCTGTTATATTGCATTTTTCGATATTTCTTTTATAATGATACTGATGCTAGAATCATACGCGTCTATAATAGTTTCGAATTTTCATAACAGATGGCGAGCTAATGCATCATAACACAAGAATGGCTCTGCTTTACTCTGCTACTCTCCGAGTTAAAGTTTCCTGAGCGAATATTACTTTACCAAATCTTATTCATTATCATAATTAATTTTTGTAAAAAATAAAGGCATTAATATATACAGTTATCAGCGTCATAATCAATTCTTTCTTAATCAATTCTGTCACCGTTTGCTTTTGTGAATGGAATAAATACCCAAATATGGCCATTTCTTATAACCATCGGTGGTTCAGTGGTAGAATGCTCGCCTGCCACGCGGGCGGCCCGGGTTCTATTCCCGGCCGATGCATTTTTTTTTTTTACAATTTTTAAAACTCATTTATATATTATACAAGAATGACATCCACGGCGCCAATTTATAATTGTAACGAATAGTATTTGAATAAAAGCATTTAATCGGGTAAAACCCGGGCGTTGCCCGGGTCATTCGGCTAGTTTAATCACAAATGCTTCTTTTACACAAAACAAACTTATATTGTCCTTACTGCGATGAAAAAAATATATTCGGAGGGCTTTTAGGTCATCAGTGGTGAACCATCCTAGCGGTTTCACCAATTTAATCTACCAGACCGCCTCTTGGAGTTCTACTACTGTATTGGACGATATATTGTTGGGCTGGTGAGCTGATGTATTGAGAGAAAACATCCAAGAAGTCTTTTTCACGTTTATTCACAAACTAATGGTTTTAGAGAAAGAACACTTTCTAAATAAAGATTATTGTCTTAAATAATCTCTAAGAACAAAAGTATGCCAATTCAACGATACAAAGGTATGGAAAATAATTATAAAAAGTTAATTATAAATAGTTGTAAAAAGTTACAATTAATTCCATAAAATAAGAAGTAGCCAAAACAAGTAAGTTTAAAAGTGACATGTAAACAAAAGACTCCAGAAGCGCACCAACTATATACTACTCTGATCAAAAGGTTTCGACACTTTTTGCTCATAAGTTAAAAAAAAAACTTTATTTTTCTACCAAATTAAAATTGTTCACTTCAAAGCAGTCCTCATTGGCCGCGATGCACTTCAGCCACCTTTTTTTCCAGTCGGTAAAACAGCTCTGGTAGTCTGTTTTCGGGATTGCCTTCATGGCCTTCTTCGATTCCACTTTGATCTCTTCTATGCTCTGAAATTTCCGACCCTTTAACTTTTTTTTTGAGGTTTTCAAAAAGGAAAAAGTCGCAGGGGGCCAAATCGGGACTGTAGGGGGGTTGGGGGAACACAGAGGTTGAGTGGTCCTGCAGGAACTTCGAGATTTTGAGGGTTGTGTGCGCCGGCGCGTTATCGTGGTGGAGGATCCACGACTTGCTCCTCCACAGCTCCGGCCGATTCTGCCTGATCGCTTCGCTCAATCGCCTCAAAACTTCCAGGTAGGAGTCAGCAATTATTGTAGAGCCTTGTTGTTGGAATTCATGATGAACGATGCCCTGGTAGTCGAAAAACACCGTCAACATGACCTTGACTTTGCTGGGAGCCTTCCTCGCTTTCTTTGGTCTCGGCTCATTTTTGAAGCGCCACTCCGATGCCTGTTGGGTAGTTTCCGAATCAAAGCCGTAAATCCATGTTTCGTCTCAGTAATGACCCTCTTCAGCAATTCGGGGTCGTCGGTTGTCGCTTCGAGATTGAGATTGGCCGTTTCTTTCCGGGCGTTCTTTTGATCAAAGTCAAATCTTGGGAACGAGAACGGCGTTGAGTCTTCTCACTCCCAAAATGTCCTTCATTATCGATTGAGTCGACCCGAATGATATCCCTGCTTCTTCGGCGACCTCCCTGACAGTTATTCGTCGGTCTTCACGCACCAGTTCCAACACCTTATCCACTTTTTCAAGCGTGGTTGATGTGGACGGTCTCCCGGAACGCTCGTTGTCGGCGGTCTCTTCCCGACCCTCCTTGAAGCGCTTGTACCACTCTAAAACTCGTCTTCGGCTCATGACGGCATCCCCGTAGGCTGTTTGCAACATCCAAAAAAATTTGGCACCCTTGAATCCGTTTTTCACACAGAACTTGATGCAAATTCGTCGATTCTCCATTTCGGTGACTAACGAAATCGAAGCACGGGCAAAATGGCTTCACTTCGAACAGCCGCTGCTCGCGCTGTTGTGGCGCGTGATTTTTGAAAATTGGCAGGTCTCCAAGCCAAGGGCGACGCTTGCGTTTGCCACAAACAGAAAATATATTGAGTTTTCAGGATTTTATGAGCAAAGTGTCGAAACTTTTTGATCAGAGTAGTATCCTACACTTTTTATGTATAAAAGGATTTTTTTTGCTTAAATCCTTTCATTTTGTATATATATAGATGGCGTGTTATTGCATTATATTACCTATTGCTTCAGTATCCCTCTAGAAGACGTGCGATCAGATAGACATTAGCAACATTACCACGATTATCATAGTCATTTTTGACTAAAATGTGTTCGAAATACACTCATAGACATAACTGAAGGAAATGGAAAGTATTTGTTGTATGTTTTTCTTTTTGGAAACAGAGGCAATTTTGTTCACACTTGGTTATCTCGTATGTCTTCAATAAATATCACAGTTATATCTTTCAGAATTATTGTCTGAATCCCGATATACATGCTGAAAGGTACAATTTCTTTAAGTGTTGTTCATGAGTGTATATTGGTTATATCGTATCTCTCCAATAGAGGTCACTGTAATATCTTTCAAAGTTATTGTCTGAATCCCGATATACATGCTAAAAGGTACAACTTCCTTAAGTTTTATCCATGAGTGTATATTGGTTATCGTGTGTCTTCAATAAAAGCCACTGTAATATCTTTCAGAGTTATTGTCTGAATATCCCGATATACATGCTAAAAAGTACAACTTCCTTAAGTTTTGTCCATGAGTGTATATTAGTTATCTCGTGCAATAAAAGTCACTGTAATATCTTTTAGAGTTATTGTCTGAATCCCGATATACATGTTAAAAAGTACAACTTTCTTAAGTTTTGGCCATTAGCACATTTCATTTTTCAAAATTCTATAATAAATGATTTTTGTTTAGAATATAATACATATAAATTTATAATTATAATAAATTAAATTTGTTAAATCAATATTTGATTGGCAAATATTCACTCAGGGAGAAACAGGGTCATCTACTTATATAATTGCCTTATTCTGAAGCTCACGGATAGAATGCGCGCCCATTGGCTGCCGCCGGCGAACACGTGTCCTCCCTGCCCCCCTCTAGACAACCCTGTTATCAGCTGTGTGATACATACACCTGTCTATAGCGGCCATTCTAGACAACCCTGTTATCAGCAGTGTGTTACATTCACCTGTCTATACAGACCACCCTGTCTATAGCGGTCACCTTAGGCAACCCTGTTATCAGCAGTGTGATACATACACCTGTCTATGGCGGCCACTCTAGACAACCCTGTTATCGGCTGTGTGATACATACACCTGTCTATACAGACCACCCTGTCTATAGCGGCCACTCTAGACAACCCTGTTATCGGCTGTGTGATACATACACCTGTCTATACAGACCACCCTGTCTATAGCGGCCACTCTAGACAACCCTGTTATCGGCTGTGTGATACATACACCCGTCTATACAGACCACCCTGTCTATAGCGACCACCCAAGACAACGTTTTTAAAATATATTCGCACTCGGGTAAAACCCGGGCGTTGCCCGGGCCATTCGTCTAGTATTCGATATGAGATAAAATTAATTTTTCAATTTTCTTTCATATCTAATGATGATAAGTATGTAAATAATATTAACGTAATATTTGTCGATGAGCTACAGCTTGCACCACGCTGACGAAGGCCAACAGCCCGAAACGCGTACTTGGTTAGCTTTTCTTGATTAATCAAGAACCCACAAGTCCATATCTCAGAAGAAGGCCAAGTGACACTCATTCCTCACTTTCTTACTGCTACTCTTTTTGTGTTGTTTTTCTTGCTTCCCTTTTTCTCTTTCTTTTTTTTTTCTTTTTCTTCTGTCTATATCGTTATTTCCTTTGTCTCACTGCTTTGTTCTTATGCATACCTCTGGTGAATCCTGTATAGGGTCAGTGACCCTAAATAAAGGCTTTTTGTTGTTGTTGTTGTTGTTGTTGTTGATTAATCAAGAAACGGCATTTGTCCCATTCTGGAATAATTAAAAATCAACAATTAGTTGATATTTATTCTGATAGATGGCGCAAGCCATCAGCAACTTTTAGTTGCACGATTAGGAAATGCCTTCTTAATTTGCCTTCTTTTTTTTTTAGTGCCTTTCTTAATTAATGTAATTGCTAGTCATTTCTTATGCAAGTTATATATAAAATGATGATTAATAAAAAGTTAAAATGTGTCAAATTTTAATATTTTATTTTTGGCACTATAAATTGTTTTTCCTTTATAATTCTTTTATCCAATTGAAAAGAAAGGGAAGAGGTTTTTCTCTCAATTCAAGTTACGAAATTGGACAAGTAAGATTAATTATCCTGTTGGCAATTTTATCTTTTGGTTGAAAGGAAATAAATCAAGAAGTCAATTAATATTAAAGTCCATCTCCTCTTCCATTACATATGAAACAAGAATAAAAATATATTTGAAGCCAAAAGATTGAAAATGCACATATATGGTCTTCAAACAGAAGTAAAGAATATCTAGAAGACATGCGCGGTGATCCAGACGACTTCTCTAATTGATTTCCGGTGTCGTCTGGAATACTAAAAAGGCAGACGATAAAAAAAAAGAACCAACTTTCTTCCGTCTTTTGATCATTAAAGCTTTGTTACGCTTGGTTAACAAATTCTGAATTGATATCATATTGATTAATTTTCTAATTTATTGAAAAAATATTTTATTGCTCCATTTTTTGTAAACAATGATAAAACTTACCTATTCAATTTAGAAAAAAACAAATATATGAGATTGAGATAAAGTTAAAAATTTCAAAAGTTAACTATAGCCATGATAATGTTATGGAAACGTTGATCAAAAGTTGAAGAATTATTTATTACAAATAATTATCCCTTATATTTATCCTTTATATATATCCTTTAGGCCCTAGTGATTTAATTTCAAGTAAGGACACATATATAAAATTTAATTTCCTTTGTGAATATATTTTGGATTTCATTAAGAAAAATGGTATTGATGTAACGATCTCAAGGAAATATTGGACATATCTTGTGGTTGTAAACAATATATAGGTGTATGCGTGTATATGTGTATATATATATATATATAACGCGAAAACGGTCTTTATTCAGTTAAAAGAGGCAAATACAGTCGGCAGTCAGAGGGGAAGGGGTATCAAGAAGGAGTTGATCTATCTGTTGTAGTCTTTCCGTCTATTTCCATTTCTATACATGGCGGAGGGGTTGTCTTCACTTCTAGGGGAGTGGGCTTAGGTTTTTTATCTAGGTTCCTGTCTTCTTGTTGGTCAGAGTTGTCGTGTTGAGACGCATTAAGCGGTCACTTCTTCGTCGGATATTTTGCATCGAGGATTGCATCGTATATTGCATCATACTTGTCGATCTCCGTTTGAATTAGCCTCAATTTGCCTATTTTATCGTTGAGTGCTCTTTTTTGGTCGGTATTGAGGTCTCTGAAGTTTTTTGACTTAAAATCTTCACATTTCTTGAGGTAGCAGGAGGTCCTATACTTCAGGTCGGGGTGCAGTTCAAGCTGTTGACAGACCTTGGTCTGTCTAGAAGTACCTGTCCTTTTGAATACCAACGCGATGATCCTTTCCATTTTAGGGTTGTCTCTGTGCTGGCAGTCTATCAACTCCCTCTGGAGTTGAGAGGAGTCCATCGACCACTGTGAGCACCTGGCTGATGTGTCTTCGTCAAAGTCCTCGGTTCCTGCGTCGGTCCTCGATTCAGAACACGGGTGAATGGCTGTTCCTCCACCAGGGGGGACTGGTTTTGTTTCTTCGCAGAATTCGGTTTCGAATTGCGAGGACGTCATTGATAAATCGGACTTGGTGGAAAGAGCGTCGTCATCTGAATCGTTTCCGTCTTTCATTAGAATGGATTGTACGACAGGGATTTCGCTGGGGGGAGTCTCGAGATTGTCAGCCTCAGCAGAACTAGCGACGTTAATCCTTTTCACTTCAATATTCATCGAGATGTTCTTGGGAAGTGGGGTTTCGATTGTTGGTGGACTTGGTTTTGGCCTTTTGCCCTGGTCAGTACACTCCTCTACGGTGTTGTCGTTAGACGTCTCAGGCAGTGTTCTTTTCCTGCCCAAGGTTTCATCATTCGCGGTGGTTTTCACTGTAACTGTTTCTCCTGATGGGCCTGGCACAGCGGGTGGGGCTGTGGGATTGATGACTTCTGAATAAGTTCTTGTGATGTTGGCTCTGATTTCCGGGTTGAATGGGCATTTGGATTTAATATGTCCATGTCTCTTACATCTCAGGCAGATGGTGTCTTCGCCCACAAAGACCTTAAAGGTCCTTTGCATGTAGTCGATTGGGATGATTGCCGGCATGTCGGTTGATTCTCTTCTCTTCAGCACGACCTCTCTTCTAAGAGATGAGAGGTGTTTAAATAGTGGGTTCTCGGTGGGGAAAGGCAGGGGCCTGATGCTGAGGATCTCTCCGAATGGCGCCAGGGCTTTGGTGACCTCTTCATCTGGGATGAAGGCAAGTATTCCTGAGAGAATGTATTTCTTTGGGGGGTTGAATAGGGGTGTTGGGTAGATGGTGTTGCCTCTTACAGCAAAGCCGTTGTTAATGAGTAGTAGGGCCTGTTCACCATCGGCAACCGACACAACGGCCTGGCCATTCATCTTTCCAACCGAGTGGATGTTTTCGTGTCCAATGATTTTGGCTATAGAGGATAGGTGCTCCTCAGCACTGCACTCTGAGAGGGCGGTGAATTGGATGGTGGAGTTTATGTTTTTACTTCTTTTTTCGTATGTTTCTCTTCGAGATTCTTCAAATTTTTTCCACTCTTGAGGCGAAAATTGTCTTCTTTGGGTATGCAAATTGTCTTGTTGTTTGTTTTTCTTTTGAGATGGTAATTCAGCGATTGATGGCTTTGATGTAAATGAGATTTCTTCATGAGGGTGAGCGACCAATGAGACTACCGCAGCAGATGACGTGTTTGATGACGCAACGACCAACTTGGCCGTTGCCATGGTAATGATGCAAAGCTACGACTTGTAGCTTTGCTAAATTATGAAAAATAGGAAAATATGAAATTTGATGAGATTCTTTGAGAGATGGGTTGAAATGATGCCTGGATTAAGGCGAACAAGATGATATGATATTAGTTAAATAAAAATTGACTTTACGGGATGAAAAAGGCGAAAAACACGGAGCTCGCGCGACGCGTGGCCGCACGGCTATATATATATATATTTTTTTTTTTAAATTTAATGATGTAACTGTAAATAAAATTCAAAGAATATCTCTATATAATAACAATCTATAAAAATGAATATCTCTATATGTAAATAATATTTATGAATCTTTCTAAGTCGCTTTCTGTGTATCTTTCCATGTTGAATATTTTCTTTGTTCTATTTGTATGTACATTTAGCGCAAGTGTCCCTAGGGGGACATAGCGTTTTGAATTGAGAGAAATAAATAAATAAATCCCTTATATTTAACTCTTTATTTTTACATTGGAAAAACACTTCCAATAAATTATGAAAAATAAAAAGACATCTCCTTATCGTGCAACTGAAAGTTGTTGATGGCATGCGCTATCTATCGTAATAAATATCAACTATTCTCGTTGATTTTTAATTATTCCAAAATTGGCCAAATACCCATTCTTGATTAATCAAGAAAAGCTAACCACGTACGCGGGCGAGGAGATGCCTTTTTCTTTTTCATAATTTATCTAACTTATCCTAATGCAAAATCACATTTGTACTATTTTTTTATTTACAATAAAGTCAATTAAATTTAATTGCCATCTATCGTTAAAATTTTACACATATAAATTTACTGGCAGTGCGCTTCTTTTAAATATCATCTAATATTATCTCTACAGACCTTACTGCAATGATATGAATTATTGAATGAGAGGGCTTGGCTCATCAGTAGTGAACCCTCTCAGCGGTTTCGCCAAATTAATCTAATAGTAGAGCGGTCTAGAGATTAATTTGGAGAAGCCGCTGAGAGGGTTCACTACTGATGAGCCAAGCCCTTTCATTCAATAACTCATATCATTGCAGTAAGGTCTGTAGAGATAATATTTGATGATATTTAAAAGAAGCGCATTGCCAGTAAATTTATATGTGTAAAATAAAGTCAATATATTTAAAATATCATCATTTAACAAAGCATACAATCTATCACCGTATATTATAAACATATTTTTAACAATACCTTCTAAAATATATATAATTAAAATTATATATTTCTCTATAGCCTTTATCTTTCAATGAATAAAAATTGCAAAAAGTTGAAACCGCTGGGAACCAATACCCAACCATACCCTCTCTCTTTCAATTTTTATTCGTTGTAGATGGGGTTGGTGGAAGGATGGTCTAAACCGTTGGTTTTTGACCGCTACGACCCGGGTTCGATTCTCGCATTGAGCACTTTTTCTGATAAAAAATGCTCCAATAGCCCCCGATTCTTGCAAGTAACCAAAGTAAGTGCATAGTCAAACTGCTTTTCACATGTGTAGACATGTGTTGCACTTACAAAAGCAGTCACCTACCTCTACCCACCATGATTATTATGGCCTGTACCATGTGTACTAGGGATAAGCGAAAAAAAATCGTTGTAGAATAAGAGATTTAGTGATCAAAATTTAATTATATATAATTTAGAAAAAACATTATCGTTATAAAAATTAAAATATACAAGTATCAGAGTCATCAATCCTTAATTCTGTCACCGTTTGCTTTTGTGAATGGAATAAATACCCAAATATGGTCATTTCTTATAAGCATCGGTAGTTCAATGGCGAGAATGCTCGCCTGCCACGCGGGCGGCCCGGGTTCGATTCCCGGCCGATGCATTTTTTTTTTTTTACAATTTTTAAAACTCATTTATTTAAACCAGGGGTCTCCAAACTTTCCAGCCTTAGGGCCATACTGATGGGGTCTTTCCAGCCTTAGGGCCATACTGATTACTCCAGTAAGTTCCGAGGGCCAAGATGGCAACACTGCATATTATTAATTTTCCTGTATTAATTGTTATGTTTATTTGTTATTAAATGTTATTATTAATTGTTGCTTTTGTGTGTGATTTAGCAGAATGGAAAAGAAGCGAAAAATTGATAGTGAATGCAGAAAATTCAAAGATCAGTAGAACATTCAGTATTTCGTAATTGAGTCCAGTAACAAGGCGCTATGTTTGATTTGCAATGAAAGCATAGCCGTTCTCAAAGAATATAACATGAAACGTCATTATGAAACAAAACATTCTCAAAATTACTCAAAATATACAGGAATTGTGCGGACAGAAAAATTCGAAGCTTTGAAGCGCGGATTGAAATCGCAGCAATCTTTATTTACAAAAGTCAAAACTGAACAAGAGGCGGCAACTCGTGCCAGCTTTCGTGTGGCTCTTGAAATTGCAAAACGTGGAAAACCATTCACCGATGGAGAAATGATCAAGGAATGCATAATTGCAGTAGTCGAAGAAATGTGCCCTGAAAAGGTAAATTTATTAAAAACTGTCAGTATGTCAGCAAACACTGTGGCTCGAAGGGTAGAAAACATCGCTGAAAATATATCCTCTCAACTGTTCGACAAAAATGGACATGTTGAGTGGTTTTCTTTGGCCTTGGATGAGTCAACGGATGTGTCAGATACTGCTCAGGTGTTGATTTATATTAGAGGAGTAGATAAAAGCTATGAAGTGCACGAAGAACTTCTTGATATGTATAGTATTCATGGCACAACTACTGGTACCGATATTTTTAAAGGAGTTGAAATGGCCATTAATAAAAAGAACCTTCGATGGAAAAACTTGAAATGTATTACAACTGATGGAGGCAAAAACATGAGTGGGAAAGATAAAGGAGTGGTCGCTCTTGTGTCAAAGGCTGTAGAAAATGACGGCGGCTCAAAACCATTAGTCTTACATTGTATCATTCATCAACAGTCTTTGTGCGGAAAATGTTTGGATATGTCTGACGTTCTGAAACCAGTCATATCAACTGTTAATTTCATCAGATCTTTTGGGCTGAATCACCGACAATTCCGACAATTTATTGCAGAGATTGGAGAAACAGACTTACCTTATCATACTGCCGTACGCTGGCTTAGTTGTGGGAAAGTCCTTCAGCGCTTTTTTGAACTTCGAGCAGTGATCGAAATTTTTTTGAATGAAAAGCACCGCCCTCTTACTGAATTACAAAACAACGCATGGCTATGGAAGTTAGCATTCTATGTTGATTTGACAAAACATGTGAACGAACTGAATTTGAGATTGCAAGGAGAAAACCAGCATCTTCCTGATTTATACACTAATATCAAGTCATTCCGGATGAAATTGATACTGTTTCAATCACAACTACGAAGTAAATGTTTTTCACATTTTAAAACGTGTGAAATATTCAGCCACACTACTGAGACTGAGTTTCCTATCGATTTTGCAATCGAAACTTTGAGTGCTTTGAAGATAAATTTTGATACTCGTTTCTCGGACTTTGATGCCATTGCGAATCAAATTAAGATTTTTCAGAATCCTTTTGATGCTGACATTGAAACCCTAGCCCCGGAACTTCAAATGGAAATGATTGATCTTCAGTGCAGTGATATAATTAAGAACAAATATGAAAACTCATCTTTGTTGGAATTTTATAAGAGTCTTCCACTGACACAATTTGATAATTTGCATAAATTTGCTCGTGGGCTGTTTTCCGTTTTTGGTACTACTTATTTGTGTGAGAAAACCTTCTCCAAAATGAAGTACACAAAAAATGTATACAGATCTAAATTAACTGACGAGCATCTTAAATCTCTTTTAATAATTGGTACAAGTAAAATTAGTCCACAACTACAAACTATTGTCGGTGGAAAATCTCAATTATATACATCTCATTAGCATTTCATATGTCATGTTATAAGGTATGTGTTGTTCATTACTTACAATGTATAAAATGTAAGTTGGATTCATTTCAATAATTTGTTAGTTATTATATGCTGAAGTTAAATTTACTGCATAAATTATACATGTCTTTACTCATTACCATTCTGTGTTTCTTTATCCAACTTATCACAAACATTTTATTTGCTATAAAAAATATTTGTTCTTCAAAAGGAGTTTTCAAGTATGTCTCCGCGGGCCGGACAAAATCTGTCTGCGGGCCGGATGTGGCCCTCGGGCCGTAGTTTGGAGACCCCTGATTTAAACAATATTAATTTTGAAACAACTAAATGGATTTCAAAAAAATAATTAAATCAAATACCTAAACACTAATATAATACAATTTTTGCCATTAAACACTTTTTTTTCCCTGTAGTTTATGTTAGTATGAAAAATAAAGTAAGAAGAGGAGCTTCTTGATATGTAGTTTATGTGTTTCTTCTGTATTGCTATTCTATGGCACTTCTACTATTTATTATTGATGTACTTTCAGTATGAAGGATACTTCACTCCGGGGATTTCTCGGGCGAAGCCGGGTCATTCTTCTAGTAATATATATAATTTTCAAAGTCAATATATAAAACTATTCAATATGACGCCATCTGTTATAAGAAATTTGAACTATTTTTGACGTGTATAATTCTATCATAATTTACCATTATTTTATCATTGCAGTAAGGGCAGTAGAAATTGATTTTTAAAAGAATCATACATGTGTTAAAATAGTTCAAATTTCTTATATATAACTATTGAATAACTTTTTAGAATGTAGTCCATCAGAGCGATGTAGATAAAAGTTAAAATATTCTTAAAGTTTTTGTTTCTTTAAAAATATACACCTATTCCCCGATTTACACGGTAGATACGTTCCTGAGAAAAATGTGTAAATCGGGGGAGAGGTGTACATAGAAATAAAAATAAAATGCATTGACAAGTTAAAATATGTAGTCAGCACATAAGCTCGGGATTCTTCGTGAGATGTATACACAGCGCATGTGTTCAATCACAGTAGCATTTAGTATAGTGCGATAAAAACAAAAAAAAAAACTTATTTGGAAAACTGTGTAAAACAAGTACCGTGTAAATCGGTGGATAGGTGTATTCCTCTTTTCATATCTGTGTGTGTGTGTGCAAACAGAATTAAGATATATCTTTTATTTCTTCGTATCTACAGTTCCAAATACACCTATCCCCCTATTTACACGGTACTTTTTTACACGTTTTCGCTTCACACGGTTTTCCAAATATTTTTTTTTTTGTTTTTATCGCACTTTACTAAATTGTAAAACGACACTTGAAGTTACACCGCATGAGTTTCTTTTCTACGAAAAATCAAATTTTTATTTCAAGGTGAAATATTGACTATTTCTAACCTTTTTGGATGAGGTATGAATGGATGAATTATGAAAAGTAATGATGAACGGAAAAATAAAAGTGTCCAGTTCATCCATTCATACCTCATCCAAAAAGGTTAGAAATAGTCGATATTTCACCTTGAAATAAAAATTTGATTTTTCGTAGAAAAGAAACTCATGCGGCGTAACTTCAAGTTTAGTTTTACAATCACAGGCCGCAGTGTATTATATTGTATTATAAGTTACTATACTAAATGCTACTGTGATTGAACACATGCGCTGTGTACACATCTCACGAGGAATCCCGAGCTTATGTGCTGACTACATATTTTAACCTGTCAATGCATTTAATTTTTATTTCTGTGTACACCTATCCCCCGATTTACACGTTTTTCTCAGGAACGTATCTACCGTGTAAATCGGGGGAGAGGTATATATTGATATATCCCTTATGATTGAAATGTACATTTACATTTGTATTAAAAACCACTAATCACCATATCGGAAGTTAATTTCACATTTTAAAGTGTGATTTCCCCGGTTTAGTACTTCAGAGTAATGTTTGGATTCGTTCAGATATCCTCGAGTTTTACCATACCATTTAATTTAATTTAATTATCATTTACAAAGCACGCGATATCCGTCTTGGATATTTGCATGCATACCCAAGTTTGGGAGCTTATTTACAGTAAATATTAATATGATTTTAGTTATTATAATAGAAATTATTAACATATTTGTCAGTTAGTTAACGATTTAATTACCCTATAATGAATATTAGTGAACATCACAGATAAGAACAGAAATTTAGAGCTATTTACAGCATAAAACTATATATCAGTTATCACAGCCCAGGCTGTCTATTACTAAAACATTCTACAAAATCTATTAAAATTTATATACATATATCTATTATTAACTATTTGATTTAGACAATTTATATTTATTTGATTTTTGACTCTCAAGTCCACTACAAGTCGACGGTTCGTTAGAATATGTACAGGATTTTCTTCTTCTGCACCACAATACCATGTGTGGCGTGTTCTAATTTACATTTAAATACCATAAAGATTATGTTGAACGATATTTCAATAGAAGGGATATTTTTTCTTAAAAGTTTTATACAAATCCATTGGCTTTGTTATTACATATATATACGAAAAGTAAATATAGTTGAGTATTAATATTTTACACATATAAATTTACTGGCAATGCGCTTCTTTTAAATATCATCAAATATTATATCAATACAATAGTAGAGCGGTCTAGAGATTAATTTGGCGAAACCACTGAGAGGGTTCACTACTGATGAGCCAAGCCCTCTCATTCAATAACTCATATCATTGCAGTAAGGTCTGTAGAGATAATATTTGATGATATTTAAAAGAAGCGCATTGCCAGTAAATTTATATGTGTAAAATATTAACGATAGATGGCAATGAAATTTAATATAGTTGAGTATTATTTAAATTTAAAATTAGGAAGAGAAATCCTATATAAAGCGGATATTTAGCGAAACAATTTATAATAAAATTCAAACATAGCTGATAAAAACAAAAATCTTACAGAAATAAAATGATTCAAGAAAAATCAATGCCATTTATACTTTCACATTGAAGAGAGATTTAAATAACCAAAGAATTGATGATTCGAGAGTGGATTTATCCTGGATTCTTTAATTAAACCAAAGTTTGTTAAAAATATAACAATTGGTCCTTGAATCGCTGATTTCCAAACAACACAATAGCATTAATCGTAGAATAGATATTCCAGAACAATTTTGTCATATTCCATACCACAAAAATCAGATTTCTCGCTTATCCAATCCATAGTCTAAAACTTAACTTTATTAAAATATTGAAATTTAAGGTTAATATATTTCCAATTGTTAAACATAGTAAAATAGTAATAATTTATGTAGATTTAATACTTTTCTTTCTGATAATTTATGTAAAATTTGTAACAAATTAAATGTATATAACTGTCTCTCGAGGATCAAATGTTTCATTTTTGCCTGTAGAAGGGCGGCTCCAGCCCGAAAGCTCTCGCATATCATAATAAAAGAAACTCAATGCGAAAGGTTGTATTTTTATTTTTATAAAATATAACAATGGTTCATAATTCGTTTCTATTAAGAAACATTTTATATATTTCAAAAGTAGTTATAAGTTTCTATTTGAATATTCTTGTTTCCATCTAAATATACCTTTTCTGAATATGTATATTGGAAAGAGCATACCATGGATTGCTATCTTTCTCTACCAATCATATAAGTTTACGAAATTCAAAAACAAACCTTCACTAAAAATCATTTTTTGAAGATAAAGATGAAAAGAAAATAAGAAAATTAGTTTATATCTCCATTAAGTCGAATAATTCTTTGTGTGACGAAGCTTTTGATTGAATTTGATCTAAAGCAAAAGGAGACAATAAATATAAAATATTAAAGAAATATCCATAAAAATCTATGGAATAAAAATGGAGATGGGCTCAAAAAATTCCCCGGAATTTACTATTTGACGTCCAAAAGAAAAACACTAGTTTTAATATTAGAGAATAACACAGAAGAAAATAAAATAATATAAACAAAAACTAATTTCAAAGAAAGAGAAAATATCAAAGATGCCGAAGATATCAGGTAGGAATTTCTCTACAATCACTAAACATATTTGAATTAAAAATTTCAACTAAAGAAAAGAATCCAACTATTCTATCAACCTCAGATAGAATCACCTCTTTGAATTCTATACAATATCAAATTCTTATTAGATGCTGATATAGGCTTAGCAAAATACGATGTTCCCTTCTAAGGATCTCTAGTTGTTTTTGTACTCACGTAATTAGTAGTTACGAGGACATCCCTTTAGATAAAAACAAATATATATTTATTTAAGGAACGACTTGTTCAATTACAATTGTTAAAATAAGCGAGCAAAGAATCAAAGCATAAAGGTTATGAAGCGTAGAAGTGTTGTTATTGTAGTGACGTCATAGTAGTGACGTCAGCATCTATGATGATTAAAGTCAAAGTCTGTGTAACAATTCCCTCCTTACTTTGGCTTTATTCCCACGATGCTGAGGCTCTCCAGGTGTTTCTTCATCTGGTCTCGGGATAGGTCCTTTGTGAAGATATCCGCCTCCAGGTCCTGGGATGGCTTGTACAGAAGGCAGATGTCTCTGGATTCATAACAGTCTCTCAAGAAGTGGTACTTTCTGTTGATATGTCTACAGCGACTGCTTTGTTTAGGGCTGGAGATCCAGTTGATCAATGACTGGCTGTCTGTATAGATCGCAGTTGGTTTTTCCATGAAATTCCATTCTTCCAGCTCTCGTAACAGGTTTATTATCCACTTGATTTGACAGCAGCTTTCACAAGCAGCTATCATTTCTGCTTCCATTGTGGAGAGGGCGACGAGTGGTTGTTTACTACTTTTCCAGTCTATAGTTGCTTCGCCGAGCTTCAATACATATCCGCCGTAGGATTTTCCATCATGAGTGGTCGACCAGCTGGCATCGGTGTAGGACTTCAGGATTCCAGTCTTCCCTCTTTCAAATTTCACTCCTAGGTCAATTGTTCCTCGTAGGTATCTCATAACTCTTTTGATTGCTGTCCAGTGCATCTGTTTTGGTTGTTTGGAGTACTGTGAAAGTTTGCTAGTGATGTAAGCAATGTCGGGTCTGGTGTTAACAGCTAGAAACATTAGCATTCCAAGGGCTTCTTGGTAAGTGTGCTGATCACAATTGTCATCTTCAATATGATTGTCCAAATTGATTTCTTTGGAACCTGGTGTTGGAACTTCCTTACAATTTTCCATTCCATATTTCTGCAATATTTGTTGTACATAGTGGCTTTTCTGTAGCGAAATTCCCTCCTTGTCTTGTATGATCTTGATTCCCAAAAACATACCTTTACATGTTACATCCTTTATTTCCAGGTGATGTCTCAATTTATTGATGAATCTGTTTGAGGTACCTTCAGAATCTGAGACAGTGATAAAGTCATCAACATATATCCCTACATAGAAGTATTTGTCTTCATTCTTCCATTTAAATAGGCAAGGATCAGATTTAAGTTTTTTCAGTCCACAGTCATGAAGTACTTGACTGAATTTCTCATACCACGTTCTTCCGGATTGAGGTAGACCGTAAATACTTTTGTTGAGTTTACAAACTTTGTTTCTGTCTTGGACAAATCCAGCAGGTTGTTCCATGAAAATTGTGTTTTCAATGTTTCCATTTAGATAGGCTGCTTTCACATCAAATAGTTTAATGACTGAATCTTTTGTTGCTGCCATTGACAAAATAGTCCTGAGGGTGGCATTTTTAATTACAGGGCTGAAACTTTCGTTGTAATCTCTTCCTGGGATTTGGTTGTATCCCATTGCAACAAGTCTAGCTTTGTAAGTTTTGTTTTCTTGGTCTTTAGATATTTTGAACAGCCATTTACTTTTGACAACTTTAGCGTTTACAGGTCTAGGTACCAGTTCCCATACTTGATGCGAGTACATGTTCTGTATTTCCTCAAGCATTGCGTTCTCCCAATGTTTCTTGTCTTCGCATGCGATGGCTTCTTCATAGTCTTTCGGAATGGTTTCATTCGTAGTAGCCAGAACGTAGTCATCGAATCTTTTAGGTATTGTTCGAGTTCTTTGTGGTCTGTCTGATACACTTGACTCTGTCTGTCTGTTGTTCATGGTATCTGGTGCTGGCTCTTCAATATCAACATCTGATAGAACATGATTGTCCAGTTGTTCATCCTCCTGAATGAAGAAATATGTGTCAGTGTCCGTATTATTATCATTTTGTTTTTCTTCCGAGATGACATTATTGTTCTCTCTGAAGTGAATGTCTGCGGTTTCAAGAATGACTCTCGCTGTGATATCAAATACTCGATAAGCTCTTCTGCATCTTGAATAGCCTACAAATATTCCTCTTTTAGATTTAGCTTCTAGTTTGTGTCTTTGATGATTCTCGAGTTTATAGAAGACTTCACAACCAAATCTCATGATGTGAGAGACGGATGGCTTTTTACCTTTCCATTTTTCCATAGGGGTAGTGTCTGGGTCATTGGTTGTGGGAGTTAGATTGTACAGATATGCAGCTGTATTCACAGCTTCTGCCCAGAAGTGTTGGGGTAATTGGGAGTCTGCCAGAAGTGTTCGGCCTTTGTCTAATAGTGTTCTGTTAGCTCTTTCAACTCTCCCATTGCTTCTTGGGGTGTACGGTGTAGTTAGCTCATGTTTAATTCCTTTGGATTCTATGAAGGTTTCAAGGTTTTTATTGATAAATTCTGTTCCGTTATCTGTTCTAAGTCGTTTTAGTTTTGAGTTTAGCTCGTTTTCTCTCTTTACAATAAACTTCTTCAAAACTTCTGCTGCCGAGAGTTTATCTTTGAGAAATTCTACAAATATTCTCCTAGAAAATCCATCTACGATGGTCAAGAAATATTTACTTCCGCCCAAGGAGTTTATTCTCATTGGACCACAGAGATCGACATAAATGGCTTCAAATGGGTAGCTTTCCTGATTGTTATCTGTGTGAACATAGGGTACTTTGGTCATTTTTCCCAATGAGCAAGCATCACATTGATCAAGGGTACCATTTATAGAGTTCAAGCCTTTTAGAAGATTGTTCTTCAAAATCAGGTCTAGTTTGTTGTTACTAGGATGTCCTAACCTTCTGTGCCATGCAGTCCTAGAATTGTCCTTTGAAATCAAGCAATGTTCGTTTGGGACATGAGTTGCTTCAGATAAACGTGATAGGTTCAATGTGTACATGTTACCATCAAAGTTGCCTGTTCCTATTAGCTTGTCATCAGAAGAGTATATGTATGCTCCTTCAGAGTTCAAAAGAACAGAGTTCCCTCTTCTTACTACGCTTGGAATGGACATTAGATTTCCTTTCAGGTGTGGTACATGGAGGACATTATGCAGGGTTACAGCGTTGTTAAGTTTGTCCTTACCTTGTACAGTAGCTTGGATTAATCCTGATGAGGCAGATTCGATGTGTCTCCCTTCTTCCGCCACTTGTATGCTTCTTCTCTCCTCCGTCTTGTGCTCGATCCATTCACCATGGGAAGTCATGTGGCTTGTGCACGCAGAATCAATTATCCACACGTCCTGAGTTGTCGGGCGTTCCTCCCTTGTGATTACATGTAGTGCGTATTCTGAAGTGGAGTCTCTTCGTTGGGATGGTTCCTCCGTTCGTTCTTGGATTGCTGATCTGGCTGTGTCTTTGTTTTGTTTTGGTCCTTTATGGTAGTTCCTTGTACTGGCCATGTTATTTTTGTTTGTTGTATTCTTTTGATTTCCTTTGTTATCGGGGTTGAACCAACAGTCTTTCTTGAAATGCCCTTTTCTTTTGCAAATGAAGCATGACTTTTCTTTGAATTGGTTGCCTGATGATCTGAAAGCATTTTCAGGATTTTTGCTTCTGTCCTGTCTTTTCTTCTCGAAATCCAGTAGAGTTTGTCTCAAGTCTGGTAAGGAGATTTCTCTGTTTATTGACAGTGCTGCTGTGATCGTGTCAAAGTTAGGTGTGAGTCCTTCAACAATGTATCGTACAAGTTCTCTTTCTGTTACAGTCTTTCCTAGCTGGGTGATCTCTTGTGCCAGTTTCTGTGCTCGTACAATATACATGTTGACATTTTCATTTGGGTTCAATTTTAGTCTGGCTAGATCCAACATTAGGTCTATCCTTTTATTTTCTAGAGATCCTTCAAACCTTTTCTTTATGTCGTACCAAATTCTTTTGGCTCTTTTATCGCCTCGAAAGATGATTGTTAAGTCATCCGAAAGTGACAATATTATTAGGCTGTATGCTTCCCGATTCTTTTTCTTCCAAATATCATATTCTAGTTTATTTTTTGTAAAGTCTGGCTCGTCATTAACAATTACGTCCTCGAAGAGATCTTTTGAATCTAGAATTGCTTCCATTTTCATGGACCACGTGGTATAGTTGTTTTCTGTTAACTGTTCGATTTTTTCTAAGTTATGTGTATCCATTTTTATTCAACTTTTTCTTTCTAAATTGGCGGTTAGTCCAATTATTTATTTTCTTTATGATTTAAATGGATCAATTGGCGGTTAGTCCAATTCGCGCGCCCAAACAACGCACTGCTACCAAATTGATATAGGCTTAGCAAAATACGATGTTCCCTTCTAAGGATCTCTAGTTGTTTTTGTACTCACGTAATTAGTAGTTACGAGGACATCCCTTTAGATAAAAACAAATATATATTTATTTAAGGAACGACTTGTTCAATTACAATTGTTAAAATAAGCGAGCAAAGAATCAAAGCATAAAGGTTATGAAGCGTAGAAGTGTTGTTATTGTAGTGACGTCATAGTAGTGACGTCAGCATCTATGATGATTAAAGTCAAAGTCTGTGTAACAGATGCATTCATGCTTATAGGACTTCATCTTCTTACATCACACATATACTAGCGAAAACTCCTTCACTGTCCGATTACTTGAATTATCACAAACAAAGTATAATATGACAAATTCTCTCACAGATCAAACACTCAAAAAAACCCCTTCAAAAAGAATTAAATAAACTATATCTGGATCTAAAATTTAAGTTTTATCTTTCTCAATCTAATGAACTGTTCAAGAAATTCTTTCCAATTGCTGTCCCAAATTTCATTTCTGCTGATATATTCACTACTTTATTCTAAACAGGCAAAGGACCCTTCTTAAGTTTCCTATTCAAACTGAATGTTATCAATGATCCAACATGTGAATGCCGCTTAGATGTTGAATCACCAGAGCATCTTCTTTTAACTTGCCCTCTGTCTTTGTCTTAAATTTGAAAAAAAGAAAGACAATACAAGGTCCCGATGGCTTAACCTGAACTAAACGCTCCTAGCTTTACAGTAATGCTGGAAACTGACTTGAAAATTATAAATTGGTAAATCAATACCTTTGTTGCAGGGATCAGTAGAAGTGTCACAACGTTGGATGACGAGGCCTAAGTTAGTAAACAGTGATGAAGAATTAATACTTATTGAAAGAAATATTTATTTAAAAAATCACACAAATTAATATCAATACAAATGTTATTAAAAAACAATTATTAAAATTTATGAGGGATAGTTCCTTTTCTGGCTCGTCAAAACCAAACGTTAGCTCGAAAACAGCCTTTGTTTACCGGAACTTTAAGGGTTGATTCTTTGTTCTTGCTCGCGCATGCGCGGGGGGCGGCAGCTGGGCCGTGTTGCCACCGTTCGGTTGGTCCAAAAAAGTACCTATTTTCGCGACACCCTCTGACTAATCAAATTGTATGTAGATACTTTGAAACAATACCAAATTCTCTTTGTGTATATACTCTATCTTATGAGAACTTTGTTAAGTTTAGAACTATTTGTACAAATAATATAAAAAACACTACTAATCCATCGTGTAAATAATTAATCATATATATGTAAATAATACTAGCACAGCACAATAGTCCTTTGGACTTCGTGCTTTTTTAACAATAAATTAAAAAATCTTTCTTGAAACTTCTCTTGATGAGGGCTACAATCTACCGTTCAACCACCTGAAGTTGGGTTAATTCTACCAAGATCTATTGCAGCAGCAACCAACTTGATATTGGATATAAGCACATAATGTGAGCTGCCTCAATAGATTGGGCCATTAGACTGCATGGAAAATCAACCCAGATTCAAAACAATTG
>CP092864.1:140859110-140889256 GCA_030710605.1 Cordylochernes scorpioides | reverse complement strand
GAGGTCTCTTCTGAAAAGTTGGTATATTTTATATTGAATCTACAGCCACTCTATCTGGTTGTTGGTTACGAGGTGTTTAACTATGTTTATGTGAGGTAGATCCTAGGATTGGATTTTCACGTGAACTTATTCAGGTTGAAATCAGCCAATTTAATTACTAAGAAATAACAATTTAGAAAATTTAAAAACCTGATGAAGATAAAAGATAAAGAAGGGACTCGGTGACAATAGCAATCTGTTGATCATAAAGTCTGAATTCTAGGCTGCTGTGTGTGACAGATGTTTCAGATGGGGAGTTCCGCGGGGTGACTTCGTTCCAATTCTACTAACGGCGTTGTTGCGAGGATCTAGTTAGTGACTGGACAGTATTGGAGCAGCGGGTCGGGGGTTCAGTGCTTACACCTCTGAGGTAATGATAAAGTCATAATATGTCCTTTCCTTCGGGTCGGTCAGGCGAATGTCGTTATCGTCCATTCCACGGCGGCCATGGGACATTTAACCCTGCGTGCACGTGGAATGGAACTCAACTTCCCTCCTCCGATAGTTTGCTCGCTCCACAGACCCAGAACAAGGCACTGGGTACTAGACTGCTGGTTCTGGCGCAAAACTCCGATGGGAGGCCTCGCGTGATGACGTAAGTCCGGCTTTCGGCGTTGTCAGTATCAGCAGGGCTGTAGTCAGTCTCTAGTTCGCTCCATTCCACTTTGTTGCCAATAGAGTACTCTACGAGTACAGCGAGCTGTCGGAATGGGAAGTTGGGGTCAGAGGTGTAAGAGACTGATGGGGTAAGAGAAGACAGTCAGCCTCCCCTCTGTGTTATGTATCTAGATATCACTGTGGAGTCCTCACCATGTCTAGTTAACAGTTAGGTAAATGTCTTTCTTTAAGCTCCCTCCAAACGTCACCGAGTCCCTTCTTTATAGATTTGTCTTTCCGCGGCATTCCGGTTTTTCCCCGGATCATTCGGCTAGGGCAGGGGTCGGCAAAATGCGGCTCGCGAGCCACATGCGGCTCTTTGGATGTGAAGATCTTTATATAGTTCCATATGTAAATATTATTTATGTGAGTACTATTTATTGTTGGCAAGAAAAACTTTTGTGGCTCTTTAAAAACTTTGAAAGTTTGTAAATTGTAATTTTTGGCTCTTCCGATTCAAAATTTTGCCGACTCTTGGGCTAGTAGATATTATATAACGAACATCTCTTCTCTGTGAAATAACGTATATAGTATTAAGAAAATTTACTATGAAAGTTTTATATAGATATGCACGGATTGATTAAATAGAAAATAATTGAGTCTTCTTTTTACTACCAAATTAAGAGCAAATTAATTAATAATTATATTAATTATTATCTTATCTAATTAAAACAAATCATTAAAAGACAAATAAATATACTTTATATACTAAAAAAAAGCCTTAACTACACCAATTCACGCTGTTAATTTCTAAGAAAATTGTCGCCCACTCGCCAATTATTTAGTGTTTACGAGCCAACTTTTATAAATCTTTTCATAGCAAGAAAAATAAAATAATTCTTTAAGTCATAACTTTGTTTAATTAGAATTTAAAGCAGACGATAATGAGCGTAATGGCCAAGTTAGCCTATCTCCTGCAATTTATTACTGGCAGTATAGTTTTTGTTTTCACTGAGTTTTAGATTTTATTAGTGAAACCTGAAATATTATGAAGTTTTGGGGTTATATATTGAATTAGTTTGACAAAAATCAATAAGGAATCTAGGGTTTGGTTTCTTTTTACAATTCCTTTATTTCTCGATCTTTTGGGCTAATATGCCCTTCATCACAAAAACCCAGAAGTACTACTTCTTCTAGGTCTCTGTGTTGAAGAGCATGTTAACCCTAGATTTCTTATTGATTTTGTCAGAGTATAAAAAGCAGGGAAGGATCTTTATTATCAATATTTATTTTTCTGCTTATTTTTTGTACACGTGTTACAGGCCATGATAATCATGGTGGGTAGAAGAAGGCGACTGCTTTTACTGTAAGTGCACCATATATCTAGACATGTGAAAAGTAGTTTTCCATCAATAATTGACAATATGACCCAGAATAAGTGTATTGCTACGGCGTTTTATGATTTCCACAAGTCCATATCTCAGAAGAAGGCCAAGTGACACTCACTCCTCACTTTCTTACTGCTACTCTTTTTGTGTTGTTTTTCTTGCTCCCCTCTTTCTCTTTCTTGTTTTTTTTCTTTTTTTTTCTTTTTCCTCTGTCTATATCGTTATTTCCTTTGTCTCACTGCTTTGTTCTTATGCATACCTCTGGTGAATCCTGTATAGGGTCAGTGACCCTAAATAAAGGCTTTTTGTTGTGTTGTTGTTTGTTGTTGTTGAAAAGTAGTTCGACTTTGCACTTACAAATGTACCAGAGCCTCGTTTGGTTACTTGCACTCGCTGTTGGGGTTGGAATTTTTCAAGAATCGGGGAGCATTTGAGCATTTTTTTAAATAAGAAAAAAGTGCCCAATGCGGGAATCGAACCTGGGTCATAGCGGTCGAAAACCAACGGTTTAGACCATCCTTCCACCAACCCCATTTTTATTATATTAAATAGAGATGTGAATTTTTTGAACCCATTGTAAAATGTGTTAAACGGGAAAGATTTCGAAATAATTTAAATATTAACAAAACAACCTCTTACTTTGTTTAGTTTACTTATCAGATGTACAAAAGCAAAGGAAAGAGTCGGTGGACGAGTGAATAAAACCCTCTAGGTTATGAACCGGGATCGATTCCCGCGTTAACATTTTGTTTTACTATGTGAATAACCTTCACATATTATTCATTGTTGCAAATATCATAAACTAAGTTGCTCTTTTTGAGCTGTACCTAATAAAGTGATTTTGGAACAAGAAAAGCAAAGGTCGCCTATCCCGTCAAAATAGAAGTCCAAACTAGACACCTTTAATCTAGTCACCGTAAACTAGTATGCAAAGATGGTAAATTTTTGTATTTGGTCTTGCAACTATTTCTTTCGATCTATAATTTAATAATTATAACTTGTTTATAAATGCTTATTATGATACATTAGCGCGCCATCTGTTATGTAAATTAGAAACTATTATAGACGTGTATGATTCTTTTAAAAATAAAGCAATTTCTACTGCCCTTACTGCAATTGAAAAATTAATGGGAGAGCCTGGCTCATCAATGGTGAACCCTCCCAGCGGTTTCGCCAGTTTAATCTACCACACCGTTGGTATATTGTATTTTCCGGTTTTTATTTTATAGTGATACTGATGCTAGACTCTTGGAATTAGTATTTTAGATGAACTATAAACTGGCGAAACCGCTGGAAGGGTTCACCACTAATGAGCCAGGCCCTCCTATTAATTTTTCCATTGGAGTAAGGGCAGTAGAAATTGTTTAATTTTTAAAAGAACCATACGTGTCTATAATAGTTTAGAATTTTGATAACAGATGGCGCGCTAATACATCATAATATATTTTAAGTTTAATCAATTAAATGTTCCCACAGAGTATGTGTGTAAGATCACGAGTAAATAGGCGCTAACCGTAAGAAGTTAAGTTTCTCTTTGTTTACTATTGTGTTATAAACATTAGAAACTATTATAGACGCAATGTGAAAAACACAGCTTACACCACGCTGATGAGGGCCAATAGCCCGAAACGCGTCCGTGGTTAGCTTTTCTTGATTAATCAAGAATGGGTATTTGGCCAATTCTGGAATAATTATAAATCAACAAGAATAGTTGATATTTATTCAGATAGATGGCGCAAGCCATCAGCAACTTTCAGTTGCACGATAAGGAGATGCTCTTTTTTCTTATTATAGACGCGTATGATTCTTTTTTTTTTTAATAAAACAATTTCTACTGCCCTTATTGCAATGGAAAAATTAATGGGAGGGCCTGGCTCATCAGTGGTGAACCTCCCAGCGGTTTAGCCAGTTTAGTCTACCATACCGCTGTTATATTGAATTTTTCGATCTTCCTTTCATAGTGTGTTAAAGGTTTCTCTTTTATTTTGTTCTCTTTCTCTTGTAAATCAATAATGTTTGATTGATATTCTTGGAATCAGTATCTTTTAAAAAGTCTGAGCAAAGTTAGCTGAGAGATCTGTCCTGGACGAAATCCTCGACATGGCAAAAGCGAATGTCGGAGAGAAAAACTGCCATATACGCTGGAAACTGTTCGATTTCAAGATGGCCGTTGACAGCTAATGAATTCCAGAAGACCCTTCAGTGAGATTCGTTCAAAAGCTATATTTAATTCTAAAATTTAATGATGTTTTTGATGTTTCTCAGATTTCATTTCTGTTCTGACTGTTGATTAAGGTCAATAAATCATTTCAATTGTCAATTGTCTCTCTGTTTTTTAAAATCTCGAAAAATATTTTTTTGCTTATCCCTAGTACACGTGGTACAGGCTATGATAATCATGGTGAATAGAAGTAGGCGACTGATTTTACTGTAAGTGCACCACATGTCTAGACATGTGAAAAGCTCAAAATAAACGTAAACATTTTAATTCGAATACTATATCCAACTGGAAATGTATTAGAAATTCTGATATATGTATTCTGTTATACGCTGAAGCACCTCTTGGGCGACTCAACTGATGAGCATTACAAAATAAAATACCTAAACCTGACATTACCAAACCAATATGGAACTAGCTCCAGGAAAGTCCAGGCAGTTATGTGTATTTTTAGGTGGTCTTTCACGGTAGGTAGTTCTATCGACATGTTATAAAAGATCAAGTTGGGTGGTTGTCCTCCCCATCTATACACTCATAGACCAAACTTAAGGAAGTGGATTGACTTTGATGTCGCCGGTGTTCTTTTTTATAAGGAGACAAAGACAATTTGGTTCACACTTGGTTATCTCTTGTTTCTTCAATAAAGGTTATTGTCATGGAGATAAAGGTTGCCTGGCCCCGGCATTCATAGTTCTTGTAATTAAAGATACTTCGGCCAGTAAATCTTTTTATATCTCGACGTTTCGACAAAAATCTTTTGTTTCTCGTCAGAAGCAAATAAAAACTAAAGCATTTGGCAAGACGTTAAAAATTACACTGGTCAACAACAACATTTTTTGCCCAAGAGAACCTGATGGTGTTTCTATGGAACTTTTCATGCTGAACTCAAATTTCTAATCAGAAATTTTCCATCACTCATGGATTTTGCGTGACAGCCTTTTTTTTGGTATTAGGATAAATACAGCAAAAAATGCAGAAAAAAAATTACGTAAGTATTTTTGCATAAACCTTATTACATTACACTGGTTTATCAAAAATTATTTTTATTTGTCTCAAAAGAAACAGCATCTTATCTAAATATAACTCTTTGTGCTGATTCCAAATATACCATTAGTTTTTTTTCTATCACGCAAGATTTTTGAGATACACCTACTTGAAATTTGGAAATGTTTTTCATATATAGGCCTATATGAACGAAATATATTTATTTTATTGAAAAGTAGTGACAATGGATTTTCTTCAATACTTTGCTTGTGGTACATCCTTCTTGAGTGTCCAACAGTAGTCAGCAAGCATACCGGGACTCCATTTACCTTGGTACCGCTTCTCCATGCTTGATATATCTTGAAACCTCTCACCATGCTCATCGTTAACTGCACCAGGATTGTCTGGAAAGAAATCCAGATGTGAATGCAGGAAATGGATCTTGAGAGACATGTTACATCCCAGTGCCTTGTAGGAAAGCAACAGATCATTAACTATGTCTCGGTAATTTTCAATATTGACACTTCCTAAGAAGTTATTGCAAACGTTTCTAAAGGAATTCTATGCTGCTGCTTCAACTTCATTCAAACTATTTTGAAAATTTCCATCCTGCAGGAATTCTCGAATCTGAGGTCCAACGAAAATGCCTTCTTTAATTTTCGCATCACTTAGGTAGGCAAATCCACTGGCATTTCGATCCATTGCCTTGACAAAGTTCTTCATTAATCCCAGTTTAATATGTAATGGTGGTAAGTAAATATTTTCTGAATCGATCAGGGGAGGATTTACAATATTTTTATGTCCTGGAGTGAAGATTTCACAGTTTGGCCAGCTTTTTTTAATGCAATGCCTTTCCCTATCTCTGCTATCCCACTCACACAGAAAACAACAAAATTTTGTATATCCAAGCTGTAATCCACGCAAGAGAGCAATGACTTTCAAATCGCTGCATATTTTCCAACCGTATCTTTCATATTTTATCTTTTTCAAAAGCAGTTTCATGTTTTTGTAAGTCTCTTTCATGTTGGATGCATGGGCTATTAGCACTGATGGGAACTTATTTCCGTTGTGAAGAAGAACAGCTTTCAAACTAATTTTGAAAAATAAACGAATAAACGCCACTCTTCTGTATCATGGTCATGACCAAGCGCTTCCATTAGACTAACAACATCATTGCAATATACTAAATCATTCTCTTGTGAAAAGAAGTTTTGAAATTCATCTTGACGCTTGCGAAAAATGCATACTTTTGTGCCTTTATGCAGCAGATTCTAGCCTTTTAACCTAGAGCCTAAAAGTTCATCTGTTTTTTGGATAAATCTAAATCACGTACGAGGTCGTTTAAATCTCCTTGGGTTAAGAAATGAGGTTCAGATGAAGCACCTGCTTCAAAATTTGTGTCATCCGACTGTTGCTCTCGTCTATCTGAATCATCTTTACTAAATATTACATTTTCAGGATGCTGTGGAACAGGTAAAATATCACTATGAGGAACCGGTCTCATAGCAGAAGGCAAATCTGGATAGTCAACTGTATGTCTTGATTTGGATGTAATACCTGTAGTCTTTGTCAAACAAAAATAACAGTCTGAAGAATGGTCTTCAGGTTCCCTCCATATCATTGGAACCGTAAAAGGCATATGACGTTCACCTTTAATCCACCCTGTAAGACGTCGAGCACAAATTTAACAACAATGATGAGGAGCCCAAGTCTTATCTTGGTCACCGACTTTACAGCCAAAATAAAGTTGATAGCACTTTTTGATGAGCGTGATGTATATAGTTATGTAACAGAAAATATCAGGAATATTAATGCAACGCCTCGGCATATTGACACAGTCAAGTGCACACGATTTATAAAAGCAAATCGATAGAGAAGAATAAACTGATCATTTCAAATTAACCTGTCCCTTCTGATACAAATCTATTAAACAAATCGTTAGTTTCAATTCAAATATACATATTAAATCTGTTATTCAGCAAATAGCATTCCAGAGCTGTCGTTATTTTTGAGTTGAAAGCAAAACAGATTGCATTATAAACATATTTAATTAAAAATTCAAAATTTGTTATTTAAATTAATATTTATGATTCTTAAAGAGCAAAATTTAATTAATAACAAATAAAATAAAGCTTTTGGCTCCACATATCAACTCTTCTTGTCAAAAATAAATCGCTAGCTAATGTAATGATGTTTACTTAAAAATGCTTACGTAACATTTTCTGCATTATTACTGTATATACCAATTTATATCAAAAATGGTTATCCTGCAAGAACTATGGGTGATGGAAAACTTCTGATTTCATTTTTGAATTCAGCATGAAAAGTTACATTTGAATCAACATCAGGTTTTCTCCGGCAAAAAAAAAAAAAAAGGTTTTTTTTTTGTAGAACTGTGTTATTCAATAATTTTATTAATATTTTATTAATAATTCTCTTATTGATGATTTTTAATGCCTTTCCAAATGCTTTAATTTTTCTTTGCTTCTGACGAGGAACAAAAGATTTTTGTCGAAACGTCGAGATAATAAAAAAAATTACTGGCCGAAGTATCTTTAATTTTAATAAAGGTCACTGTAATATCTTTCAGAGTTATTGCCTGAATCATGATTTACATGCTAATAGGTACAACTTCCTTAATTTTGTCCATGAGTGTATCTTTCAGAGTTATTGTCTGAATCACGATATACATGCTAAAAGGTACAACTTCCTTAAGTTTTGTCCATGAGTGTATCTTTTAGAGTTATTGTCTGAATCACGATATACATGCTAAAAAGTACAACTTTCTCAAGTTTTGGGGAAAAAAAGCACAAATGTGATATTGTAATGGGATAAGGTGCATAATTATGAAAAAAAAAAAGGCATCTCCTTATCGTGCAACTGAAAGTTGCTGATGGCTTGCGCCATCTATCGGAATAAATATCAACTATTCTCGTTGATTTTTTAATTATTCCAGAATTGGCAAATACCCACTCTTGATTAATCAAGAAAAGCTAACCACGGACGCGTTTCGGGCTGTTGGCCCTCATCAGCGTGGTGCAAGCTGTACCTCAACGACAAAAAAATTGGTAATTAAAGCATCCTGAAAAATCATGAAACGGGTAGTTAAGGCCAGAATTGCGTGAAACCGCGACACGGAATAATTAAAAATCAACGATAATAGTTGATATTTATTCCGATAGATGGCGCAAGCCATCAGCAACTTTCAGTTGCACGATAAGGAGATGCCTTTTTTTCATAATTATGCACCTTATCCCAGTACAATATCACATTTGTACTATTTTTTCACATTGTGTCGCGGTCTTACGCAATTCTGGCCTTAACTACCAGTTTCGTGATTTTTCAGGATGCCTTAAATGGCCAATTTTTTGGTCGTTGAGGTACAGCTTGCACCACGCTGATGAGGGCCAACAGCCCGAAACGCGTCCGTGGTTAGCTTTTCTTGATTGATCAAGAATGGGTATTTGGCCAATTCTGGAATAATTAAAAATCAACGAGAATAGTTGATATTTATTCCGATAGATGGCGCAGGCCATCAGCAACTTTCAGTTGCACGATAAGGAGATGCCTTTTTTCATAATTCCTCAAGTTTTGTCCATGAGTGTATCTTTCAGAGTTATTGTCTGAATCACGATATACATGCTATAAGGTACAACTTCCTTAAGTTTTGTCCATGAGTGTATCTTTCAGAGTTATTGTCTGAATCCCGATATACATGCTAAAAGGTACAACATCCTTAAGTTTTGTCCATGAGTGTATCTTTCAGAGTTATTATCTGAATCACGATATACATGCTAAAAGGTACAACTTCCTTAAGTTTTGTCCATGAGTGTATCTTTCAGAGTTATTGTCTGAATCACGACATACATGCTAAAAGGTACAACATCCTTAAGTTTTGTCCATGAGTGTATCTTTCAGAGTTATTATCTGAATCACGATATACATGCTAAAAGGTACAACTTCCTTAAGTTTTGTCCATGAGTGTATCTTTCAGAGTTATTGTCTGAATCACGACATACATGCTAAAAGGTACAACTTCTTTAAGTTTTGTCTATGAGTGTATCTTTCAGAGTTATTGTCTGAATCCCGATATACACGCTAAAAGGTACAACTTCCTTAAGTTTTGTCTATGAGTGTATATTTCAGAGTTATTGTCTGAATCACGATATACATGCTAAAAGGTACAACTTCCTTAAGTTTTGTCCATGAGTGTATCTTTCAGAGTTATTGTCTGAATCCCGATATACATGCTAAAAGGTACAACTTCCTTAAGTTTTGTCCATGAGTGTATATTTCAGAGTTATTGTCTGAATCACGATATACATGCTAAAAGGTACAACTTCCTTAAGTTTTGTCCATGAGTGTATCTTTCAGAGTTATTGTCTGAATCCCGATATACATGCTAAAAGGTACAACTTCCATAAGTTCTGTCCATGAGTGTATATTTCAGAGTTATTGTCTGTATCCCGATATACATGCTAAAAGGTACAACTTCCTTAAGTTTTGTCCATGAGTGTATATTTCAGAGTTATTGTCTGAATCACGACATACATGCTAAAAGGTACAACTTCCTTAAGTTTTGTCCATGAGTGTATATTTCAGAGTTATTGTCTGAATCACGACATACATGCTAAAAGGTACAACTTCTTTAAGTTTTGTCTATGAGTGTATCTTTCAGAGTTATTGTCTGAATCCCGATATACACGCTAAAAGGTACAACTTCCTTAAGTTTTGTCTATGAGTGTATATTTCAGAGTTATTGTCTGAATCACGATATACATGCTAAAAGGTACAACTTCCTTAAGTTTTGTCCATGAGTGTATCTTTCAGAGTTATTGTCTGAATCCCGATATACATGCTAAAAGGTACAACTTCCTTAAGTTTTGTCCATGAGTGTATATTTCAGAGTTATTGTCTGAATCCCGATATACATGCTAAAAGGTACAACTTCCTTAAGTTTTGTCCATGAGTGTATCTTTCAGAGTTATTGTCTGAATCCCGATATACATGCTAAAAGATACAACTTCCTTAAGTTTTGTCCATGAGTGTATCTTTAAGAGTTATTGTCTGAATCCCGATATACATGCTAAAAGGTACAACTTCCTTAAGTTTTGTCCATGAGTGTATATTCTGGTAGTTGAATTGTCCTGCTAGGTTCGATCTGTAACGAGACGTTTCAGTATATAATCTCTTTCACTAAGAGTTTCCAACCTCATACAAGTAGATGCTGATTAGAGAAAGAGGGATTCCCGAGCCTGTGTGTCAATGTGTATAATAAAGACGTCTACAGTAGATGGGCATCCTAACCACTGACCTTTGATGTCCATGTTGCCAAATGGGATGATCCAGACCGGACAGCCCTCGCGGTCGTGTCCCACCAGACCTCCTGGGAAGTACTTCTTGAGGACCTGATAGCAACACATGCTCAAACCTGGTACAACTTGAATTCCCAGCAGTTTCACCAGTTTAATCTACCATACCGTTGTAATTTTGTATTGAGCTGTTTTACTTTTATACTGATACTGGAGCTGTCCTCTTGGAAAAGATATTGGAGGGGAGACAATAGAAATACAGTCGACACTCTCGATAATTTAAACTTAAGGGACCAAAAATTTCAATTTATTAAGAGTTCAAAATAACAGGAATTTAAACAACCAAGAGGGAGGGAGAGAAAAAAAATCAAGTAAACCAGAGTTTGAAGTTTTGGCAGTTTCGGTATATGACTTACCGCAAGTTTTGAAAGTATTAAATTTATTTGGTGCTTTCGGGTCTTATCTTTTCTCGAAAAATAGTTTGATCTAAAAAATCGTTATTTTTTTGTATTAAACATTTGTACAGTTATTCACCAATGTTCATTTGTGGCAAGATACTATTTCTGCAATTTAAAATTACCGAGGGGATTAATTAATATTGATTTTATTTAACTTATCGAGTATTTTTCAAGGAACCGGAAAACATTTCAAATTATCGAAGAGATTCAAATTAACGAGTTTCAAATTATCGAAAGTCGACTGTACATATAATTATTAATACACTGCGTGACATTGAAAATGGAACACCAAGAAATAGTGGCCAGAAAATTATGCAAATTTCAGGGTAGACGCGCCTAACCGAGTTATGCAAATGATGTAAAATGCGCAGCTCTCGTGCGCACATGGAGTAAGATATAAGGGAAGGAACTTGCAGAAAGGACAGTATTCGTGTCGTTATTTCTTCAAGGAAAATCATTGTAGAAATTTTGTTCTTGTGTCAAAAGACACGTGTAATAACAGAGAATGCCAGGTCATCGTAAACGGAGGCAGTTCAAGCAGACAGACGCTTTTACGAGGGGCATGGTGATCGGACTGAAAAGGGCAGGTTGGTCCATACGTCAAATCGCAGCTGATACACACCTTGGTGCGTCCACGGTGCACCGACTGTGGAGAAGATGGTTGGAACAAGGAAATGTGGCAATTTATAGGAATGTCGGTGCAACCAGAGTGACGTCAGCACGTGTGGATCGGCATATCCTTCGACAAGCAGTGGCGGCCCCACAAGCCACTTGTACCGCCATCCTGCAACATGTGCAAGACACCCTAGATCATTCCATCTCGACCAGAACCATTTCCCGTCGATTGGTTGCTAATGGCTTGCACTCATGCCTTCCGCTAAGAAGACTGCCATTGACCCCACCGAATAGGCGCCAACGTTTGGAATGGTGCCGGGCTAGATCGACGTGGATGACGGAATGGCACAGGGTCGTGTTCTCAGATGAGTCGCGTTTCTGCTTGTCCAGTGATAGTCGCCGTGTACGCGTGTGACGTTGACGTGGAGAAAGGTCCAATCCAGCAGCAATTGTGGAACGCCCCACCGTGCGACAACGTGGAATCATGGTTTGGGGCGCAATCGCGTATGATTCCAGGTCACCTTTACTTCGTATTCAGGGCACTATGACGGCCCAACGATACGTTGATGATGTGCTGCGACCGGTGACACTCCCCTACCTTCAGGGGGTACCCAATGCCCTTTATCAGCAGGATAACGCCCGACCGCACACTGCTCGCATTAGCCAACAAGCTCTGCAAGATGTACAGATGCTTCCCTGGCCACCGTACTCTCCTGATCTCTCACCAATCGAGCACGTCTGGGACATCATTGGACGCCGTTTGCATGCCTTGCCACAGCCGCGTTCAGAAGACGAACTGTGGCAAATGGTTGAGAGGGAATGGAGAGCCATCCCTCAGGACGCCATCCGTACTCTGATTGACTCTCTACCTAGACGTGTTGCTGCGTGCATCGCCGTCCGCTTGCTACTAAGCCGACGCCGTTCTCGCTCTGTATTATGACTATCATTTTGAAATAAAGATCACTTATTGTTCGTCCCTGTCTCTCTCTGTCTGCCGAGTTTCATCACTTTCTGGCCACTATTTCTTGGTGTTCCATTTTCAATGTCACGCAGTGTATATAACACACAGTAACGGGGCTCTGTCACATTCGTAAGTGCAAAAAGTCGAACTGCTTTTCACATGTGTAGACATGTGGTGCACTTACAGTAAAAGCAGTCGCCTACTTCTACTCACCATGCTTAACATCCTCCGCTTTTGCCGGTCCCAAGCCCGGATGAAAAAGGAGGAGGGGGAGCAGTAACAAGCTCACTAAAAAACCTGGGTTCAGCTGGCCCGGCTGATAGTACCCTGTAAGGGCTCCTAATCCAGGGATACAGGATGAGCAGCGTTTGTACTCTATGTTAGGAGCGGCTGCACATGGTGTCTGTTCCTCATGTCAGAGGCGGCCATTTCTTTTGGAGCTAAGTCGGACTGCCACTGAGTAGTGCTCCCAGTCTAAATGACAAAGGCAGACGCATCCTACTTCACCCAGTGTGGAGATAAGAAAGAAGAAGATGATTAACATGACCTGTACCACGTGTAGTAGGTATAAGAAAAAAAAGAGCTTCTATAACAAAAGTGTAAGCGGCACGAGACGCTCGCGGACACAATCCAAAGAGCTCTCTCGGATAGCTTGTTATACAGAAAGGAGGGGAGTATCCATTTTACAGTATAATTGTAATCGTATACAGAAGTTCTTTTTATTATTATCCCTAGTACACGTGGTATAGGCCATGATAATCATGGTGAGTGGAAGTAGGCGACTGCTTTTACTCTAAGTTTCACCACATGTCTACACATCTGAACTAGTACACTTGGTACAAGCCATGATAATCATTGTGGGTAGAAGTTGGCGACTGCTTTTACTCTAAGTGCACCACATGTCTACACATCTGAACTAGTACACTTGGTACAAGCCATGATAATCATTGTGGGTAGAAGTAGGCGACTGCTTTTACTCTAAGTGCACCACATGTCTACACATGTGAACTAGTACACTTGGTACGAGCCATGATAATCATGGTGAGTAGAATTAGGCGACTGCTTTTACTGTAAGTGCACCACATGTCTACACATGTGAACTAGTACACTTGGTACAAGCCATGATAATCATTGTGGGTAGAAGTAGGCGACTGCTTTTACCGTAAGTTGCACCACACGTCTACACATGTGAACTAGTACACTTGGTACAAGCCATGATAATCATTGTGGGTAGAAGTAGGCGACTGCTTTTACTGTAAGTGCACCACACGTCTACACATGTGAACTAGTACACTTGGTACAAGCCATGATAATCATGGTGAGTAGAAGTAGGCGACTGCTTTTACTCTAAGTTGCACCACATGCTACACATGTGAACTAGTACACTTGGTACAAGCCATGATAATCATGGTGAGTAGAAGTAGGCGACTGCTTTTACCGTAAGTTGCACCACACGTCTACACATGTGAACTAGTACACTTGGTACAAGCCATGATAATCATGGTGAGTAGAAGTAGGCGACTGCTTTTACTCTAAGTTGCACCACATGTCTACACATGTGAACTAGTACACTTGGTACAAGCCATGATAATCATTGTGGGTAGAAGTTGGCGACCTCTAAGTGCACCACATGTCTACACATATGAAAAGCAGTTCGACTTTGAACTTATAAATGTGCTAGAGCCCCGTTTGGTTACTTGCACTCTCTGGTGGGGTTGGATTTTTTAATTAGAAAATAGTGCCCATTGCGGGGTTCGATCCCGGGTCGTAGCGGTCGGAAACCAACGGTATAGACCATTCTTCCACCGACCCTCTCATACAGAAGTTTAAAACAATCAAGTTCGGAGAGGTAGACTAGAATATGAATTAAGAATTCCAACTTACCTCAGGAGGGGTGTACTCATCCACCAGTACATCCGCCTTCATCTGAGCTCTCCAGCTGAGATTCTGGCACGCACATACATACACTTGGCATCAAATTTTGAATCAGAATAGAAACATACTTGTTATAAAATTCCATCATTTTTACAAGGTTGTCTCAAAAGTTCGTAAACACTTGCATAAAAAAATGGAAATACCAATATTATTCCCCGTTATGAATAACTAGCCGAATGACCCGGGCAACGCCCGGGTTTTACCCGATTAAATGCTTTTATTCAAATACTATTCGTTACAATTATAAATTGGCGCCGTGGATGTCATTCTTGTACAATATATAAATGAGTTTTAAAAATTGTAAAAAAAAAAAAAAAAAAATGCATCGGCCGGGAATCGAACCTGGGCCGCCCGCGTGTCAGGCGAGCATTCTACCACTGAACCACCATGAGAAATGGCCATATTTGGGTATTTATTCCATTCACAAAAGCAAACGGTGACAGATTTGATTAAGAATTGTTGCTTGATATATAACTCTGATACTTGTATATTTTAATGTCTTTGTATTATGTATAAAGTAATTGTATTATGTATTATTATGTATTCGCAGTAATAATAATATTCACCAAGTGATAAGAACAACGTTTTAAGAAAAACACGAACTTTTGGTACAACCTTATAACACCAGCTTTCATTATGACTTCATATAAATTAAGAAAAAGGAATCTTCTTATCGTGCAACTGAAAGTTGCTGATGGCTTGCGCCAACTGTTGGAACAGAATAATTGATTCATTATAAAGGCATGCGGCGTATGATTATAAAAGAAATTATAATCATACGCCGCAGTCCTTTATAATGTACTGTATTATAAGTTACTTTAAGTATTAGTTACGAACAGAAAAATACGTCCAGGGTAGCCTAGTGGACATGGCACTTGCCCGGTAAGCAGAAGGTTGTGGGTTCGATTCCCGCCCCTGGACACTTTTATTTTTCCGTTCGCCATTACTCTTCATATTTTCACCCTTTCATACGTCATCCAATCATATATAGACCATTACTCTTCATATATTCAACCTTTTCATACGTCATCCAAAAAGTTAGAAATAGTACATATTTCTCTTTGAAATTAATATTGATTTTTCACAAAAAAAGAAACTTATGCGGTGAGACTTTAAGTGTGCTTTAGAATACTTGATGTTTATTCCGACAGATGGTGCAAGTAATCAGAAACTTTCAGTCGCACGATAAGGAGATGCCTTTTTCTTAATTTATTCATCTATTGCCAGTACTATTTCATATTTTTACTATATTTTTCACATTCATCTAAATTGTTATCGCTATTTCATATAATTAAAAACCATTTTTTACATATCTTATTGTGGTATTCCACTTAGGAAGAACTAGTTTAAGAAATTATGAGACGTTTCTAATCAGTAGAAACTCTGACTTTATTATTCTCTTCACCTATATATATACATCGCGCTACTCGCGGACATGCAAATATATTCACCTATCATAAGAAACAACATGTAAAATATATAAAACAAAACAATACTATGCAAATATGTCGAGGTATGCGACAGACTCCCCCTCCATGACCTCTCATCACTCCTGAGATGAGACTCTTTTGAAGGTCTCTTATTTCGTTGAAGATCTGAAGGCCCAGAGGTATCGTCTGAAGGCTTAGAGGTATCGTCTGCAGGTCTAGAGGTATCGTTTGCAGACCTAGAGGTATCGTCTGCAGGTATAGAGGTATCGATTGCAGACCTAGAGGTATCGTCTGCAGGTCTAGAGGTATCGTTTGCAGGCCTAGAGGTATCGTCTGCCGATTTAGAACAGTCATAGGGTTGGATGTACTTGCTGGCCTGAGGAGCTTTCTTCAAGACAACTAGCCAGAGATATAGGACTCCCAACTCATCCAAGTCTTCAGTTTCCGAATGAGATCTTTGACTTTCTTCGGCGGTAATCTGCGTTGATGTCTCCTCAATGGATTCAGTATGCACTTCACAAGCAGAGTTAAATTCTCGTATTTCATTATGGGTCCAAATTAGCTGAGAAACATTCTCGTAAAAAACATTCGGATTAGGATCATCATTCTCTACAAGTCGAGATATCTCAAAATCAGTCAACTTGGCAATGCAGTTGTTGGTTGGGATTTCATAATTCTCTCCTCCATATTCAGGATGAAAAAAGACAAAATGAGAGAAATTCATATCATGCCAATGCAAACGTTTTAGCGCTTCTCTAGTCTGGTCACACCACATCATACTACGATCGTGCTTGAAAACATGCTGGTAGAAAACAGAAGGTTCGTCTTCATTGCCAACGAATAACCTGGGATTAGTCCACTTAGGAATTATGTCATATAAATGTCCTATAGATGTTGGTTTACCTACGACTTTAAGATATGCCAAATCTTTTAAGATTTGAATTAAACCCTCATACAGTTGTAGACATGTAGTTACTCTTGGCAGTTCAGGTAGTGTTGCACGAAGTTCCAAACTCATATTTATCATTTCAAAGTAGAGTCCACTCAGCATAAATAGATTCTTTCTTGAATACTCAATTGGACATGGTCTCTTTCCATATTTACCAATCATCCTTTGTCCATAATCTATATCCTTATTACACCTGGCATTCCCAAAATCGGTTACTCTAGCAATATATCCAAGAGTTAGGATTTTAATCTTTTTTGAAGCTACTTCATATTTGATTAGTTTCTCTTCTGTTTCTGCAACTAGAACATTGTTAATATGAAAATCATCATGTAAAAGTTCAATTTCCTCTTCACCAATTGCAAAAACTATACAAATCTGGCGAAATAATACTAATAAATCCTCACATGAAAATCTCGATTTGATAGCCGTTTCGAGAGTTATTCCTCCATATTCCATTAGGAAAACAAAATAATTTTTTCGTTCTCCCTCACAATAGTAAGGCCATGGTTTTCCTTTTTCAAAGATATTTTTGAGAAGCCTAAACGTCTTCTCAGTATCTTTAACAAGCCTAAAGGAACATAAATTGATCTGACCATTTTTTAGGGTTCTTAAAGAATTGTAGATGGCCAATTTATTTCGTAAATCATCAATGTCATATTCCTCAAATTCTTCAGCAGTAGATTGTCCCCATGAACGTCTTTTTAAATTCAATCGTCCAATTCTATAAATAGTTGAAAACTTGTCGCTTGATAAGACTTCACCATAGCAAATACATTGGACACCCTTTCCTACATATTTCATTCTTTTTCCTTCGAAAATATCAGCGAAGGTTACAAAAGCATTATGTACGGATGCTGTTAGCAATTCCGCAGGTCCTTCAGCTTCTCTTCTGAATCCACTTTCTATCTCTGAAATTTGCATCTGGATGAATTCTTTAGCATAAATCCAAACTTTTTGGCAGCGTGTTAATTTCTTTAATATTAACAAACGAGGTCTTGCGAGACTGCATTTATCGAAATCACCTATTCCATGGCAGATAATAGCATCACATATTCCTAATTTCATATTTCTTTTTTCACCGCTTGTTTTAAACGAATAAATTCCTTTTTTGAGAGTTTCCAATAGAGTATCGTAACACGGTAGCTCTCTCAAAGCTCTTTTCAATAACTTCATGTCTTCGGTGATGGTGTTTCTGTTATTCCAGGTGGTGGGGAGGCTCAACTCCTTTGGAGGTGCTTCTTCGCCGGTACCAGGCTTTGGTTCTTTTTTGCCAGTACCAGACTCCTTAGAAGGTTCTTTTTCTCCAGCATGGGTGTCAGGGACATCAATAATGCAATCAGAAAGTTTTTCTGTATTCTCTGAATCTTGGTCAATTTCCCCAGCTTGAGTGTTAGGAACATCAATAACGCAAACGGAACTTTCTTCTGTATTCCCTGTATTATTGTCAATTTCCCCAGCTTGAGTGAAAGTGGCATCATCAAGATCACAAAGTCCTGCATTATCTGAATCAATACCAACACTAACATCTACCTCTTTCGTAATAGGCTCTGCACTATCAGTTCCTATAACTGACTTTTTTTCAACTTCAGCCTTTTCACTTTCATCTGCTTCAACGGACTTTTTATCAACTTCGGCTTTTTCACTTTCTTCCGTTTCTACAACTGAATTTTTCTCGACTTCGGCTTTTTCATTTTCTTCAACAACAGACTTTTTCTCAATTTGAGCTTTTTCACTTTCTTCAACTACAACAGACTCTTCTTCTTCGTCAGCCTTTTCACTTTCATCTGCTTCAACGGATTTTTTCTCAACTTCGGTGTTAGGAACATCAATAATGCAATTATAAAGTTCTTCTGTATTCTCTGTATCTCTATCAATTTCCCCAGCTTGGGTGGTAGGAACATCAAGGCCATTAACCAAAAGTTCTTCTGTATTTTTCACCGATTCACAACCTTTAATTGCAGTCTCAGAATCCTTCACACCGTCGCCCTTAGGCTCATCTTCAGAATCATCTTCTTCTTCATCTACCATTTCATTCTGTTCATCGAAGTCTTCTTCATCTACCATTTCATTCTGTTCATCGAAATCTTCAGAATCCTTTACACCGTCGCCCTTAGGCTCATCGTCAGAATCATCTTCTTCTATTCCAAGAATATCCATCATAACGCTTTGTTGCTTCACCATCGCCCTTAAGAGGCTTTCTCCATTTTCTTCAGAATCCTTTACACCGACGCCCTCAGGCTCATCTTCAGAATCATCTTCTTCTATTCCAAAAATATCCATCATAACGCTTTGTTGCTTCACCATCGCCCTTAAGAGGCTTTCTCCATTTTCTTCAGAATCCTTTACACCGTCGCCCTTAGGCTCATCTTCAGAATCATCTTCTTCTATTCCAAGAATATCCATCATAACGCTTTGTTGCTTCACCATCGCCCTTAAGAGGCTTTCCAGGGAAGGTCTTGCGGATCCTGTTCGGGGCTGCGCCATTTGTGGTATTCCACTTAGGAAGAACTAGTTTAAGAAATTATGAGACGTTTCTAATCAGTAGAAACTCTGACTTTATTATTCTCTTCACCTATATATATACATCGCGCTACTCGCGGACATGCAAATATATTCACCTATCATAAGAAACAACATGTAAAATATATAAAACAAAACAATACTATGCAAATATGTCGAGGTATGCGACACTTATAATACAATTATTAAAAATATAATACAAATATGTTTTTATCATTGAGCTTAAAGAGGTCTGTAAAATATTTGCAATTATAAAAAAAAAGTACACCTATCCCCCGATTTACACGGTACTTGTTTTACACGTTTTCGCTTTTACACGTTTTTTTTATCGCACTATACTAAATGCTACTGTGATTGAACACATGCGCTGTGTACACATCTCACGAGTAATCCCGAGCTTATGCGCTGACTATATATTTTAACCTGTCAATGCATTTTATTTTTGTGTACACCTATCCCCCGATTTACACGTTTTTTTCAGGAACGTATCTACCGTGTAAATCGGGGGGATAGGTGTATTGTTAAAAATTGTATGAATTTTCTACATACAATTTATAGGAAGATATCAATATGAAAATAAAGTGATCATATGCTTATGACATACAACTTAGTTACCATGTACATGGATACAAACACAACCTTTATAATGTCTTATATAAATAAACAGTACAGAAGTGAAATTTTACTGAGATCAGATGAATATATTATGAAAAAGGGCATTTCCTAATCGTGCAAATAAAAGTTACTGATGGCTTGCGCCCTCTGTCGGAATATATATCAACTATTCATTGATTTTTAATTATTCAGACAGATGGCGCGATTAGTCGCACGATCAGTAAATCTCTTTTCTTAGTATAAATACCCTTTGTGCTATTCTATATACAGTTACGAGCGTCATTCTTCATCTCCTAATAATAAGTTTTCATCTCTGTCACCGTTTGCTTTTTTTTTGGAAGGGCGCCCTCGTATTGGTTGGCTACGGTCACGCCACCTTTCCCCCCCCCCATCATGCCCCCCCCCCCCCACTCGCTATTTCGTCTTTGTAACTATTGTGTTGGAGCGGGTCGCTCCCTAAATAAATGCATATATTAGATAATAACCAAACGGAATCCTCTCTTTCTTTTTCCCAGTAAGAGACGCCTACGGAAGCCAACAGTACATAGACAGATAAAGCACATAGGCTATAGTTATTAACTAACATATGCAATTATTTAAGGCGCCAATTTATAATTGTAACAAATAGTATTTGAATCAAAACATTCAATCGGGTAAAACACGGGCGTTGCCCGGGTCATTCGGCTAGTTTCTTTATATATGACAACTAGACGGGTGACCCGGGCTTCGCCCCGGGATTGACCCGTGTGCATATCTACCCGAGTGATATATATTTAGATAAGTTTTTTTTAAATACAGTCTACTCTCGTTATAACGCCACTCGATATAACGCCACCCTCGCCTTACGCCGCTTTTTCGTTTTGTCCCAATCGACATCAATGTATTTTTCTCGATATAACGCCACTCCCTCGCTGTTCGCCTTCCGCCGCTGATTTTTCGTATCCCAAGTAACAAAAACCGCTCGTTATAGCGCCGCTCACAACGTCCCTCACCCCCCCCCCCCCCCCCGCTTCCCCTTTCTTGTCTGTATTTTTTACGCCAACGGCGCCGGACTTTGTTTGCTGTTGACATAACAGATAACAGATTGTGTCAACAGCCAGCAGACCCTTTTTCTGCTTGTTCCTGGAACATACACAGTCGCTTCATTCTTTGCTAACGTCAACACAACAACTTTATTGTCGTATCATGAGTTCCCAAAAGCGTAAACGTGAGTCGATCACCATTGAAAAGAAGAAGGAGATATGCCAGTTGGCAAGAAATAACCCTACGATGTCGAAGAATGAGATTGGAAAGCGTTTCTCACTTCCACGAACAACTGTCCGTGATATTCTCACTCAGGCTGAGAAGTGGGAAAATTATACTGTTGGTTCTTCAAAGAGACAAAGAGTCGGAAAATTTAGTGACTTGGAAGACGCTCTCTTCAACTGGTTTACCCCAAAAGCGTGCCAATAATATTATTATTACTGATGATCTCTTAAGAGAAAAGGCAAAAAAACTTGGCGAGCATTTGGACGTACCAGAAAATTTCGCGTACAGCAGTGGGTGGCTGCAGCGATTTAAAGGGAGATTCCATATTTCGCAACGACGGCTCTGTGGGGAAGGCGCATCGATTTCTCCAGCTATCATTGATGAACATCTTACAAATTTGAACAGTATTCTGGCGAACTCCGGATATGATCCAGCTAACATATACAATGCAGACGAAACAGATTATTTTTTCAGCTCATTCCTGACCGAACACTTGCTCACAAAGATAAAAACTGCCGTGGTGTCAAAAGGATGAAGCAACGAATCACTGTTCTACTGTGCTGCAACTCTACTGGAACAGACAAGCGGCGATTGCTGAATATTGGAAAATCGGCAAAGCCTCGATGCTTCAGAAACTTTAGTCCACACTTCTACTGCACTTACACATCTAACAGCAAAGCATGGATGACCTCTAGCATCTTTCAAGAATGGCTACTGCAGTTCAACAAGCAGCTTGTCTCTGAAGGACGTCGTATCCTACTGTTGTTAGATAACGCTACGTCTCACTGCGTCCCTAATGATAGTCTCAGCAACATAAAGATACACTTCCTTCCACCAAATATGACTGCCAGTCTGCAACCACTGGATAGTGGCATCATCAAAAGTTTCAAGGCTCAATATCGCAAGCCTCAACTCCAGAAAATGGTGGAATTGGCGGATGCCCATCTACCCACAGAATTACGTCTGGATTACGCTGTGCGCTATTGTAAAATGGCTTGGGATTCTGTGAGCCCTGATTCCATCAGCAACTGCTGGAATCACACAGGCATTATTCGCTTCACTTCTACTGCTGCAGTTGAGCCTCTTAATTATGGAAATCTGCTCGATCGCATTCGCGACATCTTCGCTATTACACCAGAGAATTTGATGACTGAAAGGGAGTTTCAACTGGTTGATGATTCCCAGGAGGCGGAAATGAAGCTAACAGATGACAATTTTCTGGTGTCCACTGTTACAGCGAAAGAAGAACTTGGCGAGGATGATGATGCAACAGTGACCCAGCGCCTACCATCGTTAAGGGAAGCCAAACAGCTGCTGAGACAGTTTTGTTGTTTCTTGAGCACTCCAAGAGAGCAACACCTGACGACGTCAATCTATCTGCGGATTTGTTTACGCCGTGTCTATGCCATAAGTAAGGGAGAGAAAAGATAAGTTGTGATCACAGACTTCTTCAAGAAAATGTAATTACTTTTTAATGAATAAAAATAAATTAATTATTCCAATTTGTCATATTAATTAATTAATGCCGGCATTCTATATATTGATTTAGGGTATAAGTTGTTTTTAGTAATTGTTATAAATAATTTATTGTATCTTTAAATTTCACATTTTAAACGTGTTCGATACAACGCCACCCTCGCCTTACGCCGCTTTTTTGCAAAATCCGGATGGTGGCGTTATAACGTTATTAGCATTATCTATTTGTTTGCATCAGCATAATTTAATCTAATCTTTGATAGAAGGCGCTGTTCGTGAGCTAAGTAGAATAATTTGAATATATAGTTTTAATAATTGATTTATATATATTTTTAAAATAGCCTATCGTCTTCCCCGTATTTATTTACCTATGTATGGAAATTTTGGTTTGAATTAGTGAACTACTGCGAATTTGTATACCGGACATACAAACATTCATTTTTATATATGACAATATTGTAGCGAAGTATTTATTATTTTACACTAGTATTAACAGAATATCATTTTTTATGTTTATAATTTACTACTCTGTAAACTTCCCTTATTGCTTATCTTTTGTTTATCCTTCATAGTTTGTGCTTGCCTTAAATAAATTGCTGTCTCATCCTGAAGTTTGTCTTCCCTAATTTTCCACGTGGCAATATAAAAGCTGTATTTGTATACATTGCATATATGGGAACTAAGTTAAACTTTCGTTTAAATTGAAACGTTTTACTATTTATAATATATCAACATACACTCATGGACAAAACTTGAGGAAGTTGTACGTTTAAGCATGTATATCAGGAATTAGACAATAACTCTGAAAGATATCTGATACACAGTGACCTTTATTGAAGACACACGAGATAACCAAGTCTGAACAAAATGCCTACGCCAACATCAAAATATAAAACTTCCTTAAGTTTTATTCACGATTGTAGATATGAAGTTTTGCATGATATAATTAAAGACAAAGTTCCGATTGCGTCTCTAATATTTTATTTATTTTAAAACGAAAATTTTTATTGAATACATTTTATTTATTAGAGAAGACGAATACTTTATATATACAGTTATCAGCGTAATAATCAATTCTTTCTTAAGCAATTCTGTCACCGTTTGCTTTTGTGAATGGAATAAATACCCAAATATGGCCGTTTCTCATAACCATCGGTGGTTCAGTGGTAGAATGCTCGCCTGCCACGCGGGCGGCCCGGGTTCGATTCCCGGCCAATGCATTTTTTTTTTTACAATTTTTAAAACTCATTTATATATTATACAAGAATGACATCCACGGCGCCAATTTATAATTGTAACGAATAGTATTTGAATAAAAGCATTTAATCGGGTAAAACCCGGGCGTTGCCCGGGTCATTCGGCTAGTGGTAATAAGTAATATTCAATAATTTGCACATTGTCTACTTATTGTCTAATGTGGTGTTAGGTGGAACCTTTTGATTATAGAACACAATATCTTAGTATATATACTCTAAGACACGTATGGATAGATAATAAAGTAAATTCTTACCTTTCTGAGCATCTCAGTTGATTCCTTCAGGTCATAGTTGCGAGCTGAAACACACCATCATAATCATAGAATAACATTTAATAAAATATGACCATAATCAATAAAGATAAAGGCTGCCTGGCCGGCATTCATAGTTCTTCAAATTGAATATACTTCGGCCAGTGAATCTTTTTATTATCTCGACGTTTCGATAAAAATCTTTTGTCCACGTCCAGAGCGAACAAAAATTAAAATATTTGGCAAAGCGTTAAAAATTATTTATTAACGCTTTGCCAAATGTTTTAAATTTTGGTCGCTCCTTAAGAGGAGAAAATATTTTTTGTCGAAACGTCAAGATAATGAAAAGATTTACTGGCCGAAGTATCTTTAATTTGTAGAAATAATCAATAAAGGCGAAATCATGTGTTGTTGTTTCTTATCCCTTTGCGTAAAGATTACACGGATTTCCTTTCTGCGGGACGGACGATGCAGCATGCAAATCAACATCTGATCTCATGGAATGGGGTGTATGGGTGCAACTTTCGTTGATCATGACACTATGATCCAGGCACACTTTGGTGAAAGTCTGACTTTGCCTATATTTTGAGACCATTCCTAACATGGAAGCCTTTTCTGCTGCTAACTCTAACATGAGTACAGACGCAGCTCCTCCGTATCCCTGGAGAGGAACCCTTACTGAGTTCTATCAACCGGGTCAGTTGAACTCGGGTTTTTGAAAGAGGTCTTTCTCCTCTTTTGTGTATATATATATATATAGTCATTGAGTTGCAGTATGAAATTGTAAGCTTATAAAAAGAACGCCTTGCATAACAACTTCTAATTTGTAATGGATAGAAAATTCGAACAACGAATTTGTATTAAATTTTGCTATAAAATTGGGAAACGGCTTCAGAAACTTTAGATTTGTTGAAATTGGCATTTGGAAATGAAAATGTAAATAAACCCACCACATTTAGATGGTTTTCACGATTTAAAAATGGAATGGAATCGGGGAAAGATGAGAAGCGTGTTGGACGTCCAATTCTGCACAGGAACCCTGAAAAGGTGAGCCAAATTTCAAATTTGATAAAAGAAAATCCACGAATAGGGTTACGGGACATTGAGGAAGAAATAGGGATATCAAAATCATTAGTTGGGTCGATAATTAAAGAAGACTTGCAGTTAAAGAAGACACCTTCAAAATTTGTCCCTAAACTGCTCACAATCCAACAAAAGGAGAATCACGTTGAAGTTGCCAAAAAATGCTTGAAATGGTGGAAGAAAACCCTAATTGGAAGGAAAAAGTAATAACTGGAGACGAGACATGGGTTTACGGGTATGACCCGGAAACAAAACGCTAATCCATGGAGTGGAAAGGAAAAGATGAACCAAGAAAGAAGAAATCCCGACTTTGCAAGTCAAAAACAAAGTCTTATTGGTCACGTTCTTTGACATAAAGGGAATTGTGCATTATGAATATCTAGAGGAAGGTCAAACAATCAATAAGGAGTCTTTAAACATTATGAGACGTGTACGTGAATCAATTCGTCTGAAAAGAAGTGAAATGTGGAGTCCCAAAAATTGGATTATCCATCATGATAATGCACCACCACACACCGCTACATCTGTACTGACTTATTTGGCTAAACACGGCATCCAAATACTTCATAAACCTCCCTATTCCCCAGACCAAGCTCCAAATGATTTTTTTTCTCTTTCCAAAACTCAAAATGGCTCTAAAAGAAAGGAGATTTGACACTAGAGAGTCCATCAAGGCGGATTCGAAAAATGTCTTGAAGAACATCCCGAAAGATGCCTATTCTAAATGTTTTAAATCATGGGAGAAGAGATGGAAATTATGTATAGATGCGGGAGGGGACTATTTTGAAAAATCCTAATGATTTTATTTTATCATTCTATTTTTTCTTTATTTTTGACCAGTCTCATTATTTATTGGACACACCTTGTAAAAGCAGAATTGTCCAATACAGTATTAGAACTCTAAGAAGCGGTCTGGTAGATTAAATTGGCGAAACCGCTAGGAGGGTTTCCCCACTGCTGAGCCAAGCCCTCCAAATATTTTATCATCGCAGTAGGAAGAGTAGAAATTTGTTTTATGTGTAAAATAAACATTTTGTGTGCTTGTTATTAGCTTTATCTTATATCTTCTTCTATATATATAAAAATGAATGTTTGTATGTTTGTTTGTATGTCCGGTATACAAATTCGCAGTAGTTCACCAATTCAAACCAAAATTTCCATATATAGGTAAAAAATACGGGGAAGACGATAGGCTATTTTAAAAAATATATAAATCAATTATTAAAACTATATATTTTTATTCAGAAAATGATGATGACGATATTGCTGTATCATGTTTGAATATCAGATACAAAATTATATCGGGAAAAATTCCAAAAAGCAGAGACCACGGGTGAAACCAGTTCATTATTTTGTACGCAGGAACAAAATTCTAACAGAAAAACATTCATTCGAGCAGAAAACAAAAGCCAGATCATCTTTCTATAAAAATATCGCTTCTCAGACACAAAGTTTGGAGCGGGACGTTTCACAAGAGTGACATCCACGGCGCCAATTTATAATTGTAACGAATAGTATTTGAATAAAAACATTTAATCGGGTAAAACCCGGGCGTTGCCCGGGTCATTCGGCTAGTTTCTTATATTTTAAGACTTGTTCGCAGAAATGATGATGTTCAAAAATATATTCTATCGAGATATTTTTCTCTCTCATGAATAAATAAAATAAAGATCGGTTATCGTTATAGAAGAACTGGAATCGATTCCTGTATTGATCAGTTTGTAATCAATGAATTGGCTCGATGTCCTTTCCACTTACGTATCTCAATAACATCAGTGAGCCTATGAAACATTGCGCTGTCTAGATTGTAAGTTCAAAAATACACTCATTGACAAAACTTAAGGAAGTGGAAAGTGATGTGATATTGCCCAACATATTTTTTAAGGAGACAGGGGAAATTTTACACTTGGTTACCTCGTGTGTCTTCAATAAAGTTCACTGTAATATCTTTCAGAGTCATTGTCTAAATATCCCGATATACATGCTGAAAGGTACAGCTTCCTTAAGTTTTGTCCGTGAGTGTATATTTCAGAGTTATTGTCTGAATCTCGATATACATGCTGAAAGGTACAGCTTCCTTAAGTTTTGTCCGTGAGTGTATATTTCAGAGTTATTGTCTGAATACCGATATACATGCTAAAAGGCACAACTTCCTTAAGTTTTGTCCATGAGTGTATCTTTCTGAGTTATTGTCTGAATCCCGATATGCATGCTAAAAGGTACAACTTCCTTAAGTTTTGTCCGTGAGTGTATATTTCAGAGTTATTGTCTGAATCCCGATATATATGCTAAAAGGTACAGCTTCCTTAAGTTTTGTCCGTGAGTGTATATTTCAGAGTTATTGTCTGAATCCCGATTTACATGCTAAAAGGTACAGCTTCCTTAAGTTTTGTCCGTGAGGGTATATTTCAGAGTTATTGTCTGAATCCCGATATATATGCTAAAAGGTACAGCTTCCTTAAGTTTTGTCCGTGAGTGTATATTTCAGAGTTATTGTCTGAATCCCGATATACATGCTAAAAGGTACCAATTCCTTAAGTTTTGTCCATCAGTTTATCTTTCAGAGTTAATGTCTGAATCCCGATATACATGCTAAAAGGTACAGCTTCCTTAAGTTTTGTCCATGAGTGTATATTAACATGAAATAGCGTGAAAGCTTTAGAGATATTAAATCTATATATATATATATATATATATATATATATATAAAGAAAAAGGCATCTACTTATCGTGCAACTGAAAGTTGCTGATGGCTTGCGCCATCTATCGGAATAAATATCAACTATTCTCGTTGATTTTTAATTATTCCAGAATTGGCCAAATATCAACGAGAATAGTTTATATTTATTCCGATAGATGGCGCAAGCCATCAGCAACTTTCAGTTGCACGATAAGTAGATGCCTTTTTCTTAATTTATGCACCTTATCCCAGTACAATATTACATTTGTACTATTTTTTCATATATATATATATATAAATGAATGTTTGTAAGTTTGTTTGTATGTTTGTTTGTATGTCCTCTATACAAATTCGCAGTGGTTCACTAATTCAAACCAAAATTTCCATACATAGGTAAAGAAATACGGGGAAGACGATAGGCTATTTTAAAAAATATATAAATCAATTATTAAAACTATATATTCAAATTATTCTACTTAGCTCGCGAGCAGTGCCTCTAGCGGTGAAGATGGGAGGTAATATCAGCTGACCTAATGTACATGTAAAGTTTGGAGCGGGACGTTTCACAAAAGTGACATCCACGGCGCCAATTTATATTTGTAACGAATAGTGTGTTTGAATAAAACATTTAATCGGGTAAAACACGGGCGTTGCCCGGGTCATTCGTCTAGTATAATATAAAATGAAACTCATCCCTGGTTGGTGTAATTTTCACTTTAATTATATACACAAAAGATTTAAATTCATTTAAAATTAGTCTGTGTGTTATTTAATGAAATAATCTCTATCAATATTTAGGTGAAAATATCAGACTTCTCCAGGGATAAGAGTTTCTTCTTTAAAATTTTAATTCAAATCTCTTATCTTTCGGGCATCAAAACTAGATTTGAATTACACATTTAAAAAAGGAAATTATGCCTAGAAGACTGATGTTTCCATCTTTATTTATGAATATACTAGACGAATGACCCGGGCAACGCCCGGGTTTTCCCCGATTAAATGATTTATTCAAACACTATTCGTTACAATTATATATTGGCGCCGTGGATGTCACTCTTGTGAAACGTCCCCGCTCCAAACTTTACATGTACATTAGGTCAGCTGATATTACCTCCCCATTTTCTCCGCTAGAGGCGCTGCTCGCGAGCTAAGTAGAATAATTTGAATATATAGTTTAATAATTGATTTAAATATTTTTTAAAATAGCCTATCGTCTTCCCCGTATTATTTTACCTATGTATGGAAATTTTGGTTTGAATTAGTGAACTACTGCGAATTTGTATACAGGACATACAAACAAACATACAAACATTCATTTTTATATTATGTAAAAATAATAAACAAAATGGCTTCCGAGGGTGAGTTTATTGTTGTTTTTTTGTATATTCTTATCTCAAGATTTCGGGTATTACTAAAAGTGATATATACATTGTTGGAAGAAAGAACCACAGAGGTAGACGCGGCGAGTTTTTTTATTTTTTATTTATTAATTTTTTATGAAGAAATTGCTCGCGTTCACCTTTAGTTCTGTTCCGACAATTATCTGCGATTTCTTTTCAATTATATAAGATAATATAAATACACCTATCCCCCGATTTACACGGTACTTGTTTTACACGTTTTCGCTTTTACACGGTTTTCCAAATAAGTTTTTTTTTTGTTTTTATCGCACTATACTAAATGCTACTGTGATTGAACACATGCGCTGTGTACACATCTCACGAGGAATCCCGAGCTTATGTGCTGACTACATATTTTATTTTTATTTCTGTGTACACCTATCCCCCGATTTACACGTTTTTCTCAGGAACGTATCTACCGTGTAAATCGGGAGATAGGTGTATTATTTAAATATAAAGATGTATTGTTATCATATACTCTTGTAAAAGGGTTTGTGATACATGAAATCTTGAGAAGAATTTAAAAAAAAACAAGTGACTCATCCTCGGAAGCCATTTTGTTTGTTACAAGGTTATCCCAAAAGTTCGTAAACACTTGCAAAAAATTCTAATACCAATATTATTTGCCATAAAATTATTCGCCGTTATGTATAATGTCTTTATATTATGTATAAAGTAATTTTATTATGTATTATTATGTATTTTCCATAATAATATTATTCGCCGAGTAA
>CP092864.1:140801978-140859010 GCA_030710605.1 Cordylochernes scorpioides | reverse complement strand
CATACTTGATAATGAAGCGAATCATCTAAAAATCAAAAACGAAGCTTACCAAACGTCACGTCATTCTAAAACCGATTAAAGTATTTCTAAATGCTCGCGGCGGGTCCCCAACGAGAGAGAGAGGGCTACGGATTAAAAGAGGAAAACGCGGGTAAAACCAACATTTACTTTACCACACAGAGGAATCGATCGATCGCCAAGTAGAAGAAGAGCAGCGTGTGACTCACTGTGTCGTTGTGTCGAGCCGTCGTCAGATTGATTGGACCCCGCGATACCCCCCCCCCGCTTAGGATGTTATAAACAGTACAGCTTGCCTTATAAAACGTATTCAGTAATACACCTATCCCCCGATTTACACGGTAGATACGTTCCTGAGAAAAACGTGTAAATCGGGGGATAGGTGTACACAGAAATAAAAATAAAATGCATTGACAGGTTAAAATATGTAGTCAGCACATAAGCTCGGGATTCCTCGTGAGATGTGTACACAGCGCATGTGTTCAATCACAGTAGCATTTAGTATAGTGCGATTAAAAAAAAAAACTTATTTGGAAAGCCGTGTAAAAGCGAAAACGTGTGAAACAAGTACCGTGTAAATCGGGGGATAGGTGTAGTTTTAAAAACCCGTCTTAAATATAAACCTGTTGCTGGTTTTTTGGTATCCTAAACCACATGGTTCCCTTTTCAAAATCGTATCCGCGGCTCTCCGAAAAATATATATTATCTGTAGTATATCTACTTATATATTTGCCTTATTCTGTCTGTCTGTCTGTCTGTCGGTCTGTCTGTCTGTCTGAAGCTCACGGATAGAATGCGCGCCCATTGGCCGCCAGCAAACACGTGACCTCCCTGCCCGCCCCCCTCTAGGCAACCCTGTTATCAGCTGTGTGATACATCCACCTGTCTATACAGACCACCCTGTCTATAACGACCACCCTAGACAACCCTGTTATCAGCTGTGTGATACATCCACCTGTCTATACAGACCACCCTGTCTATAGCGTTCACCCTAGACAACCCTGTTATCAGCTGTGTGATACATCCACCTGTCTATACAGACCACCCTGTCTATAGCGACCACCCTAGACAACCCTGTTATCAGCTGTGTGATACATCCACCTGTCTATACAGACCACCCTGTCTATAGCGGTCACTTTCGGCAACCCTGTTATCATCAGTGTGATACATCCACCTGTCTATACAGACCACCCTGTCTATAGCGGTCCCTTTCGGCAACCCTGTTATCAGCTGTGTGATACATCCACCTGTCTATACAGACCACCCTGTCTATAGCGACCACCCTAGACAACCCTGTTATCATCAGTGTGATACATCCACCTGTCTATACAGACCACCCTGTCATAGCGGTCACCCTAGGCAACACTGTTATCAGCTGTGTGATACATCCACCTGTCTATACAGACCACCCTGTCATAGCGGTCACCCTAGGCAACCTGTTATCTGCTGTGGGATACATCCACCTGTCTATACAGACCACCCTGTCATAGCGGTCACCCTAGGCAACCCTGTTATCTGCTGTGTGATACATCCACCTGTCTATACAGACCACCCTGTCATAGCGGTCACCCTAGGCAACCCTGTTATCAGCTGTGTGATACATCCACCTGTCTATACAGACCACCCTGTCATAGCGGTCACCCTAGGCAACCCTGTTATCAGCTGTGTGATACATCCACCTGTCTATACAGACCACCCTGTCATAGCGGTCACCTTAGGCAACCCTGTTATCAGCTGTGTGATACATCCACCTGTCTATACAGACCACCCTGTCATAGCTGTCACCCTAGGCAACCCTGTTATCAGCTGAGTGATACATCCACCTGTCTATACAGATCGCCCTGTCATAGCGGTCACCCTAGGCAACCCTGTTATCAGCTGTGTGATACATCCACCTGTCTATACAGATCGCCCTGTCATAGCGGTCACCCTAGGCAACCCTGTTATCAGCTGTGTGATACATCCACCTGTCTATACAGACCACCCTGTCATAGCGGTCACCCTAGGCAACCCTGTTATCAGCTGAGTGATACATCCACCTGTCTATACAGACCACCCTGACAAAGCGGTCACCCTAGGCAACCCTGTTATCAGCTGTGTGATACATCCACCTGTCTATACAGGCCACCCTGTCTTAGCGGTCACCCTAGGCAACCCTGTTATCAGCTGAGTGATACATCCACCTGTCTATACAGACCACCCTGCCACAGCGGTCACCCTAGGCAACCCTGTTATCAGCTGAGTGATACATCCACCTGTCTATACAGACCACCCTGTCATAGCGGTCACCCTAGGCAACCCTGTTATCTGCTGTGTGATACATCCACCTGTCTATACAGACCACCCTGTCATAGCGGTCACCCTAGGCGAACCTGTTATCAGCTGTGTGATACATCCACCTGTCTATACAGACCACCCTGTCATAGCGGTCACCCTAGGCAACCCTGTTATCAGCTGTGTGATACATCCACCTGTCTATACAGACCACCCTGTCTAAAGCGACCACTCTAGACAACCCTGTTATCAGCTGTGTGATACATCCACCTGTCTATACAGACCACCCTGTCTATAGCGGTCACTTTAGGCAACCCTGTTATCAGCAGTGTGATACATACACCTGTCTATACAGACCACCCTGTCTATAGCGACCACTCTACAGCTGTGTGATACATCCACCTGTCTATACAGACCACCCTGTCTATAGCGGTCACTCTAGGCAACCCTATTATCAGCTGTGTGATACATCCACCTGTCTATACAGACCACCCTGTCTATAGCGGCCACCCAAGACAACGTTTTTGAAATATATTCGCACTTGGGTAAACCCCGGGCGTTGCCCGGGCCTTTCGTCTAGTATGTAATAAAGCCCTGGGTCCTGTTCCAAAATGACTTTATAAGGTACCGCTCAGAGTAAGCAATATCTAGCTTATGTTATTCACAATGAATAATTATGAATAGGTTCTTTATTTAAAAAAAAAAGTTTACAATGCGGGATTCGATCCCGCGACTGTCGGAAACTGACAGTGTTTACCGCCGGCTCGTTCATTTTTTTAGTTTAAAGAGAAAATATTGTTTTACGGACTACTAACCAAAAAGTTTGAGGTTAGATGGTGGGCTATTGCCTTACGTATTGATTTCACCGATAGCCTCAAGTTAAATGATAGGATGGGGCAGGGAAAAATCGCTTTAGTTGAATTCTTGCGGGTGAGTGAGTGAGCGTATGGGTGGGAGGTACCACTTTTTAACCGCCGTTTTTAGTAGTATGATTAGAGGAAGTGAATATAATTTTAAATTTTTTAAAGTAAAATCCTCTGCAATACATATAAAAATAATAAACAAAACGGCTTCCGAGGATGAGTTTCTTGTTTCATAGCAATCCAAGTACACTCAATTAAAGAAGTGTTCGTCATTTTTGGTCTACGTTTATATTAAAGCAAGAAACGTCCTCGGAAGTGTTTGGTTTATTATTTACTAGCCAGGCAACGCCCGGGTTTTATCCCCGATTAATTATTTTTATTCAAATAATATTCGTTACAATTATAAATTGCGCCGTGGATGTCACTCTTTTGAAACGTCCCACTCCAAACTTTGGGTGTTTTTAAAATATAAAAATGTAAATTTTCACAACGATATTTGAAAATTGTATTACTTTTATTTTTCATATGAAAATATTGCCACGTGTAAAATTAGGGAAGACAAAAACTTCAGGAGGAAACAATATTAATTTCAGGCAAGAACAAACTATGAATTGTAAACAAAAGATAAGCCACGAGGGAAATTTACAGTCGCAAGATATCAACATAAAAATGACCACTCTGTTAATAAAAAATAATAAAATTAATAATAACTATGTTACAATATTTTAAATGTGATATATACATAAAATGATAGCAAGTGATTTCTTGCCCCTACGTCACTCAAAGTCACTATCTAATCCCGTCGCGCCGTGTTAGGGCTCCACGTGGTTTACTTCTCGAAGTTACCGCAGTGAGGCGCTGGTTGTGAGTGAAATAGGGAAAATTTGTTGATAATTTGTTAATAACTCCAAGGATATTCGAGATAGATGCCTGAAATTTTGCCTTTAAGTTTTTCCAGATTCAACTCTATATACTATTAAAATTTCAGTCAGATTAGTTATGTATTGTGGACGTGTACTAGCCGAATGACCCGGGCAACGCCCGTGTTTTACCCGATTGAATGTTTTGATTCAAATACTATTTGTTACAATTATATATTGGCGCCTTAAATAAATGCATATATTAGTTAATAACTATAGCCTATGTTCTTTATATGTCTATGTACTGTTGGCTTCTGTAGGCGTCTCTTACTGGGAAAGAGAAAGAGAGGATTCCATTTGGTTATTATCTAATATATGCATTTATTTAGGGAGTGACCCGCTCCAACACAATAGTTAAATGGAGAGTGGGGGGGCAAAGGTGGCGTGACCGTAGCCAACCAATAGGAGGGCGCCATTCCAAAAAAAAAAAAGCAAACGACAGAGTTGATTGATTAGGAGATTAGGAGATGAGGAATGACGCTCGTAACTGTATATAGAATAGGGATATATAATTTTATATATCCCTATATATATAAAAGTCAGTGTATGTATGTATGTGTGTTTGTTCCTATGTCGGCTATACACGTCCACAATACATAACTAATCTGACTGAAATTTTAATAGTATATAGAGTAGAATCTGGAAAAACTTATAGTGAAAATTTCAGGTCTCTATCCCGAATATTCTTCGAGTTATTTGCAAATTGCGTTGCAAATTTGCCCTTTCGCTCGCAAGCAGCGCCTCTAGCGGTGAAGATGGGAGATAATATTAGTTGACCTAATGTACATGTAAAACGTGTTTTAACAGGACGTAGAGAAAAATCTGGAAGAGATATTTATCGGATTTTTAGCCAAGAAAAATTAAAATTGACAGGTTCTGGGCATAAATAGTTATTTTTTAGTTTAAAAATGATGATGACAATATTTCTGCTATCATATTTGATTATCAAATACAAAATCATATCGGGAAAAATTCCAAAAAGCAGAGACCACGGGTGAAGCCAGTTTATTTTTAAGTATGCAGGGACCAAATTCTAACAGAAAAACATTCATTCGAGCAGAAGACACAAAGCCAGATCATCTCTATAAAAATAACGCTTATCAGACACAAAGTTTGGAGCGGGACGTTTCACAAGAGTGACATCCACCGCACCAATTTATAATTGTTATGAATAGAATTTGAATAAAAACATTTAATCGGGTAAAACCCGGGCGTTGCCCGGGTCATTCGGCTAGTGTATATATATATTTTTGCTTATCCCTAGTACACGTGGTACAGGCCATGATAATCATGGTGGGTAGAGGTTGTCGACTGCTTTTACTGTAAGTGCACCACATGTTTACACATGCGAAATGCAGTTAGACTTTGCACTTACAAATGTGCCAGAGCCCCTTTGGTTACTTGCACTCGCTGGTGGGTTTGGTCTTTTGCAAGAATCGGGGGTAATTGGAGCATTTTTTTTTTTTTATCAGAAAAAAAGTGTCCAATGCGGGAATCGAACCTGGGTCGTAGCGGTCGAAAACCAACGTTTTAGACCATCCTTCCACCGACTCCCTTTTTTAATATTCTAAATCATAACTTTCATCGGTCGTTGGTAGAATTGGAAAATATGCTCTTGAGAAGTTTTGAAACGTCTCTGACGTCTATCACAACAAGATTAAACACTGAGTGAGGATGCACTGAAAACAAATTAATAACACCACTCTTGTACAGTGTTAAAAAGATTGTTTTGATTATATTCATTTATTAAATGGGTGAGGTGTCTTTTTTAGTACATTATCTTTTTGTAACGGCATTTCAAATATGACTAAAAATTGTTGGGTGTTATATAATTTCATGGACAAAAAAAAAAAAAAAAACGAATGGAAGTTTCATATTTTAATGTCACCAGTCATCATCTTTTTGAAGGAGACAGAGGTTGTTCACACTTGGTTATCTCATGTGTCTCCAATAAAGGTCACTGTAATATCTTTCAGTTTGTCTGAATACCAATATACATGGTGAAAAGTACAACTTCCTTAAGTTTTGTCCATGAGGGTATCTTTCAGAGTTATTGTTTGAATCCCGATATACATGCTATAAAAGGTACAACTTCCTTAAGCTTTGTCCATGACACTCCGCCTTTGCCAGTCCCAAGCCTGGATGATAAAGGAGGAAGGGAGCAGTAACAAGCTCACTAAAAAACCTGGGCTCAGCTGGCCCGGCTGATAGTACCCTGTAAGGGCTCCTAATCCAGGGATACAGGATGAGCAGCGTTTGTACTCCATGTTAGGAGTGGCTGCACATGGCGTCTGTTCCTCATGTCAGAAGCGGCCATTTCTTTTGGAGCTAAGTCAGCCTGCCACTGAGTAGTGCTCCCAATCTTAATGACGAAGGCAGACGCATTCTACTTCACCCAGTCATGATGGTTGTCAAACTCTACTCTTCCCCGGCAGACACCATCAAAAGTCTCAAGCTCTACAAGCTTGATACCCTAATATGATAGAGTGGAGATAAGAAAGAAGAAGAAGAAGAAGGGTATCTTTCAGAGTTATTGTCTGAATCCCGATATACATGCTAAAAGGTACAACTTCCTTAAGTTTTGTCCATGAGTGTAGATATTACATTTTTTAAAGATGTTGAACATCAATGATGCTGAGATCAAACATTAAACCAAACCCTCCCCCTCTTTTCTCTCAACATACATCGACCCTCCAAGATTTATTGGGAGAAAACACCATTCCACAGCTAGGACAATCTAGCACAACACTGAGCCAAGTTGCCAAACCAAGATGACACGACATTTCTCTTACATATCATCTAGCTAACAAAACTGAAATGTAGCCCTTCTCTCACAATACATGGGTGTACATTAAATAGATGGCATTGGAGTCATTGATAGATATATACTCATGGACAAAACTTAAGGAAGTTGTACCTTTTAGCATGTATATCGGGATTCAGACAATAACTCTGAAAGATAAACTCATGAACAAAACTTAAGGAAGTTTTACCTTTTAGCATGTAAATCGGGATTCATACAATAACTCTAAAAGATACACTCATGGACAAAACTTAAGGAAGTTTTACCTTTTATCATGTATATCTTTTTTTTTTTGCTTATCCCTAGTACACGTGGTACAGGCCATGATAATCATGGTGGGTAGTTAGCGACTGCTTTTTTTACTGTAAGCGCACCACATGTCTACACATGTGAAAGCAGTTCGACTTTGCACTTACAAATGTGCCAGAGCCCCGTTTGGTTACTTGCACTCGCTGGTGGGGTTGGACTTTTGCAAGAATCGGGGGGCCATTGGAACATTTTTTTTTTTTTTTTTTTAACAGAAAAAAGTGCCCAATGCAGGGATCGAACCCGGGTCGTAGTGGTTGTAAACCAAACGGTTTAACCAGCCTTCCACCGACCCCCCATCATGTATATCTGGATTCAGACAATAACTCTGAAAGATACACTCATGGACAAAACTTAAGGAAGTTTTACCTTTTATCATGTATATCTGGATTCAGACAATAACTCTGAAAGATAAACTTATGAACAAAACTTAAGGAAATTGTACCTTTTAACATGTATATCGGGATTCAGACAATAACTCTGAAAGATGATAAGGCACAATTTGGATTATAGATTATAAACACAAGGTAATAAGACCAAATCCAAATAAATAAATAGTGTGTGACGTTGTGACAGCGTTGTTACCAAAACGTCACACACTACTTATTTATTTGGATTTGGTCTTATTACCTTGTGTTTATAACTCTGAAAGATATTACAGTGACCTTTATTGAAGACACACGAGATAACCAAATGTGAACAAAATTGCCTCTGTCTACTTCAAAACTAGAAGACTGGCGACACCAAAGTCTTTCCGCCCTTAATTTTTGTCCATGAGTGTAAAAAGAAACCAATCAGTGCAAGATTTAAAAATATAATAAAAACACTTCCTACTGTCCTTACTGCAATGAGCAAATATTTTAAAGGTCTGCTGGCTCATATCAGTTGTGAACCCTCCCTTCCACAAATTATCTAGGTATGGGACCCAAGTAAGGAATGTTAAATATGTGCCAACTCATCTCCCCATGGCTTCACACATATTCACACAATACAGCACAGACAGATACTGTCTGACAGAATGATGGAAACTCTGGTTTTCTACTATACACTCATGAGAACAAAACTCAAGTGGAAAGTCTTTGATATCACTGATCTTTTTAAGGAGACAGGGGCAATTTTGTTTACTCTTGGTTATCTTTTGTGTCTTCAATAAAGGTCACTGTAATATACACAAGGTAATAATCTATAATCCAAATTGTGCCTTATAGTCACTGTAATATCTTTCAGAGTTACAAGAAAATAAGACCTAATCCAAATTGTGCTTTATCATATTTCAGAGTTATTGTCTGAAATCCGATATACATACTAAAAGGTACAAAAGGATATGCAGTAGAACCTCCATGAGAGGACACTCGTGCTAGAGGACACCTCTCTATAAAGGACAGTTTTCATTTGCAAAATTACCAATTTTACTATTTAGCAACTCTCTGGTAAAAGGACACCTCTCCCTAAAGGACACTTTGGCTCTGCAACTAGGTGTTCTTTACAGGGAGGTCATTCTACTGTATTATAACATAAAAAGCCTTCAGTGATAGAGTGCATGTCGTTCCTTTATTAGGAAGAGGTCAAACTTGACTTGATCACCTTTGCCTAATGTAAAAACTGACCTTTATATTAAGAACACTCAAACCTCTCAGTCCCCGTGATGTCTTACTAGAGGGAGGTACTCTACAGCTACTAGAGGGAGGTACTCTACAGCTCTATCTTAACACATATACTGAGTAGTATGGTTTTCACCTCCCCTCAGAATTTAGTTGGGTTTCATTAACCATGGGGGGCATAAAAAATTGAGATAAAAAAAGGTGTCCAATACGGGATTCGATCCTGGGTCGTAACGGTCGAAAACCAACGGTTTAGATCACCTTTCCACCAACCCCCATAGAAATATTTTGAAAGAGTATAGTGTAAACCAATTCCCCATCTGATGAATAACCAACACCTTTATAAGATCAAAAAATGATCCAATCGGATCTATCCATCCAACCTCTAAGAGATACTAGGAGTATATTGTGGGAGGTTCTACTGTAAACTTTTACCTCTTGGTGTCCTAACTAATCAAAAAGGTAAGAGGGCTCGATTTATCTGTGGTATCAAAAACAAATGATGTTCTCCCAAAGAATCAGAGAGATAAATAAAATAAAAAACCCAATTTACACACCACATGTGAAACATATCCCATCTGATGAATAACCAATACTTTTATAAGATCAAAAAAATGAGTCAAAAATACAAAATCGTGAAGCAAAGAGCTTCATTTTTTTGCCTTACAATTTAGTGTCTTTAATAATATACGGTTCCAGGCAATTATCCAGCTTATAAAAAAATTATTCAATCAAACCAGCCAATCTCCAGGAGAGATTAGGAGTATATCTTGTAGGAGGTTCTACTGTAAACTTTTTACCTCTTGATGTCCTAACTCTCATGAAAAAGGTAAGAGGGCTCAATTTATCTGTGGTATCAAAAACAAATGACGTTCTCTTATAGAAACAGAGAGATAAAAACCCAATTTTACACATCCAGTGATGTCACAGTTATTATCTCATTTCACTAAGAGCTGTAGCAGTGATAAGGATTACATGATGGAAAGGTAACAACTTGTGCAATACTTCAGCTGGAATTATTATCCTCACCATTACTTACAAGTCTGTAAACTGACTCCCAGCCAACAGCTCAGTCACAGTGCAATGGCTTCCAGCTCACGTTGGAATTCCTGGTAATGAGCTGGCAGACTCTCTGGCAAAGGCTGGAGCTCTTGGCCTACCTGAAGCAAGAGAATCTACCACCCAACTAGACGAAAGAGACCTCCTCCATAACATCAAAACCCAATGCCTGCAGGAATGGAAATCTGATGCTGCACATGACTGGTACAGAGCAGGAGGGTCATGCACTGGTTCTGTCCTCCCAAGAGAACAACAGTCTTGGATTTCCAGACTTAGGTCTGGTCATCTACGGACAATGACTTTCCAGAATGGTTGCAAGGTTTTCCCACTATGTACTAAGTGCAATTCTCAGCTTGCAACCCCAAGACATATTATTGACTGTATTGACTCATCCATTGATGAGCTCTACTCTTCCCCGGCAGACACCATCAAAAATCTCAAGCTTTACAAGCTTGATACCTTAGTGTGATTGAGTGGAGATAAGAAAGAAGAAGAAAAGAAGAAGACCATTGCTTACTGCCACTATTGGTAGAGGAGAAACACAAGCTAACAAGACCAAATACTAATAAATTCTATCTGACATTTCAGTAACAATCTTGTTACCAAAACATCATGTATAATTTATTCATTTGGATTTTGTGTTCTTGCTATGCCTTGAGCTTCTAATCCCAACATAATGTTCTAACAACATTCCAATCTAAATCGGGGAGCTTCTTTATAAGAAAATGATCTTATAAGCTTTGGGGCAAGACGCCCTTCAATTTGTAGCCGAAGAAAGGATCTTTCCCAAAAGCTTATATGATCGTCCTCTTATAAAAGATGCTATTTTCCCCAATTTGTGTTTCTTCTTCTATAGATTAGAGTACACCTATCCCCCGATTTACACGGTACTTGTTTTACACGTTTTCGCTTTTACACGGTTTTCCAAATAAGTTTTTTTTTTTTTGTTTTTATCGCACTATACTAAATGCTACTGTGATTGAACACATGCGCTGTGTACACATCTCACGAGGAATCCCGAGCTTATATGCTGACTACATATTTTAACCTGTCAATGCATTTTATTTTTATTTCGGTGTACACCTATCCCCCGATTTACACATTTTTCTCAGGAACGTATCTACCGTGTAAATCGGGTGATAGGTGTATATAAGTTAGAAATGTAAACTATTTAAGTGTGAATGTTTTTTTTATATATATAAACCAATTTCCTACTGCTCTTGCTGTAAAAAAACACAAGTTGAGAATGTCTTCTATTATACGAGGACAATCATACAAGCTTTAAGGCAAGACTCCCTTCAATTTGTAGTTATAGAAGGACATCTTGCCCAAAAATTTGTATGATCATTCTCTTATAAAAGAAGCTCTTCTCCCTGACTTGTGTTTCTCTTCTTCTTTCTTATCTCCACTCAATCACACTAAGGTATCAAGCTTGTAAAGCTTGAGATTTTTGATGGTGTCTGCCGGGGAAGAGTAGAGCTCATCAATGGATGAGTCAATACAGTCAATAATATGTCTTGGGGTTGCAGGCTGAGAATTGCACTTAGTACATAGTGGGAAAACCTTGCAACCATTCTGGAAAGTCATTGTCCGTAGATGACCAGACTTAAGTCTGGAAATCAAAGACTGTTGTTACTTGTGTTTCTTTTTCTATAGATAGACTGTATTATTTAGAAATGTAAACAAGTATGATTACTTCTTTTTTATATAAATCAATTTCCAACTGCTCTTGCTGTAATGATCAAAAAGTATTAGGATAGCTTGTGTCAGTTTAATCTATCAGACACCACTCTATTATTGTAATGGACTGTTGTGTTTATATGTGTGGCACACTTTAGATGAGAATTCTCTGTATTTATGTAAGCATTGGGGTCAGTAGGACTACCTCAAACATTGCCCTTCTACAAACAACTCACAACACTTCCTTACAGCCTCCTTAATTCAACTCTCCAAGGGATCAAATGTCTGATTTCAATTAAAGTTGCTGTTGGATTTTAGACGATTAAATTAAAGAAAATGGCTGATTGGAGGGATTTGAAAAAAAAAATAGTTTACTAAAGAAAGAGTGTTGAATTATAGTACATCCAGCATCCTTAATTCAACTTCCCAAAGGATCAAATTTTTAGTTTCAATTAGAGTTGGTGTTGAATTATAGACAGTTAAATTAAAGAAAATAAACTGATTAAAGAGATTTGAAAAAAAAAAAAGTTAAACTAAAGTAAGAGTTATACAGCGAATGTTTCTTTTAAACGAAAAATCGAAATTTATTTTAAAGAGAAATAGCGATTATTTCTAACTTTGAGGATGAAGTATGATAGAATGAATTGTGAAGAGTAATGATAAACGGAAAAATAAAAGTGTCCAGGGATGGGAAAATAAAAGTGTCCCTTTTATTTTTCCGTTTATCATTACTCTTCACAATTCATTCTATCATACTTCATCTTTAAAGTTTGAAATAATCGCTCCAGGGATGGGAATTCCCATTTTTCGTTTAAAAGAAACATTCGCTGTATAACTGCAATTTTCGTTTTACAATCATAAGCCGCGTTATATTGTATTTTAAAGTAAGAGTGTTGAATTATCGTTGGCTGAATTAAAAGAAGTTATACGGTAGAACTACTTCCCAATAAAAGAACAACACCTAGTTGCAGAGTCAAAGTATCCTTTAGGGAGAGGTGTCCTCTTACTGGAGAATTGCTAAATAGTAAAAATGATCACAAGGTAATAAGACCACCAAATCCAAATAAGTGTGTGACAATTTGGTAACAACGCTATTACTGAAACGTCACACACTATTTATTTATTTAGATTTGGTTTTATTACCTTGTGTTTATAATCAATAGATCTATTTGTGTGTTGATCTTACTCATCCCCAGCAGACACCATCAACAAGCTTTACGAGCTTGATACCCTAATATGATTGAGTGGAGATAAGAAAGAAAAAGACCCTAATTGTGTTTTATCAGTAAAAAATGATCATTTTGACATTGAAGATTGTCCTTTGTAGAGAGGTGTCCTCTAACATGAATGTCCTCTCATGGAGGTTGTTCTACTGTATTGGCAATGAGAACTGTCCTTTGTAGAGAGGTGTCCTCTCATGGAGATTGTTCTACTGTATTGGCAATGAGAACTGTCCTTTGTAGAGAGGTGTCCTCTCATGGAGATTGTTTTACTGTATTGGCAATGAGAACTGTCCTTTGTAGAGAGGTGTCCTCTCATGGAGATTGTTCTACTGTATTGGCAATGAAAACTGTCCTTTGTAGAGAGGTGTCCTCTAGCATGAGTGTCCTCTCATGGAGGTTGTTCTACTGTACGGCATGTAATTAGGCCAAAGAGAACAAAATGGCGGCACAAAAAGGCCATCAGCAGACTTTATTGATTTCCTTGACCTCTGGTTGACGACACAACAACGGAGGTTCTAATTTATTCAATAAGCAGGCATCACCACTACTCTCAGCTTAATCGCCATATTTCCTCTCTTGTGGAAAACAGAGTGAAGTTAGTGAGCTAGCAATGCTCACCACACCTATTTTATATATTAAACTAGCCGAATGACCCGGGCAACGCCTGTTTTTCCCGATTGAATGTTTTGATTCAAATACTATTTGTTACAATTATAAATTGGCGCCTTATATAAATGCATATGTTAGTTAATAACTATAGCCTATGTGCTTTATCTGTCTATGTACTGTTGGCTTTCGTAGGCGTCTCTTACTGGGTAAAAGAAAGAGAGGATTCCATTTAGTTATTAACTAATATAGGCATTTATTTAAAGAGCGACCCGCTCCAAAACAATAGTTACAAAAAAGAAGGAGCGAGTGGGGAAGGCATGATGGGGGGCAAAGGTGGCGTGACCGTAGCCAACCAATAGGAGGGCGCCATTCCAAAAAAAAAGCAAACGGTGACAGAGACGACTGATGAAGAATGACGCTCGTAACTGTATATAGAATTGCAGTAAGGGCAGAAGAAGTTTAAATTTATTTTGAAAAGAATCATACGTGTCAAAAAGAATTTCAATTTCTTATACTTTAACCTTTATAAAAATACAAAAATATTTTCTCTCTCACAATAAGTTTCTTTTCATTTTAAAAAGCAAGCTTTCAAGCAATAATCGCTCTTCAACGGGCTTAATAAAAAACATCAACTATATCTTACAAGAAATATTTACAAATATATTTGTGTGCAGCATGGATATTGTCGTATATAAGGCCTGAAACTACCTACAACTTCCGCCAATAGATGGCGCTTTCGCCTGTTTCCGATCTGAAACTGGTGTGGGAATCGCCGACTGCTGTGGTCCTGTTCCCTGGGGAAAATGTATGTAAATAGATGTTCATATTGGCCCCAGGAAGTGGCGTAATGTAAATACCTGTTGTTTATTATTCCAGTTATATGTAATGTTTAGTAGTAAATGACAATAAAAAAGGAGTGTTAGAAGTCTTGGTGCCGCCTGCTGTTGTTCCTCTCGCCATCGCCACATTGCTGCTGCTACTCTTCTGGTAAGTCTCGTGTCCCCCCACCAGTGGTAAGGCCAAGAGATACTGCCATAGGAAAGGAGTTCCACTCGAGCGGTGGTTCTCGGATGTCTTTGGGTGCGCTGCAGGGTACAGCTGCAGAAGGAGAGCAACGGGAGCCTGGGGTATGTGATCCACGAAGGAAGCGTCGTTGTTGCGAATAACCAGAAGGGTCCAACACGCGACAATATTTAAAACTGAATTTTTTTTTAAATTGAAATGTACTTTTAAAAAAATTTTAAATATCACTTTGATATATGATATAATACTTTAGCCTACAAGAATTCAAAACTATTATAGACGAGTATGATTCTTTTAAAAATTAAACAATTTCTACTGTCCTTACTGCATATTATATAATATAATGAATTAATATATTACAGTAAGGGCAGTAGAAAATTGTTTAATATTTAAAAGAATCATACACGTCTATAATAGTTTCGAATTCTCATAACAGATGATGGCGAGCTAATATATCATAACTTTAACCTTTGTTTAGCTTACATCATTTCCTTGCTTCCACCACATGCTTTCTATAGCTTCTTCTCATACTGCGGTTAACTAGGACACGGAAAGCACAGAAGCAAGAATAATTGATCCCCACGGAGCTTACTTGGCCTGGAATCTCGCCTTAGAAAAAAGCTGCCAGAACAAGAAACCCTTCATTCACTTCCTTCCTCGAGACCTATGTCTTCAGCACAATGTACTCACCCCAACTTGAATTGTTATTGCGTTAATTCATATCTGATAAAAGGTACAATTTTGATTATTGATTAGAAACAAAAGAGGTAACAAGATCAAATCTACAAATTATTGAAATGTCAGGAACATTTCAGTAACAACATTGTCACCAACATCAGACAAAACTACAGAATGAGAAAAATTTTCAAAAATTTTGAAACAAACATTTTCAATAGTTTAGATTTAGTTGTGTTACCTTTTTTTCTTTCTGAATTTATATCTATTAAATAGATACTCTGCTTTCTATATTTGTAGATATATAGTGCACTTAGAGTAAAAGCAGTCGCTAACTACCCACAATGATTATCATGGCCTGTACCATGTGTACTATGGATAATAAAAAATATATATATAGATACTATATTTTTTCATATGGGGGAAATAATATGACCTCACAGCCACCATAAATGTTGTGATTGACTTATCCTGGAATTTGTGGCTCTCTCCATGGAAACAACCGGTCAAAGACCATCAACATCATCTTTGTGGTGTCTGACTGCTGTTCTAACATTCCTGACACCATTAGAAAAATTCACTATCACAGGTGGGGGGGGTCAGTGGAAGGCTGGTTATACCGTTTGATTTTCGACCACTATGGTTCGATCCCCGCATTGGACACTTTTTTCTGATTAAAAAAAAAAAAAATGCTCCAATGGCCCCCGATTCTTGCAAAAGTCCAACCCCACCAGCGAGTGCAAGTAACCAAACGGGTCTCTGGCACATATGTAAGTGCAAAGTCGAACTGCTTTTCACATGTGTAGACATGTGGTGCACTTACAGTAAAAGCAGTCGCTAACTACCCACCATAATTATCATGGCCTGTACCACGTGTACTAGGAATAAGCAAAAAAAATACTATCAAAGGTTTGTGGATTTCCACAAATTTCAAAAAGAAAAAAAAAAAAAAAGACGCTGCAACTCTTTATTTATGTGATTAAAGAAGCTTTCGGGCAAGCCTTTCTTCAGTTAAACATTTTAGTTAGATGAAGAAGGGCTTGCCCGAAAGCTTCTTTAATAAAGTAAATAAAAAGAGTTGCAGCGTCTTATGTCTTTTATTGTAATTGGATAATCCAGGGGTTGGCAAACTTTTGAGTCAGAAGAGTCAAAAATTACAATTTACAAAATTTAAAAGTTTTTAAAGAACCACAAATTTGTTTCTTGCCAACAATAAATAGTTCTTGCATAGATAAAAACTTTATTTACGCAATACTACACACCGCTTCACATCCAAAGAGCAGCAGGTTGCCCACCCCTAGGATTAAAATATACAAGTATCAGAGTCATCAACAATCAATTCTGTCACCGTTTGCTTTTGTGAATGGAATAAATACCCAAATATGGCCATTTCTTATAAGCATCAGTGGTTCAGTGGTAGAATGCTCGCCTGCCACGCGGGCGGCCCGGGTTCGATTCCCGGCCGATGCATTTTTTTTTTTTTAATTTTTAAAACTCATTTATATTATTATATATATATATATATATATATAGATGTGTGTCTGTCTGTACTAGATAGATTCATAAACCATACATCCATTCACCGTGAAAATTTTCTAAAATCGTTTTAACAAATGTTCGTTAGGCAAACATTTACTAGGGTAAAAACCGGGCGAAGTCGGGTACATTCGCTAATAATCCTATAATGCAAAAATAAAAATTTTATAATCGTGTTTCAACAAGTTGCCAGTTAAATAGTACATGTGACCGGTAATTATTGTTATATCTTTTAAATTATACATTCTCTTTTTTTTTTTTGTTACTTTATAATACAAGAAAATAAGATCTAATTCAAATAATTTAATAGTGTGTGACGTTTCGGCAACAGCATTGTCACTATCATCAGACAAAAAAATAAAAATCACCTTTTCAAATCGATCAAAAAATAATGAAATTGATTTTTATTCTTTTGTCTGATGATGGTGACAATGCTGTTGCCGAAACGTCAGACACTATTAAATTATTTGGATTAGGTCTTATTTTCTTGTATTATAATCTATAATCCAAATTGTTCATATGTTACTTTATATTTATCACAGAAACTGCGCCACAGAGATAGCAAGTATAATTGTACATGACCATTGACCACCATTTATATGGCAATATGTGAGAGTGATAATGAACCAGTTAACTTTTGCCGCTCATTCTGAATACATTCTAACGGAGAACAAAATGTGAAAAAATAATAGAAAAAATAAAAAGTTCAGGTATATTGATATCAAAAATAAAGAAGGCATATCCTGACCAGGTACACATGTGCTTTTTAAATTTCAGAGCGTCATCTAGTGAAACAGAAATCAACTAAACATTGATTTAGCTTGTTCCCTGATATTTGGCCAACCCGTTTTCTTGATAAATCAAGAACATGGAGAACAAAATGTGTGATAGCAGCAGCCTTCCCGACACAACCTGCCCAACGGAACCCAAGACTCAATGACCCCATTGGACCAGCCACAGTGACCTCGTGACCCACCAGACTAATTTACTCCCCATAATAAAACCTCTGAGGCCTACATCCCTGCCTAAGTCTCATCACATGGTGGAGAAAACCGAAGAGGCCACTCCCCAACATTTACTAAATTGCATTGGAAAGGACAAAAGATCCCTGTACAGAGAACCAAGAAGCGTTCTTGAGCTTCTTTACGAGCACGACCTTCAAGATCTTGTCTAATTTAGACTAAAAGGATAAGTAAAAAAAAAAACATGGTGGAGAGATGCTGGGTATCAACTATCAGAATAAATCATTAATTACAATAAGGAACAATTTGTGGATGGGGATCAGTGGAAGGATGGTCTAAACCGTTGGTTTTGGCCCATACGACCTGGGTTCGATTCCCACATTGGATACTTTTTTCCAATTAAAAAAAAAAAATTGCTCTGATGGCCCGATTCTTGCAAAAGTCCAACCCCACCAGCGAGTGCAACTAACCAAACGGGGCTCTCTGGCACATTTATAAGTACAAAGTCGTTCACATGTGGTGTACTTACAGTAAAAGCAGTCGCCTTCTTCTACCCACCATGATTATCATGGCCTGTACCATGTGTACTAGGGATAAGCAAAAAAAAACAATTTGTGGATTATAGATTATAAACACAAGATAATAAGATTAAATAGATATGCAAAATGTGACATTTAGGTAACAGCCTTGTTACCATCATCAGACAAAAGTATGGTGGAGAAGTGGTATAAACTGTTGATCTTTGGCAGCCATGATCCAGGATTGAATACTGCATGGGTCACTTTTTCTCAAGAAAAATTGCCACACAAATGGGGGCAGAATCTTTCAAAAGTCTAAACCCATCAATTTTATTTTTATTATTATCCCTAGTACATGTGGTACAGGCCATGATAACCATGGTGAGGGGGTAGAAGGCGACTGATTTTACTGTAAGTGCACCACATGTCTACACATGTGAAAAGCAGTTCGAATTTTGCACTTACAAATGTGTCAGAGCCCCATTTGGTTACTTGCACTAACTGGTGGGGTTGGAATTGTGTAAGAATTGGGGGCCATTGGAGCATTTTTTTAATTAGAAAAGAGTGCACAATGTGGGATTCGATCGCGGGTCGTAGCGGTTGAACCATCCTTAGACCGATCCCTCGACCCCATCAGTGAGTGCAAGTAACCAAACAGGGTGCTGGCACACTTTTAAATTCAAAAGATTCAAACTTCCTTCTACATGTGGTGACATGTGACACACTTAGAACACTAACGACCCATGATGATTAACTTGATCTGTATCACGTGTATTTGGGATGTTTACCACCATCATATTTTTGTCTGAATATGTAACAATGCTGTTACTAAAATGTCATACACTATTTATTTATTTGGATTTGATCTTATTACCTTGTGTTTATAATCTACTAGCCGAAGGCCCTGGGCAACGCCCGTGTTTTACCCGATTGAATGTTTTGATTCAAATACTATTTGTTACAATTATAATTTGGCGCCTTAAATAAATGCATATGTTAGTTAATAACTATAGCCTATGTGCTTTATCTGTCTATGTACTGTTGGCTTCCATAGGCATCTCTTACTGGGAAAAAGAAAGAGAGGATTCCATTTGGTTATTAACTAATATATGCATTTATTTAAGGAGCGACCCGCTCCAACACAATAGTTACAAAAATGGGGGGGGGGGGGGGGGGGGCAAAGGTGGCGTGGTCGTAGCCGACCAATAGGAGGGCGCCATTCCAAAAAAAAAGCAAACCGTGACAGAGGCGACGAAGAATAATGACGCTCGTAACTGTATATAGAATAATCCAAATTGTGCCTTATCAGTCACAGATAGAATGACAAAAATTGAAATATATTTTTGTACATAGCAATAACGTGCCATCTATATATAACGAATGAAGACATTAAGACATGATTGTTTCTTTTCACAAATAAATCACACTACTACTGTTTTTACTGTGATGAAAACATATTGGGAGGGCTTGGCTCATCAGTGGTGAACCCTTCCAGTGGTTTCTCCAATTTAATCTACCAGACAGCTTCTTTAGAGCTCTAATTCTGTATTGGATCATTCTGATTTTATATGCTACACTGAAAGGTAGAATCTTAAAATTGTATTTAAGTAAACTATGGACATAAGCTTTTAGGACAGTAGAATTACATTTAAATATTTGCATCGAGCAATACTCTTCCGCAAACAAGATAAGGCCAGTTATAGCCATATATTTTTTTTTATCTAAAAAAAAGAGCACTTTCTAGAATCAAACCCATAATGTTCAATGCAACCCTCTGAGCTAAAAAATGCTGTGTGTTGATTAGCTGATTTAGGTCATGTGACAGCAGACAGCCAATCAGAGCACGGACAAAATGGACACACAGATGAATATTAAATTAAATTAAAAATTAAATATAAAATACCCATTTCTTGGTTTCTCAAGAAGCCATTGGGACCAAAAATCTTTTTGGTCACAGTGGTACACACTACTCCATGCTGACGAGCGCCAACAGCGCAAAACGCGTTCGTGGATAGCTTTTCTTGATAAATCAAGAAATTGGGTTGGCCAAATATCACGGAGCAAGTTAAATAAACATTTAGTTTATTTTTGCTCCACTAGATGGCGCTCTGCCATCTAAAAAGCACATGTGCTCGTGGTCAGGATATGCTCTCTTTATTTTAAAATATTAAATCGTGATGCCAAGTAACTTCTTAAAGTTTAGTAGAGAGATTAGAGGTGTTTGGCTTTTCCAATTAAATAAATCAAACTTTGTAGTTAGAAAGTCTTAAAAATGATAAAATCTAAAAGTTTTATAGGTTTTTAACTTCAAATTAAAGTTTTTTTTTATTTCAAATTATTATTATTATTATTTTTTTAATTCAAATTAAAGATTTTTTAATTTCAAATTAAAGTTTATTAATGTAATATTGAATATTTGGGGGGTCGGTGGAAGGCTGGTTAAGCCGTTTGGTTTTCGACCAGTAGGACCCGGGTTCGATTCCCGCATTGGAGACTTTTTTCTGTTTAAAAAAAAAATGCTCCAATGGCCCCCCGATTCTTGCAAAAGTCCAACCCCACCAGCGAGTGCAAGTAACCAAACGGGGCTCTGGCATTTGTAAGTGCAAAGTCGAACTGCTTTTCACATGTGTAGACATGTGGTGCGCTTACAGTAAAAAGCAGTCGCTAACTACCCACCATGATTATCATGGCCTGTACCACGTGTACTAGGGATAAGCAAAAAAAAAAAATATATATATATTGAATATTTACAATAAAAAAATGAATACTAACAAGAATAAGAATCAAAAAAAGTTAAATAAAGCAATTTGGACAAAGCATTTAATGCAACGATAGTTCTGCTACAGCCAGTGGTAGTTTCCTGGACATTGAATTTAAAAAAATAATTAATTTGAAATCAAAAAGCTTTAATTTGAAGTTAAAAACATATACAGTGGACCCTCGGTTTGCGAGCATAATCCGTTCCAGAGCCATGCTCGTACTCCAAAACGCTCGTAGTGCGAAATTCTTATTTCTTATTTTTAATAATTGAAACTCGGGCAATTCTTCCATGAATTTTAGTTTAATTAGAGTCGGTAAACACTTCGTGATAAGTTGCTACGAACAATTGCACAGTTTCCCACATTTTACATATTTCCCGAATCTGATCTGAAGGGAGGGATCATCACGAGTTGCTCGTAATGCGAAATTTCACTCGTAATCCGAGGTAAAATTTTTCAAAAAAATTTTGCTCGTACTGCGAAAAGCTCGTACTCCAAGGTGCTCGTAAACCGAGGGTCCACTGTATATTTGGTTATTCAAATATTGAAAAATACTTTATATTCATACGATGATGAAGCATACTTTGTACAATATACAGTACAACAAACTCTCTCTAACACCCAGTTGCAGATCAAAAGTGTCCTTTAGGGAAAGTTGTCCTCTTACCAGAGAGTTGATTATTAGTTAAAATTGTTATAAAGCAATAACGCACATCTGGTTCAAATCACATTAATAGGTACCGCTCAGCAAGAGCAACCTAGTTCATGATAATTGAACAATGAATAATATGTGAAGGTTATTCACATATTAAACAAATTCAACGCGGGATTCAATCCCGGTTCATGACTGTCGGGAATCGAGGTGTTACCCTCTCATCCACCGACTTGTATATAACACACATCTATATATTAAAATCAAAGCGCCATCTAGTGGAACAGAAATCAACTAAACGTTGACTTAACCTGTTCCCTGATATTTGGCCAACCCATTTTCTTGATAAATCCAGAAAAGCCATCCACGAACGCATTTTGGGCTGTTAGCCCTCGTCAGCTTGGAGCAGGCTGTACCACTGTGACCAAAAATCTTTTGGTCCCAGAGGCTTCTTGAGAAACCAAGAAATGGGTATTTGAGGCCAAACTTGCGTAAATATGCTAAACATGTAAAAAAAATAATTTTAAAAAAATCTATATAATAGGAATTAAAAACATTCAAGGAACAAATGTTTCTTTAAGTAAAAGAAGAATTTTAAAACTGTCCTTTGTAGAGAGGGGTGTCCTCTAACGTGAGTGTCCTCTCATGGAAGCTCTACTTTATATTAAAATTCCTGTTACATCAATTTAAAATACCAATGTAAAAATACGGGAGTTCAGAAGAAGTATTGCTGGAATGTCATTCAAACTATCAAATGTTTCATCAGAACTTTTTGCAACAGGGAAGGGAAATAAATAGGGTGATCTTTCAAATGCCTTCACCTAAAATTGTTCATCCAATATGTATGGCGTTACCATTGTATTATTGGATACAAGAAAATAAGACCTAATCTAAATAATTTAATAGTGTGTGACGTTTGAGTAACAGCGTTGTTACCATCATCAGACAAAAGAAATACTATTTCTTTTGTAATATAGTATTTCTTCACTATATATTTCCTTTTTCTTAAGATGGTAACAACAATGCTGTTACCGAAACATCACACACTATTAAATTATTTGGATTAGGTCTTATTTTTCTTGTATCTATAATCTATAATCCAAATTGTGGTTTATTAACATTGTATTATTAATAAACTACTCTGCGGGATACACTAATATCTTTAATTAAAAAGGCATATATTGGATCATAGTATAATTTATTTACCAATATTTCAGTTGGCTGAATGCCAACCTTTTTCAAGGTACAGCATATTTATGTCAACAAACTCAGTGCCACATAACGTCATAATCATTGTGTTGACATAAATATAATATTCTTTCCTGCTTTTACACTTTGACAAAATCAATAAGGAATCTAGGGTTTGGTTTCTTTTAATAATTCTTTTATTTCTCGAGCTTTTGGGCCAATATGCTCTTCAACACGGAGACTTAGAAGTAGTACTTCTAGCCAATTATGGCGTGTTATAATTGACTTAGATCAAGCTGCCCTATCCTGAAGTCTAGGGCCCTCAAGTTCTAGGCTTTCTGGACCTCCTGCCTTCACTGTCCTCACCTACTGGACTTCCTCCCCTGCCAAGACTCCTGCCTCTCACTGCTCCCAGGCGCTGTTCCCTGCCATCTCTATGTTTCCTCCACCCCTGCGGGACATCTTTGCTGCCAGATCCTAGGATCCCTTGCCACTGGAAGTCTGCCATGGGGGTTAGAAGACCATGCTCTAAATGGCCAATTAAACCCGAAAGAAACTCATAATTGACTAGAAGTACAACAACAACAAAAAGCCTTTATTTAGGGTCACTGACCCTATACAGGATTCACCAGAGGTATGCATAAGAACAAAGCAGTGAGACAAAGGAAACAACGATATAGACTGAAGAAAAAGAAAAAAAAGAAAGAGAAAGAGGGAAGCAAGAAAAACAACACAAAAAGAATTGACTAGAAGTAATACTTTTAGATCTTCATGTTGAACAGCATGTTAGACTGAAAGCTTTAGAAATAAAGTGACATAAATATGTTGTACTTTGAAAAAGGTTGGCATTCAGCCAACTGAAATATTGGTAAAATAAATTATTTTTTGTTCCAATATATTCTTTTTTAATTAAAGATCTATTTATGGATTGCACCATTTTCAAAAATACTAATTTCTGCGGACCATTGGTAGCAAACTGCCCCTATATCAATAGACTAGGTTGTCAGGTTCTGATAGATTAAGTTGTTTTATATAAATGGAACTATTTATGTTTACTATGAGTAGAAAGAGGCCTAAGCCAACATTTTTTTCACAGTAATCAGAAATGAGTATCGCACCAAATAATTAATTCAAGTTTTGTATATTACTATAGATTATTTTAAAAATCACTCTTGTTATACCACCATCTGTTAACTCTTGTTAAATGTATTTTATGGCAATAAGAGGAAACAGCATTCGTCTGCTAGAATGATTTAACAGCAATTTGTTTAACTTCCTATATGTTCCTAATATATAAATCAGTTATAAAATTATTTTTAAATAAATATAAATAATTTGAAAGAAATATATATATAGAGATATTTTAATTATAGCAATATTTAATAATGGTAAATTAATATTTGGATAAAAAATGCATGCATGAAACAAATATTTATGTTAAAATGAATTTAATAAACAAATTAAATGGATTTCTTATCATTGTTCATAATGAGCATCATATTGATAAAAGTTGATGGGTATTATACATGTGTAAGGTTAAGTGGGTGTGTGAGGGCAAACATTACACAGAGGCTTGTCATTAACCCTTTCATTAATAACAACCCAGTAATTTGATAAATTGTATTTGATATTAAAGAATTTAATTATTCAATTTCATTGTGTTTATATGTAATATATATGTGTGATAATAAAGTCTCTTTAGTATTTATATTTTACGTCAGTTCTGAAAATAAAATTTCTCCAAAAGATAAGGTTTATTATGTTTTGTTACTTACCTGATACTATTAAAGCTTCATTGGGTCCAACAGTATTAACATTGCCCATATTAAAAAGTAATGAATATTTTAATAATTTCTAAAAAATACGGGGTCGAAATAAAGTTGCAAAAACAAAAGTCAAAATTAAATTTAAAAAGACAGGCTTGTTTACACTCCGCTATTGAACACTAAATCTCGAGTTTGATTATGCCATGCTTTAACGAGAAGAAAAATCACGTGATCACATCATTTTTGTTTTCCTATTACATAGGTAAAAGACATACAAAATGAAAATACATTAAATATATTTTGTTTTTGCTGTGAATCCTAGGAAACCGCAAAGTAGATAGGATGAGCGGAGAAGCTTATCCAAAATGGATATCGAAAAATGACCATTGACCAATAATTATTTGTAATGTTAAAAGAATTTTATATTAATTTTATAAAATAATTTGCTTGTGTGTATTCTTAAATAAATTCCAATAAGTATAATTATATCATGCTAAAAATGGCAGAAATTCTTTCTTAATACCTAATCAAAAACTCTGCTAAAGGAAAGCTTGTAATACTAATACTAATAAACTAGTGTATAAATCCCTTTAGCAGAGTATTTGATTAAGTATTTTAAAGTATAACTTTATACAAATATATATTCTTGCCAACAAGGCCAATTTTATAATAAAATTGAACAGTAAAATAAAAATTCCTTTCACATCTAGATAATTCAATGCTCAAGTGTGGATTCAAAACTGTGCAGAGTATTAGGCTCATAGATTGTTGAGCTCTGAAAACCAAAAGGAATAATACTATGCTAGTGATCTCTTTTGACTTGTATATAATAAACAATATAATAGGAAATAAACTAATGCTTAGTTAATCTTGCCTCGTCTTGGATAACAACACATGGTGGCAGCGGTAAACTGAATTCATAAAGAAGGTCGTTGTTCGAAGAAAATTTGAAATTCGACATCAAGCAAGCTTAGAAGCGGTAAACTGAATTCATAAAGAAGGTCGTTGTTCGAAGAAAATTTGAAATTCGACATCAAGCAAGCTTAGAAGCGGTAAACTGAATTCATAAAGTCGTTGTTCGAAGAAAATTTGAAACTTGACATCAAGCAAACTTTTTGGTAAGTTATATTATATTATAAGTAAATCTTTATAATGTCCCAAAATTATAATTGTGTTGCAACATCTTCGTACACATTTATTTTTAGCAAATCTTTATTGTCTTAGTAAAGTCTGATACAGCCTTTTATTGTTTATTTTCGAAACGCCAAAAAGTGACAAAAACAAATCAAAAAGGGATGATGATAACCTGCGTCTTGCAGATTAACATTTTCATAGAAACATATATATATATACATATTTATTGCTAGCTATATATCACCATCTTCTCTCTTCAAACACGAAATCTCACAGGCGGTCTCCTCGCTCGAGGTGGGTTCCGCCTTAGGACAGGACCCTCCTCTTTCAAGGCCTCGGGGTCCAGCGAGCGAAGAGGCTCCAATGACTTTCCATCGTCTGTATCACTCTGAACCTCTGAATCTTGATCCGACCGCTGGCTAGTTAGTCCTGGCGACAGCGACTCCATATAACCTCTGTCTCGTACAACCTCCGAGATTATGGCACTGGGACCTGCTCCTCTTGAGTGCTCGGGTTGACGCTCTCCATCTCCACTCTCATCTTCCTCACCATTCCTCCACCTTTTTCTAATTTGATCCCTGTGATAGGCCTTTACCTGTCCGTGGATCAAAATGGTGTAGACTCTAGTTCCCTTCTTGCCCACAATTTTTCCTGGGATCCATTTATCACCACCTCTAAAGTTTTTACACCACACTAAATCATCTATCTGGAATTCTTCCAAATGGGTTCGCCGATCATACTTCATTTGCCTGGCTTGCTGGTCCCTAACTCTAGATGCCAAGCTGGGATGTATCAACGACACTCTGGTTCGAAGCGCACGCCCAATAAAGAGCTCTGATGGAGTCTTTCCCGTTGTCACATGCGGGGTGCTTCGATATGCCAGAAGAACTTTTGATAAGGTGTCTTGAATGGTGTGTGTGTGTGTGTGTATCCCCAATTTTCCTTTTATTTTTTATCCAGGGCAGTCTTAATTGTTCTAACCGCTCTTTCAGCCAAGCCATTACTTTGCGGGTGGTACGCCGGGATCAATGTTTGTTTAATTCCATTTCCTTCCAGAAAACCTTTCATTTCACTACCAGTAAACTGAGGTCCATTATCAGATACAAGTTCCTCCAGTAGACCATAGGAAGAAAAAAGTCGCCGTAGTTGCTCAATGGTTTTGCGTGTGGTGGTCTCTCTCATTGGGATGGCTTCGATCCACTTCGAATGACTATCTACTACTATTAATAAATTAATGTTTTCCTTATTTGCAAAATCAATGTGGATTCTTTGCCAAGGTCTGGTTGACCATCTCCAGGGTTGCCATTTTCCTTTAATTGCATTCTTTTTAAAAAAATGAACCTCTCTACTACAATTGAGCGCTTTGGAGAGAAGTGCCTTTTCAAGATATCTATTAGGTTATCAAAAGTTTTATCTTTAGGTAGAATAGGACTGCACAAATTCTTCAAAACACCATATGTTTTACTTCCCATGAGGGTTAGGAGATAAGCCTTTTTCTTCTCATCCCCTGCCTCCTCCAATATGAGAAACTGATCCAATCGTTCATAAAACGTTTCAAAAGTTTCAGTTTCCTCATTATATTCCTTAAATTGGTAACTAGCCATTTTTTTACTCTTTCTTAAATTTGCATCCTAAAACTTTGCAATTTGTGTCTTTTAAAATTTACTTTCAATTATATGCAAAATCAAAGATATTTTCTAAAAATATTTACTTCAAAATTCGAGGGTACTTGCTCTTATATCCTCGTCGCCAAATGCAACATCTTCGTACACATTTATTTTTAGCAAATCTTTATTGTCTTAGTAAAGTCTGATACAGCCTTTTATTGTTTATTTTCGAAACGCCAAAAAGTGACAAAAACAAATCAAAAAGGGATGATGATAACCTGCGTCTTGCAGATTAACATTTTCATAGAAACATATATATATATACATATTTATTGCTAGCTATATATCATGTGTAGCCCCAGAACCTTATAATTTTTCAAATCCAGGTGATTGGCCAAAATGGATTAGGAGATTTGAACGTTTTAGGCAGGCAAGCGGGTTAATTAATAACCCAGAAAATGAGCAAGTTAATATGCTCGTGTACTGCATGGGTGATAATGCAGATGACATTTTGTTGTCATGTAAAATAGCAAGTGACCAACTAGAAAATTATGGTAAAGTTATTGAATGCTTTGAAAGTCACTTTATTCCAAGACGTAATATAATTTATGAAAGGGCAAGATTTAATCAAAGATGTCAGCAGGAAGGGGAAAAGGTGAATGAATTTATCACAGCACTCCATAGCCTAGCTGAGCACTGCAATTTTGGGATGTTACATGATGAGTTGATTAGGGATAGGATAGTTGTTGGAGTAAGGGATAGAGCATTATCTGAAAGAATGCAACTTGATACAGACTTGACCTTAGTAAAAGCCACACTAATGGCAAAGCAATTAGAAAGTGTCAAAGAACAGCAGTCTAGCCTTTACCAACAAGATTCTGTAGATCAAATAAAGAAAATGCCTAATCATATAAAAGAAGCAAAAAGGCACGAACAAAAAATAAGGCAATTCAAGTCAAACCAGTTGGGAGGGTCATCACATGGATGCACCAGGTGTGGCAATTCAAATAATCATGATTGGAAAAATTGTCCAGCTATGAACTCGTATTGTAGTAAATGCAAGAAAAAGGGCCATTATGCCAAAGTATGTAGATCAGAAGCCATAAATGAAATAAAATCAGAGATAGCTTTTTTGGGATCTGTAGAGGATAATTCCAAGAAATGGATAGTACCAATTAAGGTAAATAATAGACAAATTAATTTTAAAATTGACACCGGAGCTGATGTCACAACGTGCTCCCCCTACAAAATTATTATCAAAGTTTCCAAAGAATAAAACTGGAAAAATCTGATAAAATATTACAAGGTCCAAATGGAATACCTTTGGAAACAGTTGGAATGATCCACGTAAAACTTCAAAATAAAGGCCAGCACTTAAACTCAAATATATACATTGTCGATAAACTAAAGCAGCCACTTCTCTCTGGGGAGACAAGTGAAAAATTAAACATTGTGAGAATGATTCAGCAATTTTCATCAGGAGGCCGCGGCGGACAGCGTGGTAGACTCGGAAGTGGAGATAACAGAGGCTGCTACAACTGCGGGGAAGAAGGCCACCGCAAGTTTGAATGTACCAAACCTGCCCGTGGTGGTGGACGTGGCCGTGGACAGAGCCGTGATGGAGGCAGCAACAACACCTGCTACAACTGCGGAGAAGTTGGCCACCGTAAATATGAGTGTACCAACAACACGGCTGAAGATGGAGGACAGGAGGAGAACCAGCGCAAGTCCAAGAAGGCTTGCTACACCTGTGGGGAGTTTGGCCATAAGAAGGACGACTGCCCCAAATCTGGAACTCAAGAGTCCGGAGATGAGGAGGAGTCCTCTGACAATGAGGAGGAAGACAAGTCCAAGAAGAAAGAAGAAGATTGCTATCTGACTCTTCAAGCACATAGGACGATGCCCCTGGAAAGCGCCAGGAGCAGAGAAATAAGGAGACCCCCACTTCGACATCAACCTGGCTCTCAAGGAGATGCAAGGATGACCAGGAGCAAGAGACCGAGGAGGATTGCCCTACACCAACGGCCTCATCTACAAAAGATGGAAGGATGCAGAGGGACAACCAAGACCAGGATCCAGAGAAGAGCCTCCCATCAATGCCAGCCGTGCATACAAGATATGGAAGGGCAGTCAAGATACCTCGAAGGTTCCTGTAAAGTTAAGGGAGGAGATGTGCAGAGTATTAGGCTCATAGATTGTTGAGCTCTGGAAACCAAAAGGAATAATACTCTGCTAGTGATCTCTTTTGACTTGTATATAATAAACAATATAATAGGAAATAAACTAATGCTTAGTTAATCTTGCCTCGTCTTGGATAACAACACAAAAACATATTCGCTCATGAAAATTCACGGCTATACTTCCAGATTAAGTTCAATTATGAAAAATTGCCTATTTATTAAAACAGAGTCAGGTGAAATCCTGCAGAAATTCTATAAAATGTGCATATAAACTGGCAGTACTTATTAAGACGCAAACACGACAAATCTATGTAAGGATGAATTTCTTTTATTGCTGGCGCAGCAAGAATTTACAAACGAAAGAATAATTGCCTAATCCTCAAGAATTTCACATAGGTATCAGTAAAGATAAATTTTTCTTGTGCCTCTAGACACTTCATTTTTACTCTTCCTCAACTTACTAATTCCACGATATTACCAGTTTTTTTTTTTAATGAAGGGGTAATTTTGTCACCTAGACAAAATAGGAAATTGAAAGTCCTATATTGAGGCATTTAATTTTTATTGAAGCAATTAAACCTTATTTACATTTTTAAAATAGCGAAGCAGTGACATATATTTGCTATGTAACAAAATATTGATTTGATAATGTATTTATATATAATAAAATATTTTGTCACATATGTTGTTTATGTTGTTCTTTGTGCCTCTTTGATCACGCAGACTGCAACTGAACTAAGTTCTTTATTTATTAACTTATCTTTTTATAACCTGGTTATATATCTAAGAATGTTTACAAGTCGAGTCTGCAGTGTTGCCGGATCAACTTGTCAGTTCCAACATAACAACATATAGGTCCTCTTCAATGCAAACCTTGACGCTATATAATATGATACACATTGGAAATAATGTGAATATTGTTTTGTTTCTTTAAAAATCAGGATGCAAAGATGAATAATTATTTATATTTATTTTAAGAGAGGGAACTTCCTAACTTATGGCTTATTTATCATTTATTTATTTACAGCCTAACTCGAGCTGTTTCTATCTCAAACATAAACAAACATGCTGATAATTACTCTTTCATTTAAATTCTCTGAATATTTACAATTACATCACATCTCCCCTCTTAGAGATTAGCTCTAGTCATCTCCAAAATGTCTGGGCGGACTAACTATTCTTCCTGAGCGAGTCCTATAAAGTGCTTCTTTAGGAGATGTTGATGAATGGTCACATCCGTAGGAGCATCTGAAGTGTGTGTGTTGGCTTCTGGGTAATTTATATATGGCTCTTCGTCTGGCTCGAAACGTAGAGACCCTGGAGACCTCTGACCAGTAGGAAGTAGATGGAAGCGATTTCTTCTAACTCTTCCTCTCGGTGTATCGACCATATATGATCTAGGAGTATCTGCTTTGGAAATGATGACTCCGGAAGTTTTAAGGTCCGTCAGTCAAACTCGATCATTTACATCCAATGGAGGCAGTTCTCGTACTCCTTTTTCTCGATCAAAGTAGTATTTTTGTTTTTCCCTTTGAATAGCCTCTTGATTTTTCAAATTCTTCAGATTGGTTGGTTGGTGTTGTTTCGTTGGCGTTGGAATGGTGGTGCGAATCCGCCGTCCCATGTATGTTCTGCTGGGCTGAAGCCATTTGCAAGTGGTGTAGCTCGATATGCCAGCAAAGCCAGATAGGGATCTTTTAACTTGCCAATTCTTTCTTTAACAATTTTTACAAAAGATTCTATGAAGCCGTTACTCTGCGGGTATCTTGGACTGGAGGTGACATGAGTAAATCCGTAATCTTGGGCAAATTCTTTAAATAGTGATCTGAACTGGGGGCCATTGTCACTCCGCACCTCCAAAGGAATTACGTGCCTTGCAAAGATGGACTTACAGTGGACTATTACAGAAGCTGATGTCACATGTCCTCTAATCTTGCAATTTCTGGGTATCTTGAATAATAGTCAGTTATTAACAAATAGTTTTGGCCCTTTATTGTAAAGAGGTCAACCCCAACTTTCTCCCAAGGACAACTTGGAAGCTCTGAGGGTAATAGTGGCTGATGTCGATTTGTTCTTTCCTCAATACACATAGGACATGTTCGGACCATCTCCTCAATTTCGCTTGTGATCCGGGGCCACCAGATGGATCCTTTGGCCCTTTCGCGACATTTCACTATCCCAAGGTGTCCTTCATGGATTCTTTGGAGCAACCCTTTCCTGATATTCTCTGGGATAACGTATCTTGACCCTTTCAGGAGAATACCATTCTCAACGGAGAAATCATCTTTTGCTGGCCAATATTGACTTTCAGACATGGAGACATTTGTTCTCTCCGGCCATCCTTCCTGGGTGTATTTAATAATATTTTGTATAACCTGGTCTTTGTCTTGACTTTCTTTGATTTCTTTTACTCAGACATCAGATATGGGCATGAATGAGAAAACTTGTTGAACGTATGCACATAACTCCTCCTCCAATTCCTTAGTCCCAACTTTCATCCTAGGTGATCTAGATAGCGCATCCGCCACTATCAAGTTCTTTCCTGGCGTATGTACGATCTTATAGAATATCTCATAATCCGTAGTCTCAATATCTGAATCCTAGGTGTGAGATCATCGATGTTTTTGGAAGTAAAGATCGGTACTAGTGGTTTGTGGTCGGTTTCAAGAGCGATCACCAGGCCTTGGATGTATTGCTTGAATTTCTCACAAGCCCAGGTGATAGCCAGCGCCTCTTTTTCGATTTGAGCATAACGCTTTTCTGTTTCAGAGAGCGTTCTAGAAGCATATGCGATGACTTGTCTCAGTTCATCTTTGGTTTGCCATATTACTGCGCCTAGCCCAAAAGATGAAGCATTGGCTGATACTGTGATAGGCAAAGAAGGATCATACAAGGCTAGCCCTTGCGCAGAAGTAAGACTTTTCTTTATTTGGTCAAATGCCCGATCTTGATCATCTTCCCAAATCCATTCTTCTTTCTTTGACAGTAACTTGTTCAATGGATGCGATATCTCCGCTAAGTTGGGGACAAATCTAGCTGAAAAATTTACCATTCCAAAAAAATTGTTTTAGTTCCTTGACAGATCTCGGGTTGGGAAACTCCAGTATAGCTCGTTTTCGTTTGGGGTCTACTTGAATCCCGTTAGGATCAATTTGATGACCTAAAAACTTAATAGTTGTAACTGCAAATTTGCATTTATCCTTGTTCAAGGTAAGTCCCGATTTAGAAAGTCTTGTTAATACTGTTTCGAGTCTTTTATCATGTTCTTCTTGGCATGAACCATAAACCAAGATATCATCCATATGGCATAGAGTTCCTTCCAGTCCTTCCAATATTTGACCCATTCTTTTCTGAAAAATATCTGGAGCGGAAGAGATACCGAAAGGTAACCTCTTAAACCGAAATCTCCCAAATGGAGTGATAAATGTGGTAAGTGCTGACGACTCTGAAGTCAGTGGTATTTGCCAGAATCCACTATTGGCATCCAACTTTGTGAATAATTTAGCTCCTTTCAACTGGGCTAGCGTATGTTCTACCACCGGGATTGGGTGTATTTCCCTTAGAATATTTTGATTGAGTATCGAGAGATCGACACATATTCTTAATTTTCCCGAAGGTTTTGCAACGAGAACCATGGGCGAACACCATTCAGAAGAACCCTCAACTTTTTCAATTACGCCATTCGATGTCATTCTCTCCAGTTCCATTTGAAGTTCTTTCATTAGAGGTATAGGTACTCTTCTTGGTGTATACATCGAATAAGGTTTTGCCCCTTCTTTCAACTTTATTTCGTACGGAATATCTATTTTTCCCAGTCCAGTAAATAACTTAGGAAATTTGAGCATTGGGTCCAGCTTGGTAGAAGTATGATCTTCGACAATATTTATCCTCCTAACGAGACCTAGGATCTCGCTAGCCCTACAGCTTAGTAAAGGTCGGGCAACCCCTTTAACGATGTAGATGCTCTCTTCGCACTTCTGCCTTTTTGATTCCAAAAAAGCCTGGAACATTCCATTTACCTCTATCTTCTTGGAAACAGCAAAAAGATTCTTATCGGCCTTCTCTTCTTATGCTTCTGGCATAACCGAAACCTCTGCTCCTGTGTCGATTTTAAATTTTATTGGCTGGTCATTCACCTTTATCATTTCACACCACTTATCTTCCGCATTCTCCTGCTTTCCCACTATTCCAATGAATGCATTATCTTGGGAGCTTGATACTTCTTGTATGGTTTTAGTGTGACAAACCTTGGCAAAATGACCTTTCTTTCTGCACTTGTTACAAATAGCATCCTTAGCAGGACATTGTTATTTCGAATGTCCTTGGTAATATCCACATCAGAAACATTTACGTTTCTCATTAGAAGCCCAACCTTGATGATTCTTTTGAAAATTAGAATTGTACGTTTTTGTACCTTTCATTCTTGTTTTCTGAAAAAATGTGCCATTTCTCCCTCCTTTCTTGTCTATCGCATCCACGTTCCGATTTTCAGTGTCTTACTAATTTCTTTTTGTTGATTTTTTACACTTTCTGATTGGCGCACTATCTGGATTGCCTTCTCCAAGGTTAGTTCCGATTCCAACTGTAATTTCTCAGAAAGATTAAAGTTTTTCACTCCAACTACTAACCGATCCCTGATCATCTTTTCTTTTAAGATACCATAGTTGCAGTTCTCTGCCAGGACGTAGAGATTGGTTATAAATTCCTCTACGGGCTCACTCTCCCCTTGACTTCTTCTATTAAATTTTGCTCTTTCATATATAACGTTTCTTTTTCCTATAAAATAGTTTTGGAATTTGGACACTACAAGTTTATAGTCATTATTTTGTGCTTCACTTAAATTAAATAAAATCAAAATTTCTTCTGCCTTATCGCCCATAATGTAAACCAGAGCATTTACTTGCTCATTCTCACTTTTCTCTGAAAGTCCTGAAGCGATTCTATAATTTTGAAATCTTTTGAACCATATCGGCCATTCATTAGGTTTACCAAAATTAAATCCTTCTGGAGCACCAATTTGCTTATTTAAAAAAATATATATAATTTACTTATATTTCAACTTTATAATTTTAATAATTGCTTTTACGCTTTCTTTTCCACGCGGTTAGGCTTAGCTTAGCACGTTATAAAATTACTTACGCTTTATGCTTCTTTTCCTTTTACCGCTGCCACCATGTTTTGTTTCTTTAAAAATCAGGATGCAAAGATGAATAATTATTTATATTTATTTTAAGAGAGGGAACTTCCTAAATTATGGCTTATTTATCATTTATTTATTTACAGCCTAACTCGAGCTGTATCTATCTCAAACATAAACAAACATGCTGTGTTACGCAAACTTTGACTTTTATCATCATCGATGCTGACGTCACTTCCAACTTCTACCTTCAACCTTTCTGTTATGTTTTATCGCTAGCTTGTTTTATCAATATTTGTATTGGAACAAGTCGTTCCTTAAATAAATATATATTTGTTTTTATCTAAAGGGATGTCCTCGTAACTACAACATACGTGAGTACAAAAACAACTAGAAATCCTTAAAAGGAAACATCGTATTTTGCTAAGCCTATATCAATTTGGTAGCAGAGCGTGGTTTGGGCGCGCGAATTGGACTAACCGCCAATTGATCCATTTAAATCAAAAAGAAATTAAATAGTTGGACTAACCGCCAATTTAGAAAGAAAAAGTTGAATGAAAATGGATACATATAACTTAGCAAAAATCGAACAGTTAACAGAAAACAACTATACAACGTGGTCCATGAAAATGGAAGCAATTCTAGATTCAAAAGATCTCTTCGAGGACGTAATTGTTAATGACGAGCCAGACTTTACAAATAATAAACTAGAATATGATATTTGGAAGAAAAAGAATCGGGAAGCATACAGCCTAATAATATTGTCACTTTCGGATGACTTAACAATCATTTTTCGAGGCGATAAAAGGGCCAAAAGAATTTGGTACGACATAAAGAAAAGGTTTGAAGGATCTCTAGAAAATAAAAGGATAGACCTAATGTTGGATCTAGCCAGACTAAAATTGAACCCAAATGAAAATGTTAACATGTATATTGTACGAGCACAGAAACTGGCACAAGAGATCACCCAGCTAGGAAAGACTGTAACAGAAAGAGAACTTGTACGATACATTGTTGAAGGACTCACACCTAACTTTGACACGATCACAGCAGCACTGTCAATAAACAGAGAAATCTCCTTACCAGACTTGAGACAAACTCTACTGGATTTCGAGAAGAAGAGACAGGACAGAAGCAAAAATCATGAAAATGCTTTCAGATCATCAGGCAACCAATTCAAAGAAAAGTCATGCTTCATTTGCAAAAGAAAAGGACATTTCAAGAAAGACTGTTGGTTCAACCCTAACAACAAAGGAAATCAAAAGAATACAACAAACAAAAATAACATGGCCAGTACAAGGAACTACCATAAAGGACCAAAACAAAACAAAGACACAGCCAGATCAGCAATCCAAGAACGAACGGAGGAACCATCCCAACGAAGAGACTCCACTTCAGAATACGCACTACATGTAATCACAAGGGAGGAACGCCCGACGACTCAGGACGTGTGGATAATTGATTCTGCGTGCACAAGCCACATGACTTTCCATGGTGAATGGATCGAGCACAAGACGGAGGAGAGAAGAAGCATACAAGTGGCGGAAGAAGGGAGACACATCGAATCTGCCTCATCAGGATCAATCCAAGCTACTGTACAAGGTAAGGACAAACTTAACAACGCTGTAACCCTGCATAATGTCCTCCATGTACCACACCTGAAAAGAAATCTAATATCCTTTCCAAGCGTGGTAAGAAGAGGGAACTCTGTTCTTTTGAATTCTGAAGGAGCATACATATACTCTTCTGATGACAAGCTAATAGGAACAGGCAACTTTGATGGTAACATGTACACATTGAACCTATCACGTTTATCTGAAGCAACTCATGTTCCAAATGAACATTGCTTGATTTCAAAGGACAATTCTAGGACTGCATGGCACAGAAGGTTAGGACATCCTAGTGACAACAAATTAGACCTGATTTTGAAGAACAATCTTCTAAAAGGCTTGGACTCTATAAATGGTACCCTTGATCAATGTGATGCTTGCTCCTTGGGAAAAATGACCAAAGTACCCTATATTCACACAGATAGCAATCAGGAAAGCTACCCCTTTGAAGCCATTTATGTCGATCTCTGTGGTTCAATGAGAATAAACTCCTTGGGCGGAAGTAAATATTTCTTGACCATCGTAGATGGATTTTCTAGGAGAATATTTGTTGAATTTCTCAAAGATAAACTCTCAGCAGCAGAAGTTTTGAAGAAGTTTATTGTTGTTGAGAGTCATGACATATAGTAGTAAATATCTTTTTTAGTGTATGACTAGGAATGTAGATTTCTATTGAATGAATAAATTATTATGTAAATTTCCTTTTGAATGTATATAACTTAGCCGTGTTGTGAAATAAAGAGTTTTTTTAGTAGAGCAGAAGAGCTTTACAGGTGTAGCCGCTGGTTTTGTCTTCCTTATTTTCTTTCTTGCTTGATCACCCGAGGCAGCCCAAACAATATCAAGACTTTGGGTAAAAGTTTTTATATGTTAAAGGAGGTTTCTTTAATTTGACCTCTCATACCTTAACATTTGTGGCGTCCCCGGGTGGGCTGCATGGGCTGGTCAAGTTGAGGATAAAAGAAAAAAAGCCCTTTGTTAAAGGTTTAAAGGAGCTCAAAAAGCCCTTTGTTAAAGGTTAAAAGGAGCTCAAGGGAAAAGTGAAGCTCAAGGTTTAAAGGAGCTCAAAAAGCCCTTTGTTAAAGGTTAAAAGGAGCTCAAAGGAAAAGTGAAGCTCAAGGTTTAAAGGAGCTCAAAAAGCCCTTTGTTAAAGGTTTAAGGGAGCTCAAGGGAAAAGTGAAGCTCAAGGTTTAAAGGAGCTCAAAAAGCCCTTTGTTAAAGGTTAAAAGGAGCTCAAGGGAAAAGTGAAGCTCAAGGTTTAAAGGAGCTCAAAAAGCCCTTTGTTAAAGGTTAAAAGGAGCTCAAGGGAAAAGTGAAGCTCAAGGTTTAAAGGAGCTCAAAAAGCCCTTTGTTAAAGGTTTAGGGGAGCTCAAGGGAAAAGTGAAGCTCAAGGTTTAAAGGAGCTCAAAAAGCCCTTTGTTAAAGGTTTAAGGGAGCTCAAGGGAAAAGTGAAGCTCAAGTAAGGATAAAGAAGTTGAGGAAGCTCAAGTAAGGATAAAGAAGTTGAAGAAGCTCAAGATAAGGTTAAAGAATTCTAAGAGGTTAAAGGAAAATCTAAAGAACTCAAGGAAGCTAAGATAAATCTAGGGGGACAAGGCTAAAGGCTACCTACAAGGTGAAAGGATATCTACAAGGTGAAAGGATATCTAAAAAGTGAAAGGATACCTACAAGGTGAAAGGATACCTACAAGGTGAAAGGATACTTACAAGGTGAAAGGATACCTACAAGGTGAAAGGATAACTACAATTGAAAGGCTACCTACAAGGTGAAAAGCTACCTACAAGGATATCTACAAGGTGAAAGGATATCTACAAAGTGAAAGCATAACTAAAGGTGAAAGGATACTTACAAGGTGAAAGGATACCTACAAGGTGAAAGGATACCTACAAGGTGAAAGGCTACCTACAAGGTGAAAGGATAACTACAAGGTGAAAGGATACTTACAAGGTGAAAAGATACCTACAAGGTGAAAGGATAACTACAAGGTGAAATGGAGGAGTTGAGCAAAATAAGAGAGGCTGCCAGAGGTAGATTTGCTGAGCAAGTCAATAGTTTAAATGCAGAGTTAAAGGATCCTTCCATTGATAGGAGTGGCATATATGCAAGGTATGATAGGTTGGAATCTCTCCATTTGGAGCTGGTGGCATTGAATGAACAATGCCAGGGAATTTTATTGGCCCAAGAGGCTATTAGCGATGATGAGATAGATAAGGAATTTGAGGAGTGTGAAACCTATATAATGGAAAGATTTTATTTAGAGGCTAGAATTCGCGTAATGCGTGAGCAGGATAGGGATGCTCTTTCTACTGATGGTAAGAATGGAGTTGAATTTAAAGAAGCAAATATAAAGGGAGACAAAGTCTCAAGTGATGAATATATATTAGAAATGGACTTTAATAAGGAAGAGTTGGAGCAAGAAGAAATTGCTAGTGAAAAATGTGAAGATGCAAATTTAAAGAATAAGGAAGATTCTGAAGCTGAGTCCAAAGGCGATAGAATAGGAGATTCGGAAGCTGAAACCAAGGGTAATGGAGTAAAGGATTCTGGAACAGCAATTAAAGGTTATGAATCGGTGAACAATTCTAAAGCAGTAGCTGAAGGTGCTGATCAAGTGAAGATTTCAGATGATGAAACTAAATCGATTGATGATAATGAGGAAAGAGTTGTCAAAGTTCAAGCATCGAGGAAATTGGTGGAAGCAAGACCAACTGGAGATACGGAATTTAAAATAAAGGATAATTATAAGGAAACAGAATCCCAAGATTTGAAAATCATAAATAAATCTGATTATGCAGAGAATAAGGACGATAAATAAAACGGGGGAAAAGATCATGATGGAAATGAAGCGAAAAATATAGACGCAGAACAAGGTACTGATTCAAAGGTGGAAGAAAAGCTAGATGCAGAACAGGGTACTGATTCAAAGGTGGAAGAAGAAAAGCTAGATGCAGAACAGGGTACTGATTCAAAGGTAGAAGAAGAAAAGCTAGATGTAGAACAGGGTACTGATTCAAAGGTGGAAGAAAAGCTAGATGTAGAACAGGGTACTGATTCAAAGGTGGAAGAAAAGCTAGATGCAGAACAGGGTACTGATTCAAAGGTGGAAGAAAAGCTAGATGCAGAACAGGGTACTGATTCAAAGGTGGAAGAAGAAAAGCTAGATGTAGAACAGGGTACTGATTCAAAGGTGGAAGAAAAGCTAGATGCAGAACAGGGTACTGATTCAAAGGTGGAAGAAAAGCTAGATGTAGAACAGGGTACTGATTCAAAGGTGGAAGAAAAGCTAGATGTAGAACAGGGTACTGATTCAAAGGTGGAAGAAAAGCTAGATGCAGAACAGGGTACTGATTCGAAGGTGGGAGAAAAAATTATTGATTCAAAGGATTGGTTGAATGAAGGGTTCATCGAAGGAGTTAATGAAGATCCACCTGAGGTAAAAGGACACTATTTGCCCCGTCACTTTTTGTTTAAGAGTGGGTCCAAAACGACGCCTATACGGCCAGTATTTGACGACGCTTCCTGTCGGGGATATAACGGGCTTTCCTTGAAACGATATTTAAGGAGGGGACCCATTCTGCTGAGAAGAATCCCGGAAATAGGGATAAAACTTCGGGAAAATAAGTTCGGAGTTTTGGCCGACATGAGGAGATATTTCCAGGTGATGGCCATCAAGGAAAATGATTGGGACTACCTCCGATTTCTTTGGAAGAAGAAGATGGACGCTTATGGGGCAATCTCCGGTGGTGTGTATGGAGAGGGTGCCGCAGTGTGCCGAGGAGAAGATGGTTTTCCTGGATAAGAGCCTGGGCTCCCTGCAACGGTGTCCCACCTACCAGGATCCCCCCATCACGGTGGAAGGGATTTGTGTTTTACAAAAAAGAAAGGTGGGGTATGTTGAGAGTCATGACATATAGTATGTAAATATATTTTTGAGTGTATGACTAGGAATGTAGATTTCTATTGAATGTATAAATTATTATGTAAATTTCCTTTTGAATGTATATAACTTAGCCGTGTTGTGAAATAAAGAATTTTTTTAGTAGAGCAGAAGAGCTTTACAGGTGTAGCCGCTGGTTTTGTCTTCCTTATTTTCTTTCTTGCTTGATCACCCGAGGCAGCCCAAACAATATCAAGACTTTGGGTAAAAGTTTTTATATGTTAAAGGAGGTTTCTTTAATTTGACCTCTCATACCTTAACAATTGTAAAGAGAGAAAACGAGCTAAACTCAAAATTAAAACGACTTAGAACAGATAACGGAACAGAATTTATCAATAAAAACCTTGAAACCTTCATAGAATCCAAAGGAATTAAACACGAACTAACTACACCGTACACCCCAAGAAGCAATGGGAGAGTTGAAAGAGCTAACAGAACACTATTAGACAAAGGCCGAACACTTCTCGCAGACTCCCAATTACCCCTACTCTTCTGGGCAGAAGCTGTGAATACAGCTGCATATCTGTACAATCTAACTCCCACAACCAATGACCCAGACACTACCCCTATGGAAAAATGGAAAGGTAAAAAGCCATCCGTCTCTCACATCATGAGATTTGGTTGTGAAGTCTTCTATAAACTCGAGAATCATCAAAGACACAAACTAGAAGCTAAATCTAAGAGAGGAATATTTGTGGGCTATTCAAGATGCAGAAGAGCTTATCGAGTATTTGATATCACAGCGAGAGTTATTCTTGAAACCGCAGACATTCACTTCAGAGAGAACAATAATGTCATCTCGGAAGAAAATCAAAGTGATAATAATACGGACACTGGCACATATTTCTTCATTCAGGAGGATGAACAACTGGACAATCATGTTCTATCAGATGTTGATATTGAAGAGCCAGCACCAGATACCATGATCAACAGACAGACAGAGTCAAGCGGATCAGACAGACCACAAAGAACTCGAACAATACCTAAAAGATTTGATGACTACGTTCTGGCTACTACGAATGAAACCATTCCGAAAGACTATGATGAAGCCATCGCATGCGAAGACAAGAAACATTGGGAGAACGCAATGCTTGAGGAAATGCAGAACATGTACTCGCATCAAGTATGGGAACTGGTATCTAGACCTGTAAACGCTAAAGTTGTCAAAAGTAAATGGGTGTTCAAAATATCTAAAGACCAAGAAAACAAAACTTACAACGCTAGACTTGTTGCAATGGGATACAACCAAATCCCAGGAAGAGATTACAACGAAAGTTTCAGCCCTGTAATTAAAAATGCCACCCTCAGGACTGTTTTGTCAATGGCAGTAACAAAAGATTCAGCCATTAAACTATTTGATGTGAAAGCAGCCTATCTAAATGGAAACATTGAAAACACAATATTCATGGAACAACCTGCTGGATTTGTCCAAGACAGAAACAAAGTTTGCAAACTCAACAAAAGTATTTACGGTCTACCTCAATCCGGAAGATCGTGGTATGAGAAATTCAGTCAAGTACTTCATGACTGTGGACTGGAAAAACTTAAATCTGATCCTTGCCTATTTAAATGGAAGAATGAAGACAAATACTTCTATGTAGGGATATATGTTGATGACTTTATCACTGTCTCAGATTCTGAAGATACCTCGAACAGATTCATCAATAAAGTGAGACATCAGCTGGAAATAAAGGATGTAACATATAAAGGCATGTTTTTGGGAATCAAGATCATACAAGACAAGGAGGGAATTTCGCTACAGCAAAGCCACTATGTACAACAAATATTGCAGACATATGGAATGAAAACTTGTAAGGAAGTCCCAACACCAGGTTCCAAAGAAATCAATTTGGACAATCATATTGAAGATGACAATTGTGATCAGCACACTTACCAAGAAGCCCTTGGAATGCTAATGTTTCTAGCTGTTAACACCAGACCCGACATCGCTTACATCACTAGCAAACTTTCACAGTACTCCAGACAACCAAAACAGATGCACTGGACAGCAATCAAAAGAGTGATGAGATACCTACGAGGAACAATTGACCTAGGAGTGAAATTTGAAAGAGGAAAGACTGGAATCCTGAAGTCCTACACCGATGCCAGCTGGTCGACCACTCATGATGGAAAATCCTACGGCGGATATGTATTGAAGCTCGGCGAAGCAACTATAGACTGGAAAAGTAGTAAACAACCACTCATCGCCCTCTCCACAATGGAAGCGGAAATGATAGCTGCTTGTGAAAGCTGCTGTCAAATCAAGTGGATAATAAACCTGCTACGAGAGCTGGAAGAATGGAATTTCATGGAAAAACCAACTGCGATCTATACAGACAGTCAGTCATTGATCAACTGGATCTCCAGCCCTAAACAAAGCAGTCGCTGTAGACATATCAACAGAAAGTACCACTTCTTGAGAGACTGTTATGAATCCAGAGACATCTGCCTTCTGTACAAGCCATCTCAGGACCTGGAGGCGGATATCTTCACAAAGGACCTATCCCGAGACCAGATGAAGAAACACCTGGAGAACCTCAGCATCGTGGGAATAAAGACAAAGTAAGGAGGGAATTGTCACGCAAACTTTGACTTTTATCATCATCGATGCTGACGTTGTTGGGGCACGTTTTTGTAACCATACCCCAACAGAAGGCGTATGTATAATCAAATCAAATGGATACATGGCTTCCCTCCCACATAGACTTACAGACCACTTTTTGCCCAGAAACCTAGACAATTGATGACACCAGACTTCCATGCCGAAAGCTGATGCCTGATGAAGAAGACACCAGTGACACCCAGAGACATCCGCGCTGGAAGCTGTTGTTTCATATGTACATATATTCCCCTCACCAAAAATTTAGGTAAAGGTGACCAGAAAAAAAAATGGAGAAGGAAGATCTCTAAAAGACTGAACCTTATAAAATATCCTTCCCGAGAAAGGAAAGCGTTATATTACAGTTCAAGTGAAAGGGGGCCTGTGTCGATTTTTAGCTAAGACGGAGGGGGGGCGATATATATATACCGTCCCGAGAAAAGGGGAGGATAGTATTTCAATCCATGTGGAAGGGGGGGCCTGGCGTCTGAAATTTTACACTATCGCCGTAGCTGTTTCTCTCTTTAGATTTTTTTGTTTTGGTAATACTATATGTTCTATTTTGATGGGAGAGGCCTGGGGCGTCTATGAAATTGATACTGGAGCCGTTGGCCATTTTGATTGGTGTTTCTTTCGGCGAATGAAAATGCCAGCCAATAGAAACTTTGGCTCGGCAGCGAATGGAAACGGGGAGAGACATGAATAAAAGAGGGTTTCTTGGCCAAAAGGCAGATTCGATCGGAGTCGCTCAGTGAGAGGACAGTCTTCAGACGGGAGATCAGACCTTTGCCGGCACTTTCGAGAAAAAGGTAAGCCATTTGTCATTATGACTTAGCGCCCTCCCCTTTTTGTGTAGTAACCAACCTAGATTTCGCATGGGCCCTAAAGGGCTATAAAGTAACTTCAGGTCACCTCTATCTAAATTTTACTATGTAAATAGCATATCTCGTCAGTATAGACATGTTCCCAAATTTTAATTTATTTAAATAAATATCTAGAGAAAATTTCCTGTTTCCTCTCATACATATTTCATTCCTTTCGCTTTATGGTACTACACCCCACACCTTAATTTCACAAAGTGTACAAATATTAGAACAACCGACTCTGTTGAAATAGAGTTGTGTACTATATCTTTGCTGTGATATATTGACACAGCAACAGTTGCAAAATTACGACTTTATTAGGGCTACTTTGAGACTAATTATCTGTCAGGTTTTAGTGATGTTTGTACTTTTATGTGTTTCAGTGCGTTATTCCATCTTTAGACCTTTGTCCTGACAATATTATATGCTCGATCCCTGCTTTAACTCAAACTCTTAATCAATTACAGAGTTTCCCCCGTTTTTTTTTTCTCTTTATTTATCCTGTTTGCACAAATTGCATTACATGTGATGATGTAAAGACATATGTCGATAGTGTATCATTGACAGCTGTGCTTCTATTATACAACATTAAGGTCTTGCTGCGGGTTATATACATGGGGTTGTTGGCCTAAATTGCTATATATATATATATACTTAAGTAAGGAAACTTTAATAAGTCACATCGTGTATCCTCCCTTTTCATCTATCCAAACCGGGAACGCAACAATGTCGCCCGCCGCGGGGCTCGAATTTAGTATATGTTTCATCCCCTATACTTTAGAAATATATACCTAATGAAAAGCCATACTATTTTTAAGTATTGGTGAAGTAGTCCACGCATCCTGAGATTAACAGTCTATTATAAATCGTGAATTTTAATTTATGCTTTCCGTTTCACGGGCATTTTATCAGGCAATGAAAGTTATGTTGAGGCGGTGTATACCGCATCTCTCGCCGCTGTCTTTTACGATTCACATTGTTTGTGGCAAAACCTTAATATTATCATTGATTTCTGATATCAAAGTAAAACGTTTATGGGGATGAGTATCTTTTATTCTGGTCTTCTCAAGCTTTCGAGCTTGTCCGCCCTTCTACAGGAGAAACATATACAATATATCAAGAAAATATAACGTCGCCTGATGCTAAAACTATTATGATTCTATCTACATATATATATATATATATACATTAGGAAGTTTTGCATATTATTTGTTTTCTTAACACACTTTTTTTTTATTAAGGTATTTATACATATTCTACTATTGTTTGCTATATTCTATGAATTATCTTATAGGTTAGAAATTCTATTATTTAAGTAGTTTTATAATAGTTATTGGCTATTACATATAAGTTACTTATATTATTGTTGATATTATTAGCTGGTACTAGGATAAATGTGTTATATGTTTCGGGAAAAATCTATTTTCTATTAATGCTATTGTGTTTTCTGAATAATAGAGAATCAATTATAAGCCTTGATATTTGCTGTTTATGTTATTGTAATGTATTCTAGGTTCTCCTAATGCGAAAGTGTGATCTGTTCCTTTGCAGTATTGGAAAATTAGAGACCTATTATCTTGATTAATAACGTTGCGTCTATGTTCATATATTCTATTGCTGACTCTCCTTCCTGTCTCCCCTGCGTATTTGGCTTGGCAGCTGTTACACTCTACGGAATATATTGCCTTTTATTCTCTGTTTTGGTTAGTGGGTTTTATGATAGTAGGATTATTTTTAGATAGTGGACTTTTATGGTGGAGCCTATGTTAGGGGAATTACAGTAATATGTTTGGATGCCAGAATTTCTTAAGTAGTTGGCTATTGTTATAGATGTTTGTGAGTATGGAATGTAACATATCGCCCTATAGATATTTTGTGGTTTTGTTTATTGGGTTATTGATAGTTATACTTTTGTGGAAATGTTGTAATATAAAGGTGGTTTGGTATCCTGCTTGCTGGACATTATTTATAATGTTCTGTGTCTCAATCATTTTGAATTCTGTTGCGAGCACCATTGATTACAATTTCTTTATTTTACTTTCTCAAATTATTATATACAGTATGAGAAATGAGGTTGGATTGCCATGGTTCAAATTTAGAACGGTGATCAGTGTTTTACAGTAGTCTACTGAAATGACTTAGCATTTTTTTTTCATCATAGCTCTGATATAATTTCTCACAGCAGAGGTGAGTTCTGATAAATATTGCTGGATACAAATATCTTAACTTCATTTTAATAGCGCTTTCTATCAAATCATACTAGCCTGTGCATCCAGATTAGGGCTAACATGCTGAATGATAGTTAATCGATTTTATTTTTTTTAACGCATAGTGGATTGGGAGAGTGGCAGATATATGAGCCTTAAGGTGAAAATAGAATTGAAGATCCAGTTAGCGTACCCGTGAAGAGAGAAGTTTGATCACCATAAAAAGACGCGTCAGGCAACCGACTTTTTTTTTTTTTTTTTCATGATGCCTCCAACTGCATATGATCTTAAATATCCTGTATACACTCTGACAAGGGAAGGTTATCCTGAATTGACAAATGTATAATTTTTTGTCTTTAGTAGAGATTTCCAAGATTCTATTTCTGAAACATTTTTTTTTTTGGATGAAGACAAATAAAACCATCTTGATAGTATTGAATTTTACAGTAAATATTTGCCAGCAGAAGGCATGATGAGATTACATGAAATTTAAACCAGTTATATGCTTAGTATGTTTCTTCAGCTGTAATTTGACACAGTCATCAAATGAAGAAATGGGCAGTACGCCATATCTTGATGCTGAACACTTCTGTGTCAGGAAGGTGTAGTTAGTCTGTTTAATGAGAATTTCAATAATTATCGAAATTTAGCAGATTATCATTGGGGATTTGAACAACTGTCTTGAAAATTTTTGAACAGCCTGAGTAGATAAAGGAATCCTGGAGTTAGAGTGGAGAATTAGTAGCACAGACTGACCACTCGACGCAGATAACTCTAGGGAACAATTATTGTGTTAATCCGCCGTAGACAAGAAGAACATTGATTCTCAGGATATTCGATAGGCAGAATTTTGAGAATTGATAAGGTCATGGTTAAAGTTTACACAGGCATATGGGAGTAAAGACAGTGATTTAAACAAGATAAGAGGCAGCCTTGTGTCTTAAATACTTTCAGTGGAAGCAGATGCCACTGCAAATATTCAGGTCTAATAATTTCCAAATTTGAAGTCATGCATGACGGGTTAGCACGGGATTGACGCCTGAACTGGCTTTCACTGGGATTAATCGAGCTTGCGAAAGAACTAGAAGAAGTGTGACATGTCACGCCACTGTACTAAATTAATAATTGAGAAGATTTATGTTGAGCCAACTGAAATTAGTAAAGAATTAAGAGATTAAGGTCTTATTCTTTGAGTTTTACACTAATTTCAATTACGCGATATGGACGGCGTTATAAGTTGGGTGGAAATGATTCGGCCGCAATGGGATGGTCTCCTGGAGGTGGTACGATCAAATACTACTTATTGAATGCCGGGCGGGATCGCATGAAGCATTAAATGACATCAAGAAATGCTTAAAGAAACACCCTAGAAGATTGGGGATCGACAAAAATGACGACATGGAAAATGCTCAACATTGTACATTGGCAGCAAAATGATATCTTGCTATTGTATGGACGACCACTCCTTCCTGAAATGTGCAGCGGATGTTAGTCCCAGAATTAGGTCCTTTGAGGCGACACTTTCCTTTGCAGATGACATAAAGACGCATGACAAAACAGCACATGAGCATTTAAACTAACTTCAATTCCTGCCATTAATTAATTTAGTTGACCAATAGCTATAGAACCGCTGGAGACCTCCATACCCTGTGTGAATATTTTAGTGAGAAATGAGCGATTCAATTCTATGAGCCATGAGGTATCCTGTAAGATCAGAGCTGTACCCCATTCAATTTTTTTTTCAATAGTAGCCAGTGCGAGATATTTCCAGAATGTTTGTTTCTTTTTCTAACTGTCATATAATTCGGAAACTAGAAAACTACACTATTTTGATACAGTTTACATCTAGCATCCATGTGAACTCAATATGACTATTGAACGTAGATTGTAGATTAATGAGCGAGCCAACCTAAAGAGAACGAGTTTAATAGGCTTACAATCAGTAGTTGAAACAGACTATTCGCACAATTTTGTTATGTTCTCCCTCTAGCTGATCTATGACATTATAGATTTTTTTTTAACAAGGTGACTACCCCGTCGAGTGTATATGAAGGTATAAAGGTTTAAAGGTCATAGGCTGTTGGAATAATAATACACTAGTAATAATTATAGTTCATTCTGATGTACAGTAGAGGCAGTGAGAACAGCGCCTCTACCATCATGGCTAGTTAGTTTCAATACACCCAGAAAGAGCATTGATCTAAGATTACTATCCACCCACATGGATGAACATGTACCTCTCCCATTTCCTTCCCCTTTGGGCCATGAACCCATCTTTCACCCCTCGGTTCCCTGCCCCCATTAATACATGAGATTCTCTTCTCCAATCCCCACTACTAATCTGGAATATTTCAGACAGCAGACTGAGAGAGAACTGAGAGAAAAGGCTGAGAACTTTCAATAACGGGGACTTAGTCCTAGTGGAGAGAATGCATGAGACGAAGGGGCGTCACAAATTTGAGCCAAGGTATGGGGGTCCATATGAGGTACTAAGAAGAGCTGGTGATACTGTATATCTCTTGAAGAATCTAGAAACTGGGAATTTGGATAAATACCATATAGATAGGTTAAAACAATACCATATACCAATTAGGATTTTCCCCACAGAGGAGGAGGAAACTAGTGATGGTAATTCAAGTCAAGGTTCCAGTGATGAAGATCATTGGATTCATCTTACAGGTCCAGCTTATCTCCCTAATAGGTCCGTTAATGTAGTGGTTCCACAAGGGGTGACAACCAGAGCGAACTCAGAAGTAATGAGACGAGGGGAAGTTGACAGAGTTAGTGTGAACAGTTTAACTTTACGCAGGTCTACAAGGGTGAAAAGGCCCACACAGTGTAAATTCTGCTTAGACTGTCGCCACTAACTAGGATTTTGGAGTGTGTACGGAGAATCAGCTCGATAGAATGAGAAGTTTAGAGATTTCAACCTTTTTTTTTTTTTTTTCATTTAAAAACCTTTTTTTTTTAAGTAGAACTTCATTAGCATTCCTTTTTTTTTATACAAACTATTTCTTGTTAAAACCCGAGTTTCAAAGACCAATGAGAATAATGTATACCATTGTGAATTAACTATTTAGTGTAAATCTGAAATTTTAGTTATTATCAGGAGTAATAGGTGAAGGAAGGTGTAGGAAATCACAACTTAGAGGGGGGGCTATGTCTAAAACAACGAACCTAATAGGCATCCTATGGCTTGTGTTGGGTAATTCAGAAACCCTATAATCCCTGGCCTTCAGGTAGTAGCTTTGAAATAGGTTTCTAATGAGGACATGAAAGGTCAATCTTTCAGAGTAAAGTTGTGAAGTATAGGGACCCTAAGCCAGGGGTAGAAGTTAAGTAGGCCCAGACCGTAGTCGATCCTCGGAAAGCACTTGAGAATGTTAGTGTTGGGTAGTGAATCGTAAACCCTATAAATCCATCTTTCAATAGAGTGTTGAGGTCGGACTACTGCAAAGGGGACAGACGCAAGGTGAAGTAGGAAGAAAGTGACTTCACCCACGGTGGCTAGGGGAGTGACTCAATTCCGCTTTTATGAGGTGTCACGTTTAATGGTCCTTTATTCGCCATTGTAATTTGTGTGTGTCTTTATAGAATTGTCGTGAATAGTCACTTAGTGTCAAAGCAAGGGCAGTTTTTGAAATTACATTATTTTTAGGTAGGTTAGCTTTCAGATTATTTAGAATTGTTAACAATTATTGTTAACAATCATTTATCGAGTATAAAGTATTAGTATATATAGAGCTTGTACAGAGGCATTTTCTTTTGAGTAACCTAGGGCTTTAGTTCCCAATTTGTTTTAATTTTATTATTTTATTTGATTTCACATTGTGTCCTGAAAGATGTTATCATTGTTAGGATCTATTGATATAGATAAATGAGTATTTTGGCCTTTGTAGCAGCTTTCAACCTTAGTTTGTATGCGTACCGCGAATGATAGGGGGGAGGGTGTATGAATGGATTGGTTTAATGAATGTATAAGAAGGTTAAAAACAATTATACTGTTAGACCAAAGGTATATTAGAATAGTGTAGGGAATTAATAGGTTCGATATATTTTTTTTAATTTTGATTTCTTTATTTGTTAGGATCGGAAGCCTCACAGGACAACTACAACTCTATCTAGTTAGAAATATTCGCTCCCTTTTGTTAGGTCCCTCGTTAGAGGATATAATTTTCCTTTGATTTTCTTTTATTTTAGTTTAGCTTGAATTCTAAGGATTGTGGATAAATGATCCCTATCCCGACCCTCAGACTTGGAGACAGTGGAAGGCGAGGATCAAGCCGAATTTCCCACTCAACTCCTCCTCGCAAGAGGAAACGAAGAGGTATAGATTGAATTTTATGCAGGATGGGGGATTTGTTTTAGCCATGCCGTATAGCCTGGGGTATAACGGCGCGACCTTGGGTAACCGATCTGACACCGTAGTTTCGACGCTTTTAGCGTGGCTGGAGCGAGGGTGTTGCAGACGGGAGGTCCTGTAAGATTGGCAAGTAGGCAGAGATTGCCCAGTTATTCTAGACGAAGTGTTTCCGTCTATTGAATTTTTTTTTGGTACCAGTTTGATCCCCCATAGCTAGCGGAAGTTTCTTCTAATAAAGGATTCGCCCTGCCATACGTTTTGTTGGAATGAATTCGAGCATAAGACCGATTCGAGAGACAGAATAAGTAATTATTAGGACCTTCAACGAGTTTAGACTCGTTCCATGTTAGGATAAGATTTTAAAGTATTAGTTAACTATAATGACCGCGAACGAGACGCCAGAACAAGCCAGTGAGTCAAAGTTTTAGAAGTGTTGTATTGAGGACAGTAGAATTAAGAGCAGTTATACAGGGAGTAGAATTCTGAAGGAATTTGTAAAAGAACCAAAATTTCAGATTGATAAAATTCAAATTTATAAGATGTAGATTTATAGGGTTCAGGTCAATGAATAGGGAGTATATTGGTAGATGAAAGTAAAATGAATTTCTTGGAAGGGGGAGGTAGCTGAACTGTACACACCCCAGAGACAAGGTAAACGGAGTCACAAACAAAATGGGAGAAGTTGATTAGTTTCTCTGTCAAACAGAGAGCTTTCTTCATACGGTTGTCACCCTAGATTTAAATGGACTGAGTAGTTTAATAGAGGTCTGGGCTATGTTCCATTTGACCAAGATTCTAAATGACGTACCTATCTGGGTTGAGAGAGTATTGTAACAGAGGAATCTAACACATAAGAGAAAACACACCCTCCAGTAGGATCGGGATAGACGAATATTACCCAGTGACCAACTCGTGATTCCAGACTGAATAAGATTGAAAACTTAATTGAGATACTAAACCTTGATCCTTCAGCGCACAAATATATATAATGTGTTTTCATTTTCTTATTGAATAGGTTATTATCTTATATCATTTATATTATATTATAATCATATACTATTCATTTCAACAATTTTATTTCCTTGATATTCATGATATTAGTAATATTTACCTGCCATGTTGCGATTTTTTTTTAACATGTTGTCATGGCTTATTCTTCCCTCAAGGCATGATCTATTTTATCCTTATTGTCTTTTATCCGCCTTACTTGTATATGTATATATATTTTGTCATCATATATAATTTTGTAGTAGTTTTCTTTATCATCCATCATGGGATGATTTTTATCATATTTAATCACTATCTGCATGATACGTGTTTTCTTCAATATATATATATTATACCCATCATATAACATGGAAGGATTCATTTTATCATTACATATTTCGTGCCTTATTTAATAATTACTTTCACAATTTGTTTTCTGTAATTTTTTTTTTATTTAGCAAAAGTCATCATGTCATAGGCTAATCATTATATACCATGATATTTCTTTCAGCTAACTATAATTATCCTTTCCTTTGATTGTATATGTATAACTATACCACACGAATGTCTTGATTGGTACTTAAATAAAGATACTGGCATGTTTTAGGAGTTGGACTAGTCAGTTATTTCTAAACGACTTCTTGGCGCCCAAAATTTTTGTTATATAATATGTAATAGGGAAATGTTCTAACTGTATTGTTAGCAGAAAGAAGGTAGCAATGAAACCAGCACACCAGAGGCAAGGATGGGGTTGAGAGGACTTACCACAAGGAAGGCCTACTCCTCAAGGCCAAAGAAGAAAGTGGAAGGGTGGTATATATACCCATGAATGGTAAGACAGATGACCTTGCTTACTTCCATACATATGATATGACTGTCCCCCATAACCTATGTTGATAACAGTGTGCTGACGGAATAATAACACATAAAAACCCCTTTGCCAGGATGCGCAATGCCCACTAATGTTCGGAATAATAAACATCTAGAATGGCATACCATCATTTTGACTAGCCTTATCTTCCCTACAGGTTTCGGTACATCTGGCTTCACCTAGTAATGGAAAATGCATTTTGCTAGAAATGGGCCTGCTTTCATAGTAACTGATGAAAGGCAGATGAATAATGAGTAGCACAAACGCATTTGTCCATTACTTGGCAGGGGGAGGATTGTTGGGGCACGTTTTTGTAACCATTCCCCAACAGAAGGCGTATGTATAATCAAATCAAATGGATACATGGCTTCCCTCCCACATAGACTTACAGACCACTTTTTGCCCAGAAACCTAGACAATTGATGACACCAGACTTCCATGCCGAAAGCTGATGCCTGATGAAGAAGACACCAGTGACACCCAGAGACATCCGCGCTGGAAGCTGTTGTTTCATATGTACATATATTCCCCTCACCAAAAATTTAGGTAAAGGTGACCAGAAAAAAAATGGAGAAGGAAGATCTCTAAAAGACTGAACCTTATAAAATATCCTTCCCGAGAAAGGAAAGCGTTATATTACAGTTCAAGTGAAAGGGGGCCTGTGTCGATTTTTAGCTAAGACGGAGGGGGGGCGATATATATATACCGTCCCGAGAAAAGGGGAGGATAGTATTTCAATCCATGTGGAAGGGGGGGCCTGGCGTCTGAAATTTTACACTATCGCCGTAGCTGTTTCTCTCTTTAGATTTTTTTTGTTTTGGTAATACTATATGTTCTATTTTGATGGGAGAGGCCTGGGGCGTCTATGAAATTGATACTGGAGCCGTTGGCCATTTTGATTGGTGTTTCTTTCGGCGAATGAAAATGCCAGCCAATAGAAACTTTGGCTCGGCAGCGAATGGAAACGGGGAGAGACATGAATAAAAGAGGGTTTCTTGGCCAAAAGGCAGATTCGATCGGAGTCGCTCAGTGAGAGGACAGTCTTCAGACGGGAGATCAGACCTTTGCCGGCACTTTCGAGAAAAAGGTAAGCCATTTGTCATTATGACTTAGCGCCCTCCCCTTTTTGTGTAGTAACCAACCTAGATTTCGCATGGGCCCTAAAGGGCTATAAAGTAACTTCAGGTCACCTCTATCTAAATTTTACTATGTAAATAGCATATCTCGTCAGTATAGACATGTTCCCAAATTTTAATTTATTTAAATAAATATCTAGAGAAAATTTCCTGTTTCCTCTCATACATATTTCATTCCTTTCGCTTTATGGTACTACACCCCACACCTTAATTTCACAAAGTGTACAAATATTAGAACAACCGACTCTGTTGAAATAGAGTTGTGTACTATATCTTTGCTGTGATATATTGACACAGCAACAGTTGCAAAATTACGACTTTATTAGGGCTACTTTGAGACTAATTATCTGTCAGGTTTTAGTGATGTTTGTACTTTTATGTGTTTCAGTGCGTTATTCCATCTTTAGACCTTTGTCCTGACAATATTATATGCTCGATCCCTGCTTTAACTCAAACTCTTAATCAATTACAGAGTTTCCCCCGTTTTTTTTTTCTCTTTATTTATCCTGTTTGCACAAATTGCATTACATGTGATGATGTAAAGACATATGTCGATAGTGTATCATTGACAGCTGTGCTTCTATTATACAACATTAAGGTCTTGCTGCGGGTTATATACATAGGGTTGTTGGCCTAAATTGCTATATATATATATACTTAAGTAAGGAAACTTTAATAAGTCACATCGTGTATCCTCCCTTTTCATCTATCCAAACCGGGAACGCAACAACGTCACTTCCAACTTCTACCTTCAACCTTTCTGTTATGTTTTATCGCTAGCTTGTTTTATCAATATTTGTATTGGAACAAGTCGTTCCTTAAATAAATATATATTTGTTTTTATCTAAAGGGATGTCCTCGTAACTACAACATACGTGAGTACAAAAACAACTAGAAATCCTTAAAAGGAAACATCGTATTTTGCTAAGCCTATATCATGCTGATATTTACTCTTTCATTTAAATTATCTGAATATCACAAATATCTGTTCAAAAGCTCATTTTTATGTCATTTATACCTATTTAAGAAATAGTTTTAGCCCTGCTATATCCCTTTCCCCTTATATATCCAATTGAAGACTTTCCCATTTGAGCAAGTATTAATATTTTAATGATCTTTATTGGAAGCTTTAGTCTTCACACTTTGTCAAATAAACATTACTGAGATTTATGACGGTTGCCATTTTTTATTTTGTTAATTTGGCTTGGAAGTCAAATGAAATATAGGAATTGTATCTACAGAACAGACTTCAACAAAGAAATTCTTTGAAGCTATTTACCTTCAAGGTGACTTTTTATCATATTGCGGTATAAACCTACATGGATCAAAGTTCTTAAAATATGGATCTGAAGAAAAGGTAATTACAAATCAAAATTGTATGTGCACGCCAAACTCATAACAGTACTTTACCTTTAGCACTCTTTGGGGTACAAAGTAGATACATTTTATTTTGAGTTCCTTTCAGAATTTGAACAGTACTGATGCGAGCTGGTGCATAACCAGAGACGCAAAATCCTACTCAGGATATACAGTCAAATTTGACGACAACTTAATAAACTAGATAAGTAGAAAGCAAAATTTATTAGCCTTGTCTACATGTAAAGCAGAAGTTATTTCAATATGTGAAGGAATTTCTGAAGTATTATGGCTTAAGGGATTACTAGAAGAACTTTGTGAAATGTAACTTTCCCAATTACCTTGAAAAGTGACAGCCAGGCTACAATGAACTGGATACAATCCGACAAAATTACCTCACTAACAAAGCACATAAACCGAAAGTATTATTTTGTGAAAGAGAAAATTCAAGATGGAATCAAGCTGGAATACACTAAAAGTGAAGACATGGAGGCAGATATATTAATGAACTTGGACTTGCTGATTAAGGCTTACACACAGGGGAGTGTGTGTTGTATACAAGGTGTGTCCAATAAATAATGAGACCGGTCAAAAACTGTTGTGTATGTAATTCGCGTTCTCACGCGATATTCGAAATTTTTGTACAACATCTAAAGCACAAGTCAAAAATAAATATTTAACTCACAAAAGACTATGATCTTTGAAATAAAAATTATAATATACATATATATATAATGAGAAATTATAAACAAAAATATATTTAAAAAATAATAATAATATTTACAAAGATTTTCCAATAGTATATATAAATCGATATCTATTACTTACAATTTATACCAACCCTTTTTTAACTAATTTTTTAAATTTAAAAACGAATTGTATTGTAATGGAATATCTTCAAATACATTTATATTTCTTGCCCCCATTTCCCGTGATACCCATCTCTCTAAAAATAATCTTTCCTTTTTAAATTTTATATTCCTATGAAATATCTCAATATCATTCCAATTTGGCCTATGTACTGAATATAATGCATTTAGATGGTTTTTACGATTTAAAAATGGAATGGAATCGGTGAAAGATGAGAAGCGTGTTGGATGTCCAATTCTGCACAGGAACCCTGAAAAGGTGAGCCAAATTTCAAACTTGATAAAAGAAAATCCACGAATAGGGTTACGGGACATTGAGGAAGAAACACGTATATCAAAATCATTAGTTGGATCGATAATTAAAGAAGACTTGCAGTTAAAGAAGACACCTTCAAAATTTGTCCCTAAAATGCTCATAATCCAACAAAAGGAGAATCGCGTTGAAGTTGCCAAAAAAATGCTTGAAATGGTGGAATAAAACCCTAATTGGAAGGAAAAAATAATAGCTGGAGACGAGACATGCGTTTACGGGTATGACCCAGAAACAAAACGCCAATCCATGGAGTGGAAAGGAAAAGATGAACCAAGAACGAAGAAATCCCGACTTTGCAAGTCAAAAAAACAAAGTCTTATTGGGCACGTTATTTGACATAAAGGGAATTGTGCATTATTTATATCTAGAGGAAGGTCAAACAATCAATAAGGAGTCTTATTTAAACATTATGAGACGTGTACGTGAATCAATTCGTCTGAAAAGAAGTGAAATGTGGAGTTTCAAAAATTGGTTTATCCATCATGATAATGCACCACCACACACCGCTACATCTGTACTGACTTATTTGGCTAAACATGGCATCCAAATACTTCAACAACCTTCCTATTCTTCAGACCTAGCTCCAAATGATTTTTTTCTCTTTCCAAAACTCAAAATGGCTCTAAAAGGAAGGAGATTTGACACTAGGGAGTCCATCATAGCGGATTCGCAAAAGGTCTTGAAGAACATCCCGAAATATGCCTTTTCTAAATGTTTTAAATCACGGGAGAAGAGATGGAAATTATGTATAGATACGGGAGGGGACAATTTTGAAAAATACTAATAATTTTTTTTTAATCATTCTATTTTTTCTTTATTTTTGACCAGTCTCATTATTTATTGGACACACCTTGTATATTAATTAACTGATTCTTCCCACAGAGTATGTGTGTAAGATCACAAGTTAATAGGCGCTAACAGAAAATAAAAAAAGTTCCTTTGTTTAATATTAGTTTACTCTAATTTTTTTTCTCTCTCTCTCTTGTAAATCAATAAATATATTTTGATTCATATTCTTGGAATCAGTTTCATTAAAAAAATTCTAAGCAAAGTCAACGGAAAATTACCGCCCCTTGGTAACCTTATTCAGAAACCACTAGTTAAAGCATCCCTAGGCTAGAGAGAATGTTTTTTACAAATGCGTCAGTATATGATCTCAGGATTGTAAATACAATAAAAGAAAGTAACTGTTAATACTGAACTGTTTAGCAGACTTCCATTACTAGGACGTCTACTTTGAAGTATTAATGACCATATTCACAAACAAGTCAAGACATTATGATTTTCGAGTGCTGACTAAAGGGACATAGGATTACAAGAATTGAAGAATTGAAACGAAAAATGTACTTGAGACGGCATTGAGGCAGGATACTGGATATTAACCTGAATTAAAATTTAGGTTAACTGTACTCTTTAATAGTCACCAC
>CP092864.1:140715657-140801878 GCA_030710605.1 Cordylochernes scorpioides | reverse complement strand
GATCACCTTTCCACCAACCCCCATAGAAATATTTTGAAAGAGTATAGTGTAAACCATATACCAACACCTTTATAAGATCAAAAAAAATGATCCAATCGGATCTATCCATCCAACCTCAAAGAGAGACTATGGAGGGAGGTTCTACTGTAAACTTTTACCTCTTGGTGTTAACTCCGCCTTTGCCGGTCCCAAGCCCGGATGAAAAAGGAAGAGGGGGAGCAGTAACAAGCTCACTAAAAAAACCTGGGTTAAGCTGGCCCGGCTGATAGTACCCTGTTAGGGCTCCTAATCCAGGGATACAGGATGAGCAGCATTTGTACTCCATGTTAGGAGCGGCTGCACATGGCGTCTGTTCCTCATGTCAGAGGCGGCCATTTATTTTGGAGCTAAGTCGACCTGCCACTGAGTAGTGCTCCCAGTCTTAATGACAAAGACAGACGCATTCTACTTCACCCAGTGTGGAGATAAGAAAGAAGAAGAAGAAGACCTCTTGGTGTCCTAACTAATGAAAGAGCTTGATTTATCTGTGGTACCAAAAACATATGATGTTTTCCCAAAGAATCAGAGAGATAAAAAAACCCAATTTACACACCACATGTGAAACATATCCCATTTGATGAATAACCAATACTTTTATAAGATAAAAAAAAAAGAGCCAAAAATACAAAATCGTGAAGCAAAGAGCTTCATTTTTTTGCCTTACAATTTAGTGTCTTTGATAATATACGGCTCCAGGCAATTATCCAGCTTATAAAAAAAATTATTCAATCAAACCAGCCAATCTCCAGGAGAGACTAAGAGTATATCTTGTAGGAGGTTCTACTGTAAACTTTTTACCTCTTGATGTCCTAACTCTCATGAAAAAGGCAAGAGGGCTCGATTTATCTGTGGTATCAAAAACAAATGACGTTCTCTTATAGAACAGAGAGATAAAAACCCAATTTTACACATCCAGTGATGTGTCACAGTTATTATCTCATTTCACTAAGAGCTGTAGCAGAGATAAGGATTACATGATGGAATGGTAACAACTTGTGCAATACTTCAGCTGGAATTATTATCCTCACCATTACTTACAAGTCTGTAAACAGACTCCCAGCCAACAGCTCAGTCACAGTGCAATGGCTTCCAGCTCACGTTGGAATTCCTGGTAATGAGCTGGCAGACTCTCTGGCAAAGGCTGGAGCTCTTGGCCTACCTGAAGCAAGAGAATCTACCACCCAACTAGACAAAAGAGACCTCCTCCGTAACATCAAAACCCAATGCCTGCAGGAATGGAAATCTGATGCTGCACACATGACTGGTACAGAGCAGGAGGGACAAGCACCGGTTCTGTCCTCCCAAGAGAACAACAGTCTTTGATTTCCAGACTTAAGTCTGGTCATCTACGGACAATGACTTTCCAGAATGGTTGCAAGGTTTTCCCACTATGTACTAAGTGCAATTCTCAGCCTGCAACCCCAAGACATATTATTGACTGTATTGACTCATCCATTGATGAGCTCTACTCTTCCCCGGCAGACACCATCAAAAATCTTAAGCTTTACAAGCTTGATACCTTAGTGTGATTGAGTGGAGATAAGAAAGAAGAAGAAAAGAAGAAGACCATTACTTACTGCCACTATTGGTAGAGAAGAAACACAAGCTAACAAGACCAAATACTAATAAATTCTATCTGACATTTCAGTAACAATCTTGTTACCAAAGCATCATGTATAATTTATTTATTTGGATTTTGTGTTCTTGCTATGCCTTGAGCTTCTAATCCCAACATAATGTTCTAACAACATTCCAATCTAAATCGGGGAGCTTCTTTATAAGAAAATGATCTTATAAGCTTTGGGGCAAGACGCCCTTCAATTTGCAGCCGTAGAAAGGATCTTTCCCAAACGCTTATATGATCGTACTCTTATAAAAGAAGTTATTTTCCCCAATTTGTGTTTCTTCTTCTATAGATTAGAGTATATAAGTTAGAAATGTTGTTGTTGTTTTGTTTGCTTATCCCTAGTACAACGTGGTACAGGCCATGATAATCATGGTGGGTAGTTAGCGACTGCTTTTTACTGTAAGCGCACCACATGTCTACACATGTGAAAGCAGTTCGACTTTGCACTTACAAATGTGCCAGATACCTGCTTGTTTCACTTGCACTCACTGGAGGGGTTGGACTTTTGCAAGAATCGGGGGGCCATTGGAGCATTTTTTTTTTTAACAGAAAAAAGTGCCTAATGCGGGAATCGAACCCGGGTCGTAGTGGTCGTAAACCAAATGGTTTAACCAGCCTTCCACCGACCCCCCTAGTTAGAAATGTAAACTATTTAAGTTTGAATGTTTTTTATATAAACCAATTCCCTACTGCTCTTGCTGTAAAAAAACACAAGTTGAGAAGAGAATGTCTTCTATTATATGAGGACAATCATACAAGCATTCAGGCAAGACTCCCTTCAATTTGTAGTCTTAGAAAGACATCTTACCTGAAAACTTGTATGATCATTCTCTTATAAAAGAAGCTCTTCTCCCTGACTTGTGTTTCTCTTCTTCTTTCTTATCTCCACTCAATCACACTAAGGTATCAAGCTTGTAAAGCTTGAGATTTTTGATGGTGTCTGCCGGGGAAGAGTAGAGCTCATCAATGGATGAGTCAATACAGTCAATAATATGTCTTGGGGTTGCAGGCTGAGAATTGCACTTAGTACATAGTGGGAAAACCTTGCAACACCATTCTAGAAAGTCATTGTCCGTAGATGACCAGACTTAAGTCTGGAAATCAAAGACTGTTGTTACTTGTGTTTCTTTTTCTATAGATAGACTGTATTATTTAGAAATGTAAACAATTTAAGTATGATTACTTCTTTTTTATATAAACCAATTTCCAACTGCTCTTGCTGTAATGATCAAAAAGTATTAGGATATCTTGTGTCAGTTTAATCTATCAGACACCACTCTATTATTGTAATGGACTGTTGTGTTTATATGTGTGGCACACTTTAGATGAGAATTCTCTGTATTTATGTAAGCATTGGGGTCATAGGACTACCTCAAACATTGCCCTTCTACAAACAACTCACAACACTTCCTTACAGCCTCCTTAATTCAACTCTCCAAGGGATCAAATGTCTGATTTCAATTAAAGTTGGTGTTGGATTATAGACGATTAAATTAAAGAAAATGGGCTGATTGGAGGGATTTGAAAAAAAAAAAGGTTTACTAAAGAAAGAGTGTTGAATTATAGTACATCCAGCATCCTTAATTCAACTTCCCAAAGGATCAAATTTTTTGTTTCAATTAAAGTTGGTGTTGAGTTATAGACGGTTAAATTAAAGAAAATAAACTGATTAAAGAAATTTGAAAAAAAAAAGTTAAACTAAAGAAAGAGTGTTGAATTATAGTTGGCTGAATTAAAAGAAGTTATACGGTAGAACTACTTCCCAATAAAAGAACAACACCTAGTTGCAGAGTCAAAGTATCCTTTAGGGAGAGGTGTCCTCTTACTGGAGAATTGCTAAATAGTAAAAATGATCACAAGGTAATAAGACCACCAAATCCAAATAGTGTGTGACAATTTGGTAACAACGCTATTACTGAAACGTCACACACTATTTATTTATTTAGATTTGGTCTTATTACCTTATGTTTATAATCAATAGATCTAATTGTGTGTTGATCTTACTCATCCCCAGCAGACACCATCAACAAGCTTTACAAGCTTGATACCCTAATATGATTGAGTGGAGATAAGAAAGAAGAAGACCCTAATTGTGTTTTATCAGTAAATAATGATCATTTTGACATTGAAGATTGTCCTTTGTAGAGAAGTGTCCTCTAGCATGAGTGTCCTCTCATGGAGGTTGTTCAACTGTATTGACAATTAAAACTTTCCTTTGTAGAGAGGTGTCCTCTAGCATGAGTGTCCTCTCATGGAGGTTGTTCTACTGTATTGACAATTAAAACTTTCCTTTGTAGAGAGGTGTCCTCTAGCATGAGTGTCCTCTCATGGAGGTTGTTCTACTGTATTGGCAATGAAAACTGTTTTTTGTAGAGAGGTGACCTCTAACATGAGTTACCTCTCATGGAGGTTGTTCTACTGTATTGGCAATGAAAACTGTTCTTTGTAGAGAGGTGTCCTCTATCATGAGTATCCTCTCATGAAATTTGTTCTACTGTATTGGCAATGAAAACTGTCCTTTGTAGAGAGGTGTCCTCTAGCATGAGTGTCCTCTCATGGAGGTTGTTCTACTGTATGGCATGTAATTAGACCGAAGAGAACAAAATGGTGGCACAAAAAGAAGGCCATCAGCAGACTTTATTGATTTCCTTGACCTCTGGTTGACGACAACAACGGAGGTTCTAATTTATTCAATAAGCAGGCATCACCACTACTCTCAGCTTAATCGCCATATTTCCTCTCTTGTGGAAAACAGAGTGAAGTTAGCAATGCTCACCACACCTTCTATTATTCTATATACAGTTACGAGCGTCATTCCTCATCTCCTAATCAACAATCAGTCATCAGTTTTCATCTCTGTCACCGTTTGCTTTTTTTTTTGGAATGGCGCCCTCCTATTGGTTGGCTACATTGAAGGGTAGAATCTTAGAAATGGTATTTAAGCAAACTATGGACATAAGCTTTTAAGACAGTATAATTACATTTAAATATTTGCATCGAGCAATACTCTTCCGCAAACAAGTTAAGGCCAGTTATAGGCATATATTTTTTTTTATCTAAAAAAAAAAGAGCACTTTCTAGAATCAAACCCATAATGTTCAATGCAACCCTCTGAGCTAAAAAATGCTGTGTGTTGATTAGCTGATTTAGGTCATGTGACAGCAGACAGCCAATCAGAGCACGGACAAAATGGACACACAGATAAATATTAAATTTAATTAAATATAAAATACTCATTTCTTGGTTTCTCACGAAGCCATTGGGACCAAAAATCTTTTTGGTCACAGTGGTACACACTATTCCACGCTGACGAGCGCCAACAGCGCGAAACGCGTTCGTGGATGGCTTTGGGTTGGCCAAATATTACGGAGCAAGTTAAATAAACCTTTAGTTTATTTTTGCCCCACTAGATGACACTCTAAAAAGCACATGTGCTCGTGGTCAGGATATGCTCTCTTTATTTTTAAATATTAAAGCGTGATGCCAAGTAACTTCTTAAAGTTTAGTAGAGAGATTAGAGGTGTTTGGCTTTTCCAAGTAAATAAATCAAACTTTGTAGTTAGAAAGTCTTAAAAATGATAAAATCTAAAAGTTTTATAGGTTTTTAACTTCAAATTAAAGTTTTTTATTTCAAATTATTATTATTTTTTTAATTCAAATTAAAGATTTTTAATTTCAAATTAAAGTTTATTAATGTAATATTGAATATTTACAATTAAAAAAATGAATACTAACAAGAATAAGAATTAAAAAAAAGTTAAATAAAGCAATTTGGACAAAGCATTTAATGCAACGATAGTTCTGCTACAGCCAGCGGTAGTTTCCTAGACATTGAATTTAAAAAAAACTTTAATTTGAAGTTAAAACATATATATTTGGTTATTCAAAAATTGAAAAATACTTTATATTCATACGATGATGAAGCATACTTTGTACAATATACAGTACAACAAACTCTCTCTAACACCTAGTTGCAGATCAAAAGTGTCCTTTAGGGAAAGCTGTCCTCTTACCAGAGAGTTGATTATTAGTTAAAATTGTTATAAAGCAATAACGCACATCTGGTTCAAATCACATTAATAGGTACCCGCTCAGCAAGAGCAACCTAGTTCATGATAATTGAACAATGAATAATATGTGAAGGTTATTCACATATTAAACAAATTCAACGCGGGATTCAATCCCGGTTCATGACTGTCGGGAACCGAGGGTGTTACCCTCTCATCCACCGACTTGTATATAACGCACATCTATATATTAAAATCAAAGCGCCATCTAGTGAAACAGAAATCAACTAAACGTTGATTTAACCTGTTCCCTGATATTTGGCCAACCCATTTTCTTGATAAATCAAGAAAAGCCAACCACGAACACGTTTCGGACTGTTGGCCCTCGTCAGCGTGGAGCAGGCTGTACCACTGTGACCAAAAATGTTTTGGTCCCAGAGGCTTCTTGAGAAACCAAGAAATGGGTATTTGAGGCCAAACTTGCGTAAATATGCTAAACATGTAAAAAAATCTATATATAGGAATTAAAAACATTCAAGGAACAAATGTTTCTTTTAGTAAAAGAAGAATTTTAAAACTGTCCTTTGTAGAGAGGGGTGTCCTCTAACATGAGTGTCCTCTCATGGAAGTTCTACTTTATATTAAAATTCCTGTTACATCAATTTAAAATACCAATGTAAAAATTCGGGAGTTCAGAAGAAGTATTGCTGGAATGTCATTCAAACGTTCAAACGTTTCATCAGAACTTTTTGCAACTGGGAAGGGAAATAAATAGGGTTATCTTTCAAATATATGCCTCAACCTAAAATTGTTCATCCAATATGTATGCCTTACCTTTGTATTATTGGATACAAGAAAATAAGACCTAAACCAAATAATTTAATAGTGTGTGACGTTTCGGTAACAGCATTGTTACCATCATCAGACAAAATAAATAGTATTTCTTTTTCAAAATAGAGCAATCCATAAATAAATCTTTAATTAAAAAGGCATATTTTGATCCAATATATGCTTTTCAATTAAAGTATTTCATTTGTAACAGTATTTTGAAATAGTATTTCTTCACTATATATTTCTTTTGTCTGATGATGGTAACAATGCTGTTACCGAAATGTCACACACTATTAAATTATTTGGTTTAGGTCTTATTTTCTTGTATCTATAATCTATAATCCAAATTGTGCTTTATTAACATTGTATTATTAATAAAATACTCTGCGGGATACACTAATATCTTTAATTAAAAAGACATATATTGGATCATAGTATAATTTATTTACCAATATTTCAGTTGGCTGAATGCCAACCTTTTTCAAAGTACAACATATTTATGTCAACAAACTCAGTGCCATATAATGTCATAATCATTGTTGACATAAATATAATATTCTTTCCTGCTTTTACACTTTAACAAAAATCAATAAGGAATCTAGGGTTTGGTTTCTTTTTATAATTCTTTTATTTCTCGAGCTTTTGGGCCAATATGCTCTTCAACACGGAGACCTAGAAGTATTACTTCTAGCCAATTATGGCGTGTTATAATTGACTTAGATCAAGCTGCCCTATCCTGAAGTCTAGGGCCCTCAAGTTCTAGGCTTCCTGGACCTCCTGCCTCCACTGTCCTCTCCTACTGAATTTCTCCCCTGCCAACACTCCTGCCTCTCACTGCTTCCAGGCGCTGTTTCCTGCCATCTCTACGTTTCCTTCACCCCTGCGAGACATCTTTGCTGCCAGATCCTAGGATCCCTTGCCACTGGAAGTCGCATTCTGCCATGGGGGTTAGAAGACCATGCTCTAAATGGCCAATTAACCCGGAAAGAAACTCATAATTGACTAGAAGTACAACAACAACAAAAAGCCTTTATTTAGGGTCACTGACCCTATACAGGATTCACCAGAGGTATGCATAAGAACAAGGCAGTGAGACAAAGGAAACAACGATATAGACAGAAGAAAAAGAAGAAAAAAACAAGAAAGAGAAAGAGGGAAGCAAGAAAAACAACACAAAAAGAATTGACTAGAAGTAATACTTTTAGATCTTCATGTTGAGCAGCATGTTAGACTGAAAGCTCAAGAAATAAAGAATTGTAAAAAGAAACCAAGCCCTAGATCCCATATTGATTTTGTCAGTGACATAAATATGTTGTACTTTGAAAAAGGTTGGCATTCAGCCAACAGAAATATTGGTAAAATAAATTATTTTTTGTTCCAATATATGTCTTTTTAATTAAAGATCTATTTATGGATTGCACCATTTTCAAAAATACTAATTTCTGCGGACCATTGGTAGCAAGCTGCCACTATATCAATAGACTAGGTTGTCAGGTTCTGATAGATTAAGTTGTTTTATAAATGGAACTATTTATGTTTACTATGAGTAGAAAGAGGCCTAGGCCAGAATCATATGATAGCCAACATTTTTTCACAGTAATCAGAAATGAGTATTGCACCAAATAATTAATTCAAGTTTTGTATATTACTATAGATTATTTTAAAAATCACTCTTGTTATACCACCATCTGTTAACTCTTGTTAAATGTATTTTATGGCAATAAGAGGAAACAGCATTCGTCTGCTAGAATGATTTAACAGCAATTTGTTTAACTTCCTATATGTTCCTAATATATAAATCAGTTATAAAATTATTTTTAACTAAATATAAATAATTTGAAAGAAATATATATATAGTGATATTTTAATTATAGCAATATTTAATAATGGTAAATTAATATTTGGATAAAAAATGCATGCATGAAACAAATATTTATGTTAAAATGAATTTAATATACAAATTAAATGGATTTCTTATCATTGTTCATAATGAGCATCATATTGATAAAAGTTGATGGGTATTATACATGTGTAAGGTTAAGTGGGTGTGTGAGGGCAAACATTACACAGAGGCTTGTCATTAACCCTTTCATTAATAACAACCCAGTAATTTGATAAAATAGTATTTGATATTGAAGAATTTAATTATTCAATTTCATTGTGTTTATATGTAATATAAATGTGTGATAATAAAGTCTCTTTAGTATTTATATTTTACGTCAGTTCTGAAAATAAAATTTCTCCAAAAGATAAGGTTTATTATGTTTTGTTACTTACCTGATACTATTAAAGCTTCATTGGGTCCAACAGTATTAACATTGCCCATATTAAAAAGTAATGAATATTTTAATAATTTCTAAAAAATACGGGGTCGAAATAAAGTTGCAAAAACAAAAGTCAAAATTAAATTTAAAAAGACAGGCTTGTTTACACTCCGCTATTGAACAGTAAATCTCGAGTTTGATTATGCCATGCTTTAACGAGAAGAAAAATCACGTGATCACATCATTTTTGTTTTCCTATTACATAGGTAAAAGACATACAAAATGAAAATACATTAAATATATTTTGTTTTTGCTGTGAATCCTAGGAAACCGCAAAGTAGATAGGATGAGCGGAGAAGCTTATCCAAAATGGATATCAAAAAATGACCATTGACCAATAATTATTTGTAATGTTAAAAGAATTTTATATTAATTTTATAAAATAATTTGCTTGTGTGTATTCTTGAATAAATTCCAATAAGTATAATTATATCATGCTAAAAATGGCAGAAATTATTTCTTAATACCTAATCAAAAACTCTGCTAAAGGAAAGCTTGTAATACTAATACTAATAAACTAGTGTATATATCCCTTTAGCAGAGTCTTTGATTAAGTATTTTAAAGTATAACTTTATACAAATATATATTCTTGCCAACAAGGACTCTTTATAATAAAAATGAGCAGTAAAATAAAAATACCTTTCACATCTAGATAATTAAATGCTCAAGTGTGGATTCAAAACATATTCGCTCATGGAAATTCACGGCTATACTTCCAGATTAAGTTCAATTATGAAAAATTGCTTATTTATTAAAACAGAGTCAGGTGAAACCCTGCAGAATTTCTATAAAATGTGCATATAAACTGGCATTACTTATTCAGACGCAAACACGACAAATCTATGTAAGGATGAATTTCTTTTATTGCTGGCGCAGCAAGAATTTACAAACGAAAGAATAATTGCCTAATCCTCAAGAATTTCACATAGGTATCAGTAAAGATAAATTTTTCTTGTGCCTCTAGACACTTCATTTTTACTCTTCCTCAGCTTACTAATTCCACGATATTACCAGTTTGTTTTTTGTTTTTTTTTTATTAAGGGGTAATTTTGTCACCTAGACAAAATAGGAATTGAAAGTCTTATATTGAGGCATTTAATTTTTATTGAAGCAATTGACCTTATTTACATTTTTAAAATAGCGAAGCAGTGACATATAATTGCTATGAAATAAAATATTGATTTGATAATGTATTTATATATAATAAAATTGTTTAAAACTATTTTACCGAGCCTTACTTTTGTACATAGAATGAAAGACTTAGGTGAAGGGAGATGAGGGGAAACTCCCAGCTGCGAGCCCCAGGACAAAGGTCGATCAATGCCCGGGGAGGCAAAGTCAAGTGGACGTGTGGAATTTGTTTGGTTGTTCTGCAAGCCCCGGGACGGCGCGCCATGTGGCGGGATCTTTTTTTTTCTTAGTTGGAAGCAGCGGACCAGGCGGAGCAGACGCGCCTGAGAAGTATCCTACAAGCAGCGTCTTGTGGACGGAAAGACGTCTGAGAAGTATCCTACAAGCAGCGTCTTGTGGACGGAAAGACGTCTAGAAATATCCCACAAGCAGAGTCTCGTGGACGGAAAGGACGTCTTGGAGTATCCCTCAAGCGGCAACTTGAGGACGGAAAGGACGCCTTGGACATCGCACGAGCCGCGACAAGCCAAGCCAAGCGAGCGACGGTGCTGCCACCCGAGGTACTGTGTGAACACAAAGCTCGACACCCCCCTGCCATTTATTTTTATCTCCCTTCCCTAAGATTAGTTAATTTTATTTTTTTTGCTTAACCTTGTTTCTTGTTTTTTATGCATAATTCTTTATATATAAGTATAATTTTGCTTAACCTTTTTTCTTGTTTTTTATCCATAATTCTTTATATATAAGTATAATAGTTTTTAGCCCTTTTTAATTTTTAAATAAAACCTTTTATTATACTGTGTAAGTGTGCATTTATTTCCCCCGTTGTTTTTCCTTTCAATCGATCACCATTTTTTTTTAAACAAACACGAACATTTTGGTGAGCCGGACGTGATCGATTTAAAGGAAATATGGAGGAAATGGATGCAATTAAAAAGCGCAGAAAAGCCATAAGAGGTACTTTCACTAAAATTATTAATGAAATAAATGGGGAATTTGAAAAGTCTCAAATTGATAGGAATGCTATTTATTCTAAGTTTAATAGACTAGAGTCTTATTACACGAAACTTGTAGATCTAAACGAAAAATATCAGGCTTTATTGGTAGTGAAAGAAGGGATTACAGAGGAAAGTATTGATAGGGAATGGCAAGATTGCGATAAATATGAAGAGGAAAAGTTTGATATTCAACAGAAAGTCAGTGTATTACGGAATCCCGATAAAGAAGAAACAATCCCGATTGCTAGCGAGGACACTGTAATAAATGTGAAATTACCAGAGTTAGCCCTAAAAAGCTATGATGGCTCTCTGGAAGGTTGGTTGCCTTGGTGGGCGCAGTTTTCGAAAATTCACGAAAATAAGAATTTATCCGATAGCGACCGGTTTTTATATTTGCGTCAAGCAATTGTACCAAATTCAGAAGCCTATCGTGTTGTAGCAAGCTATCCCGTTACAGGCGCCAACTATGCTTTGGCGGTACAAGCCCTACAGGAGCGATTCGGTGACCCGAATATACTGACAGAACTGTATGTCAGACGTCTATTGAATTCGGTTGTATCTAATGTAAAGAAAGAAAATAGAAATTTAAGCAGTCTGTACGACGAACTGAGCAGTCACCTCCGGCCTTTAGAGACATTGGGCATTGATCCCCAGTTGTCGGGTATTTTTTTATACCCTCTTGTCGAGTCTTCATTACCTTCGGATATTTTGAAAATATGGCACAGGCATCCTTCTTCGGGTTATGGTCTGGAGTTAGCAAAACGGGAAGAGTCAGATAAAGGGGTTGGAGGAGCTCAAGAAAGGCTAAGGTTATTATTGGACTTTCTAAAAGCCGAAGTAAGGAGTGCTCAACGGCTGAAATTTGTGGAAAAAGGCTTTAAGCAGGAAGAACCCTATAAAAGGCCTTACAATGATGGGACCAGAACAAGAAGCAATTTCAGACCCGCCACTGTGTCTAGTATGTTCGGAGGGCGAACTAATATAAAATGCTTCTTTTGTGAAAGAACAAATCATGCGAGTCATCAATGCCGCTCCATAATGAAAATGTCTCCGGGAGAGAGAAATGATAAAATACGTAGTGCCCATCTATGTTTCAAATGCTTAAGAAAGGGACACATACAGAGTCAGTGCCGAGAACAATTGGAGTGCAAAAACTGTAGGAGAAACCACTTGGAAGTTTTATGTGAAGGAAATTCTTCTAACTGGTTAACGAAACCAGGAAGAGAAAATCTAAAGGAAAATGCACCTGAACCCATTGCATCGCTTTCTAGTTAAGCCTGCACCGGTCAGGTCTTGCTGATGACCACGGTAGCACTGTTAAGAGGACCAAATGCCTCTAGAAGGGTTAGAATTCTCCTCGACAGTGGAAGTCAGTTTTCGTATATCAAACAGTCGTTAGTCTGGAGTATAGGAATAGAAAGAAAAGGCGAAATAACCATAGCTAAAAGTCTTTTTGGAGGTAATAAGATTGGTGAAGAAAAGCACGGTAAATTTATGTTAGAATTAGAGAATTTAGGTAATAAAAGAGATGTGATCCATATTGAGGCGCTGGATCAACGTAAAATTTGCGACGCCATACCACCTTTGCCAAAAGGAGACTGGTTAGAAAAATTGAAGATTAAGGGCATAATATTGTCTCAGGACAATTTTAAAGGACAAGAGATTGACATATTGATTGGTACTAACTATCTAGGTATGATTTTGACAGGAAAAATAGTTCAAGTTGAAGCAGATTTAACTGCGGTGGAAACGAAATTAGGTTGGACACTAATGGGCAATTCGCCAATTAGTGATAGCAATGACAATGTGCAGCAGACTTTGAATCTGCTAACAACGCGATGCGATTTAAAGGATTTGTGGGATCTAGAAGTACTAGGCATTAGGGATCCTGTTGAAACTTGCTCCAAAGAGACCAGATATCAGGAAATAAAAGAAAAGTTTATAACAAAAATTCAAAGACAAAGTGATCAGAGATATTCTGTAGGTCTACCTTGGAAGGTAGAAAAGGAGTCAATCCCCAGCAATCTTGACATAGCGATAAAAAGGTTAGATATGAGCACTAAGAAAATGACCTCACAGAATAAGTTGACCGAATATAGTCAGATCTTTAGAGACTGGCTGACTGAAGGACTCATTGAAAGAGTCGAGGAAAATCCTCTCGAGAGAAGAGGCTACTATTTTCCTCACCGCCCTGTGTACAAGATGGAATCTAAAACGACGCCCATACGTCTGGTTTTCGATGCTTCTTGTCTAGGTCATAATGGACTATCTTTGAATCAATGTTTAGAAAAGGGACCGAATTTATTGGAAAGAATCCCTGAAATGATGATAAGATTTCGGGAAAATAAATTTGGAGTCACGGCAGATATAAGAAAAGCATTCCAGATGGTGGCGATTGAAGAATCTGAACGGAACTACCTTAGATTCCTTTGGTGGGAAAAGGAGAGCGATAGAGAACTAATAGCTTACAGGCATAAGAGACTTGTATTTGGCTTAAACTGTAGTCCTTTTGTGCTGAACGCCGTAATAGAATACCATCTTCAATCAATAAGAGGCCCACTTGTTCAATGGGCAAAGATTTTAGCTCAATCCTTCTACATGGACAATTGTATTACCTCGCTGGAAACAAAGCAGGAAGTGCAGGAATCTCAAAAGGCCGCAATTGAAATTATGGACAGGGCTAAAATGGACTTACGAGAGTGGGAATATTCTCTGGAGGAAAACCCTGGAAAGGGGACTTGTACAAAAATATTGGGTGTTGTTTGGAATAAAATGGAAGATTCATTAAAATGCGAACTCCCTGACAATTTGAGTCTTCAACCCAAATTAACGAAAAGGCTGGTACTGTCCATGGTTCAGCGGATATTTGATCCACTTGGATTTTGCGCTCCAGTATTCTTGCCACCAAAGTTGTGTTGGGGCACGTTTTTTGTAACCATACCCCAACAGAAGGCGTATGTATAATCAAATCAAATGGATACATGGCTTCTTTCCCACATAGACTTACAGACCAATTTTTTTGCCCAGAAACTTAGACACTTGGTGACACCAGACTTCCATGCCGAAAGCTGATGCCTGGTAAAGAAGAAGACATCCAGAGACATCCGAGCTGGAAACTGTTGTTTCATATGTACATATATTCCCCTCACCAAAAATTTAGGTAAAGGTGACCAGAAAAAAAAAAAAAAGAGAAAAATGGAGAAGGAAGATCTCTAAAGACTGAACCTTATAAAATATCCTTCCCGAGAAAGGAAAGCATCACATTACAGTCCAGGTAAAAAGGGCCTGGGTCAATTTTAGCCAAGACGGGGGGGGCGATATATATACCATCCCGAGAAAAAGGGAGGATTTTATTTCAATCCATGTGGAGAGAGGGGGGGCTGGCGTCTGAAATTTTACACTATCGCCGTAGATGTTGCTCTCTTTAGATTTTTTGTTTTGGTAATACTATATGTTCTATTTTGATGAGGCCTGGGGCGTCTATGAAATTGATACTGGAGCCGTTGGCCATTTTGATTGGTGTTTCTTTCGGCGAATGAAAATGGAGAGAGAGATGATATAAAAGAAGGTTCTTTGCCAAAAGGCAAGATTCGATCGGAGTCGCTCAGTGAGAAGGACGATTTTTAGACGGGCCTGAGACGTAGAGGAGACCAGACCTTGCCGCCGCTTTCGAGAGAAGGTAAGCCCCTCGCCATTATGGTTTAGCCCCCCCCCCTTTTTTCTTTTTTATTTTTCGAACAGAAGCTAATCTATTTAGATTCTGAATGGGCCCTAAATGGCTTTAAGTGACTTAAAAAGGAGTGTTAGGGTTCGTATATTTTGTCCCGCTAGAATAGATGGAGATCTAGGTTTCCCCCCCCTTTTGTGTAGTAGCCAACCTAGATTTCGCATGGGCCTTAAAGGGCTATAAAGTAACTTCAGGTCACCTCTATCTAAATTTTACTATGTAAATAGCATATCTCGTCAGTATAGACATGTTCCCAAATTTTAAGATATTTTAAATAAATATCTAGAGAAATTTTCTTGTTTCCTCTGTTACCTATTTCATACATAATTTGCCTTATGGTGCTATTCCCACTGTTTAAATGAAATGTTGTATGTTTCTTACCTATTTGAAGGGAATGTTACTAATAATCAAGTCTCCCATAAATTACCGGCCACATACATTGCCGCGAGTGTCTGTGTTTCAGTGTTTTATAGATTGCCCAATTTAATAACGATTTCATGGGTTGTCTGATGAAATTGTATAATAGTGTCGCGGCTGTTTCCATCTTTAGACCATTGTTCTGACAATATTATATGCTCGATCCTTGCTTTAGCTCAACTCTTAATCAATTACAGAGTTTTTCCCCCCTTTTGTATCCTCCCTTTTCAACTATCCAAACCGGGAACCCATCAATGTCGCCCGCCGCGGGGCTCGAATTTAGTATATGTTTCTTCCCCTATACTTTAGAAATATATACCTAATGAAAAGCCATACTATTTTTAAGCATTGGTGAAGTAGTCCACGCATCCTGAGATTAACAGTCTATTATAAATCGTGAATTTTAATTTATGCTTTCCGTTTCACTGGCATTTTATCAGGCAATGAAAGTTATGTTGAGGCGGTGTATACCGCATCTCTCGCCGCTGTCTTTTACGATTCACATTGTTTGTGGCAAAACCTTAATATTATCATTGATTTCTGATATCAAAGTAAAACGTCTATGGGGATGAGTATCTTTTATTCTGGTCTTCTCGAGCTTTCGAGCTTGTCCGCCCTTCTACAGGAGAAACATATACAATATATCAAGAAAATATAACGTCGCCTGATGCTAAAACTATTATGATTCTATGTACATATATATATACATTAGAAAGTTTTGCATATTATTTGTTTTCTTAAGACATATTTTTTTTGATTAAGGTATTACACATATTCTACTATTGTTTGCTATATTCTATGAATCATCTTATAGGTTAGAAATTCTATTATTTAAGTAGTTTTATAATAGTTATTGGCTATTACATATAAGTTACTTATATTATTGTTGATATTATTAGCTGGTACTAGGATATATTGTGTTATATGTTTCGGGCAAATCTATTTCTATTAATGCTATTGTATTTTCTGAATAATAGAAAATCAATTATAAGCCTTTGATATTTGCTGTTTATGTTATTGTAATGTATTCTAGGTTCTCCTAATGCGAAAGTGTGACCTGTTCCTTTGCAATATTGGAAAATTAGAGACCTATTGTCTTGATTAATAACGTTGCGTCTATGTTCATATATTCTATTGCTGACTCTCCTTCCTGTCTCCCCTGCGTATTTGGCTTGGCAGCTGTATACACTCTGACAAGGGAAGGTTATCTTAAATTGATAAATGTGCAAATTTTTTTTTTTACCTTAAGTAGAGATTTCCAAGATTCTATTTCTGAAACATTTTTTTGGATGAGGACAAATAAAACCATCTTGATAGTATTAAATCTGCAGTATACATTTGCCAGCAGAAGGCATGATGAGATTACATGAAATTTAAACCAGTTATATGTTTAGTATGTTCCTTCAGTTGTAATTTGACACCGTCTTGAAATAAAGAAATTGGACGGTGCGCTATATCTTGATGATGGATATTTCTGTGTCAGAAAGGTGTAGTTATTCTGTTTAATGAGAATTCCAATAATTATCGAAATTTAGCAGATTATCATTGGGGATTTGAACAACTGTCTTGAAAATTTTTGAACAGCCTGAGTAGATAAAGGAATCCTGGAGTTAGAGTGGAGAATTAGTAGTACAGACTGACCACTCGACGCAGATAACTCTAGAGAACAATTATTGTGTTAATCCGCCGTAGACAAGAAGAACATTGATCCTCAGGATATTCGATAGGCAGAATTTTGAGAATTGATAAGGTCATGGTTAAAGTTAACACAGGCATATGGGAGTAAAGACAGTGATTTAAACAAGATAAGAGGCAGCCTTGTGTCTTAAAAACTTTCAGTGGAAGCAGATGCCACTGCAAATATTCAGGTCTAATAATTTCCAAATTTGAAGTCATGCATGACGGGTTAGCACGGGATTGACGCCTGAACTGGCTTTCACTGGGATTAATCGAGCTTGCGAAAGAACTAGAAGAAGTGTGACATGTCACGCCACTGTACTAAGATAATAATTGAGAAGATTTATGTTGAGCCAACTGAAATTAGTAAAGAATTAAGAGATTAAGGTCTTATTCTTTGAGTTTTACACTAATTTCAATTACGCGATATGGACGGCGTTATAAGTTGGGTGGAAATGGTTCGGCCGCAATGGGATGGTCTCCTGGAGATGGTACGATCAAATAATACTTATTGAATGCCGGGCGGGATCGCATGAAGCATTAAATGACATCGAGAAATGCTTAAAGAAACACCCTAGAAGATTGGGGATCGACAAAATGACGACATAGAAAATGCTCAACATTGTACATTGGCAGCAAAATGACATCTTGCTATTGTATGGACGACCACTCCTTCCTGAAATGTGCAGCGGATGTTAGTCCCAGAATTAGGTCCTTGAGGCGACACTTTCCTGTGCAGATGACATAAAAACGCATGACAAAACAGCACATGAGCATTTAAACTAGCTTCAATTCCTGCCATTAATTAATTTAGTTGACCAATAGCTATAGAACCGCTGGAGACCTCCATATCCTGTGTGAATATTTTAGTGAGAAATGAGCGATTCAATTCTATGAGCCATGAGGTATCCTGTAAGATCAGAGATGTACCCCATTCAATTTTTTTTAATAATAGCCAGTGCGAGATATTTCCAGGATTTTTTTTTCTAACTGTCATATAATTCGAAAACTAGAAAACTACACCATTTAATACAGTTCACGTTTAGCACCCATGTGGACTCAATATGACCATTGAATAAAAAAATCGAAGACTAATGAGCGAGCCAACCTAAAGAGAACGAGTTTAATAGGCTTACAATCAATAGTTGAAGCAAACTATTCGCACAAATTTGTTATGTTCTCTCTCTAAATGGTCTATGACATTATAGGTTTTCTTAACAAGGTAACTACCCCGCCGAGTGTATATGGAGTTATAAAGCTTAAGGGTCATAGGCTGTTGGAATAGAGTAGTTCAAAATTAAGAGTGATAATAGATCGGGATCCAGATCCCGATGACGGGTTTCGAAGAGACTTCAGAGGGATGAAAGAGGTGTTGAAAGTGATGGAAGGGCGATGAAATATGATGAAAAAGGCGTTGAACTGTGTTATAAGGTGATGAATAAGAGATGAAATGTGTTGAAGGCGTTGAAGAGAGATGCGATGGAAGTAAGTTGAAAGGCGTTGAGGATGATGAAGGATGATGAAAGAGTGAGAAAGCGTTGAATGTTGATGAGGAAGAGATAGAAAGATACAGAAAGATGTTGAAAGAGAAAGAATTGAAAAAAGTTGGATAAAGGGTTTTGTAAATAGTAGATAAAGATTGATGGAAGAAAGTACATTTAATGTATAAAGCGTAGCTGTCGACCGCAATATCGCCTCGATAGAACTATTTCTTTTAAAATAAGACATATTATGCACTGGGGGTTTGTGTAAGCTGATTTACACAAGTTTCGGCAACAATATACACTATTTAATATAGATAGGTCTTTATTAATTACAATATTAGGTTATATATTAAATAGCAAATATGTCTTAGTGTTATGGTGAACTTTAAACAGTTTGCAGTTTTTTTTTAACATGTGTTCTAGTGCTAAGTGTTGAAAGGAGCTTTAACACCATGTTTCAGGGTTTGTGTGTTATTTGTCTCAACCTTGTCTTTGTGCAGAATACCGTCTCACAACCTTACTGTAGTGTTTGTTGCCATCTTTAAAGATCTTCACAATTTGTTTTAATATTAGTGTGTCATTTAGAGAAAATTGTCACAACCTTATCCTTGTATAGAACACCGTTTTTACACCGTTTTATTTAATAAGTTATATGAGAGATTTTAGATATAGTATAAGAGTTACTATTTACATGAGCCAAATCGACCCAACAGTTAGAGCAAGAGGGGGGAACTCAGATATTTCCTCCTTTCACGTGACGCGACTGTTCACCCCGACCGGTCGTGCCAGATAAGAGGGAATACCAGGAAACTCTGTCCTACTGACATCGCTCCCTCAACACGAGAAACGGCATCCCGCTGCTTACTAGTCGGTCACAAGACCTTAGGCAGTCTGTCCTTGTACTTCGGGGTTGTGATAGGGCCCCATGCTCGCTGCAAGAACGACATCTTGGGTTTTCGTGTTCTCCTAGTGTAGAATTGACTCAGCCTCATTTTTAGTATAGTATATAATTAAGAGTTGTCTCACAACCTTGTTTTAATATGACACACCGTTTTGAAGAGCTTGTACAACCTGTCAGGATATGATTTAGGAAATTTTTAGTTTCTTTTTATTGTTATGTTACAATTTTATCCAACAATAGAACCAGAGCGAACTCAGAAGTAATGAGACGAGGGGAAATTGACAGAGTTAGTGTGGACAGTTTAACTTTACGCAGGTCTACAAGGGTGAAAAGGCCCACACAGTGTAAATTCTGCTCAGACTGTCGCCTCTAACTAGGATTTTGGAGTGTGTACGGAGAATCAGCTCGATAGAATGAGAAGTTTAGAGATTTCAACCTTTTTTTTTTTTCATTTAAAAACCTTTTTTTTTTAAGTAGAACTTCATTGGGATTCCTTTTTTTTTTCTATACAAACTATTTCTTGTTAAAACCCGAGTTTCAAAGACCAATGAGAATAATGTATACCATTGTGAATTAACTATTTAGTGTAAATCTGAAATTTTAGTTATTATCAGGAGTAATAGGTGAAGGAAGGTGTAGGAAATCACAACTTAGAGGGGGGCTATGTCTAAAACAACGAACCTAATAGGCATCCTATGGCTTGTGTTGGGTAATTCAGAAACCCTATAATCCCTGGCCTTCAGGTAGTAGCTTTGAAATAGGTTTCTAATGAGGACATGAAAGGTCAATCTTTCAGAGTAAAGTTGTGAAGTATAGGGACCCTAAGCCAGGGGTAGAAGTTAAGTAGGCCCAGATCGTAGTCGATCCTCGGAAAGCACTTGAGAATGTTAGTGTTGGGTAGTGAATCGTAAACCCTATAAATCCATCTTTCAATAGAGTGTTGAGGTCGGACTACTGCAAAGGGGACAGACGCAAGGTGAAGTAGGAAGAAAGTGACTTCACCCACGGTGGCTAGGGGAGTGACTCAATTCCGCTTTTATGAGGTGTCACGTTTAATGGTCCTTTATTCGCCATTGTAATTTGTGTGTGTCTTTATAGAATTGTCGTGAATAGTCACTTAGTGTCAAAGCAAGGGCAGTTTTTGAAATTACATTTTTTTTAGGTAGGTTAGCTTTCAGATTATTTAGAATTGTTAACCATTTTATTAACAATCATTTATCAAGTATAAAGTATTAGTATATATAGAGTTTGTATGAGGCATTAATTTAAGTTAATAGGGCATTAGTCCCCACTTTGTTTTAATTAGAAACTTTATTTGATTTCACATTTGTCCTGAAAATTTTGTTATTATTAGGATCTATCAATGATGATAATTATAGTACTTTGGCTTGTGTAGCAGCTTTTAACTTTAGTTTGTATACAAACCGTGAATGATGGGGGGGGGGGGTGTATGAATGGATTGGTTTAATGAATGTGTAAGAAGGTTAAAAACAATTATACTGTTAGACCAAAGGCATATTAGAATAGTGTAGGGAATTAATAGGTTCGATTTTCAATTTTGATTTCTTTATTTGTTAGGAACGATAGCCTCACAGGACTGTAAAAACTCTATTGTTAGGAAAATATTCGCTCCATTTTTGTTAGGTCTCCTTTTGGAGGAGTATAAATTTTTTTTTAATTTCTATTACTAGGGTAATAAAGTACTCTTTGTTATTTATATCAACTTGAATTTTAAGAGTCGTAGATAATGATCATATCTCGATTCTCAGACTGGAAGGTTGTGGGAGGTTATGATCAGACCAGAAACCCCACCAAACTTCCCCTCATTAGAGGGAACGAAGAGGTATAGATTGAATTTTATGCAGGATGGGGGATTTGTTTTAGCCATGCCGTATAGCCTGGGGTATAATGGCGCGACCTTGGGTAACCGATCTGACACCGTAGTTTCGACGCTTTTAGCGTGGCTGGAGCGAGGGTGTTCTAGACGGGAGGTCCTGTAAGATTGGCATGTAGGCAGAGATTGCCCAGTTATTCTAGACGAAGTGTTTCCGTCTATTGAATTTTTTTTGGTACCAGTTTGATCCCCCATAGCTAGCGGAAGTTTCTTCTAATAAAGGATTCGCCCTGCCATACGTTTTGTTGGAATGAATTCGAGTATAAGACCGATTCGAGAGGCAAAATAAGTAATTATTAGGACCTTCAACGAGTTTAAACTCGTTTCATGATAGGATAAGATTTTAAAGTATTAGTTAACTATAAGGACCGCGAACGAGACGCCAGAACGAGCCAATGAGTCAAAGTTTTAGAAGTGTTGTATTGAGGACAGTAGAATTAAGAGCAGTTATACAGAGAGTAGAATTCTGAAGGAATTTGTAAAAGAACCAAAATTTCAGATTGATAAAATTCAAATTTATAAGATGTAGATTTGTAGGATTCAGGTCAATGAATAGAGGGTATATTAGTAGATGAAAGTAATATGAATTTCTTGGAAGGGGGAGGTAGCTGAACTGTACACACCCCAGAGACAAGGTAAACGGAGTCACAAACAAAATAGTAGAAATTGATTAGTCGCTCTGCTAAAACAGAAAAAAATTATCTTCATACGGTTGTCACCCTAGATTTAAATGGACTGTGTAGTTTAATAGAGGTCTGGGCTATGCTCAATTTGACCAAGATTCTAAATGACGTTCCCATCTGGGTTGAGAGAGTATTGTAATTTGAGGAATCTAACACACAAGAGAGAACCCACCCTCCAGTAGGATCGGGATAGACGAATATTACCCAGTGACCAACTCGTGATTCCAGACTGGATAAGATTGAAACTTAACTGAGATACTAAACCTTGAACCTTCAGCGCACAAATATATATTATGTTTACATTTTCTTTTTCAATATGTTATTATTTTTATATCATATATATTATATTATAGTCATATACTATTCATTTCAACAATTTTATTTTGACATTCATGATATTAATATTTATATTAAATATTTAATTATATATATTTTGTCACCATATATAATCTTGTAGTAGTTTTCTTTTGTCATCTATCATGGGATGATTTTTGTCACCTATATCTTAACATATTTAATCACTATCTACATGATATGTTTTACTTCAATATATATGTTATACTCATCATATAACATGGAAGGATTCATTTTATCATTACATATTTCATGCCTTATTTAATGATTACTCACATAATTTGTTTTCTGTAATTTTTTATTTAGCAAAAGTCATCATGTCATAGGCTAATCATTATATACCAAGATATTTCTTTCAGCTAACTATAATTATCCTTTCCTTTGATTGTATATGTATAACTATACCACACGAATGTCTTGATTGGTACTTAAATAAAGATGCTGGCATGTTTTAGGAGTTGGACTAGTCAGTTATTTCTAAACGACTTCTTGGCGCCCAATTTTTTTATATATAATATGTAATAGGGAAATGTCCTAACTGTATTGTTAGCAGAAAGAAGGTAGCAATGAATCCAGCACCCCAAGAGGCAAGGATGGGGTTGAGAGGACTTACCACAAGGAAGGTCTACTCCTCAAGGCCAAAGAAGAAAGTGGAAGGGTGGTATATATACCCATGAATGGTAAGACAGATGACCTTGCTTACTTCCATACATATGATATGACTGTCCCCCATAACCTATTTTGATAACAGTGTGCTGACAGAATAATAACACATAAAAACCCCTTTGCCAGGATGCACAATGCCCACTAATGTTCGGAATAATAAACATCTAGAATGGCATACCATCGTTTTGACTAGCCTTATCTTCCCTATAGGTTTCGGTACACCTGGCTTCACCTAGTAATGGAAAATGCATTTTGCTAGAAATGGGCCTGCTTTCATAGTAACTGATGAAAGGCAGATGAATAATGAATAGCACAAACGCATTTGTCCATTACTTGGCAGGGGGAGGATTGTTGGGGCACGTTTTTTGTAACCATACCCCAACAGAAGGCGTATGTATAATCAAATCAAATGGATACATGGCTTCCCTCCCACATAGACTTACAGACCAATTTTTTTGCCCAGAAACTTAGACACTTGGTGACACCAGACTTCCATGCCGAAAGCTGATGCCTGGTAAAGAAGAAGACATCCAGAGACATCCGAGCTGGAAACTGTTGTTTCATATGTACATATATTCCCCTCACCAAAAATTTAGGTAAAGGTGACCAGAAAAAAAAAAAAAAGAGAAAAATGGAGAAGGAAGATCTCTAAAGACTGAACCTTATAAAATATCCTTCCCGAGAAAGGAAAGCATCACATTACAGTCCAGGTAAAAAGGGCCTGGGTCAATTTTAGCCAAGACGGGGGGGCGATATATATACCATCCCGAGAAAAAGGGAGGATTTTATTTCAATCCATGTGGAGAGAGGGGGGGCTGGCGTCTGAAATTTTACACTATCGCCGTAGATGTTGCTCTCTTTAGATTTTTTGTTTTGGTAATACTATATGTTCTATTTTGATGAGGCCTGGGGCGTCTATGAAATTGATACTGGAGCCGTTGGCCATTTTGATTGGTGTTTCTTTCGGCGAATGAAAATGGAGAGAGAGATGATATAAAAGAAGGTTCTTTGCCAAAAGGCAAGATTCGATCGGAGTCGCTCAGTGAGAAGGACGATTTTTAGACGGGCCTGAGACGTAGAGGAGACCAGACCTTGCCGCCGCTTTCGAGAGAAGGTAAGCCCCTCGCCATTATGGTTTAGCCCCCCCCCCTTTTTTTCTTTTTTATTTTTCGAACAGAAGCTAATCTATTTAGATTCTGAATGGGTCCTAAAGGGCTTTAAGTGACTTAAAAAGGAGTGTTAGGGTTCGTATATTTTGTCCCGCTAGAATAGATGGAGATCTAGGTTTCCCTCCCCTTTTGTGTAGTAGCCAACCTAGATTTCGCATGGGCCTTAAAGGGCTATAAAGTAACTTCAGGTCACCTCTATCTAAATTTTACTATGTAAATAGCATATCTCGTCAGTATAGACATGTTCCCAAATTTTAAGATATTTTAAATAAATATCTAGAGAAATTTTCTTGTTTCCTCTGTTACCTATTTCATACATAATTTGCCTTATGGTGCTATTCCCACTGTTTAAATGAAATGTTGTATGTTTCTTACCTATTTGAAGGGAATGTTACTAATAATCAAGTCTCCCATAAATTACCGGCCACATACATTGCCGCGAGTGTCTGTGTTTCAGTGTTTTATAGATTGCCCAATTTAATAACGATTTCATGGGTTGTCTGATGAAATTGTATAATAGTGTCGCGGCTGTTTCCATCTTTAGACCATTGTTCTGACAATATTATATGCTCGATCCTTGCTTTAGCTCAACTCTTAATCAATTACAGAGTTTTTCCCCCCTTTTCTTTTTTATTTATTTTATTTATCCTGTTTGCACAAATTGTATTACATGTGATGATGTAAAGACATATGCCGATAGTGCATCACTGACAGCTGTGCTGCTATTATACAACATTAAGGTCTTGCTGCGGGTTATATACATGGGATTGTTGGCCTAAATTGCTATATATATATATATACTTAAGTAAGGAGACTTTAATAAGTCACATCGTGTATCCTCCCTTTTCATCTATCCAAACCGGGAACCCATCAGTTGTTACTGCAGCGATCATGGGGGCTGAAACTAGGTTGGGATACACCTCTACCCGAAAGTATGGCCCAGGAATTTCGAACCTGGTTGGATCAAATAAAATTAATAGAGTTAATAAAGATACCGAGATATATGTGGAATGATCTCATTTTCCCTACAGAAGTTCATATCTTTTGTGACGCTAGTCAAATAGGCTATGGAGCTGTAGCCTATTTAAGGAGCGAAACAGGACGAGAAAATACTCTAACTTTGATTTGGAGAAAAGTCAGATTAGCTCCTATGAAGAGTATTACGATCCCTCGCTTGGAATTAATGGCCATGGTACTAGGAGCTAGACTAGCCAATGCAATCCAAGCTGCCTTGAAGAGAAAATGTGAAACAACTCTTTGGTCTGACTCTACTACCGCGCTAAGTTGGATAAAGAGAGAAATTGAGTGGAGAGTTTTCGTGAGAAACCGAGTCAGAGAAATACAGGCCACTACCAATTTGAACGATTGGAGGTTCGTTCCTAGTCAGTTGAACCCGGCCGATCTTCTGTCTCGAGGTTGCCCTCCAAGCCAGTTTGTGCAAAGCAGATGGTGGGAGGGCCCCGAATGGTTGAAAAAACCTAAAGAATTCTGGCCCAATTCAGAGTTCTCGATAAATCCAAAAGAAATAAAGGTTGAAGAAAACATTATGAAAACCAACATTAATTTGAACATCGATTATAAAGACTGGATACTGACAAGGAGGTCTGATTACTCTCTCAACATCAGGGTAATGTCCTATGTTTTAAGATTTTTAGGGAAACTTAAAAAACAGTCAACTGAAACAGGACCTTTGAAAATTTCAGAATTAGACTTGGCAGAAAAAAAGCTTATCCGAATGATTCAGGAGAAAGTCTCCATAGAGGAATCGAATGCAACCAAGAGTTTTAAAATATTAAAAAACACTGACGGACTTTGGTGTGTAGAAATCAAACTTTTACATGGACAGGTCCCAGAAGAATTTAAAACTCCTATCATTCTACCAGGCGACCATCCCTTCGTAGAGCAACTTATATGGGAAGTGCACCTGAAGAATGGACATGTAGGGGTGCAATTCATTTTATCAAAGCTGAGAGAGAAATTTTGGATAATCAGGGGAAGGAAAACGATAAAGAAAATTATCAGTAAGTGCATTGCTTGCAAGAGACTTAAAGAAAAGTCTCTGCAAAGACCAATGGCAGCTTTGCCAGAAAACAGAATTGGGGACTGGGCAAACCCTTCCAAATTACAGGAGTTGATTTATTAGGCCCTCTTCATTTGAAAGAAGGTGGGAAAGTGTGGGTAGCCGCCTTTACTTGCGCCGTCTATCGCGCTATTCATCTGGAGTTGGTGAAGAGTTTAGAGACAGGAGTCTTCATGATGGCCCTCCATAGGTTTATTTGTCGGAGAGGGCGCCCCGAGAAAATATATAGCGACAATGGCACCAATTTCGCAAAACTTAATAGAATATTCAAGAGATTGGATTGGACTAGAATTGAAAGGGAAACATCAATTAAAAGGATACAATGGATTTTTATCCCTCCTTCTGCTCCTTGGTGGGGAGGATTTTGGGAAAGAATGGTTAGGACAATAAAGGAAATGTTGATAAAGATGCTAGGTCACAGGAAGCTGAAATATGTACAACTGCAGACTGCCCTTTGTGAAATCGAATCTATCATTAATAATCGACCCCTCACTTATGTCTCTGAAGACGACAATGATCTAAAACCGTTAACTCCTAATGAGTTTTTACAAAATGGTCCAGAGTCTAGCTTTCCTGAATTTGAAAATTTAAAGCCAGAAATGTTGCACACTAGATACAGAGAGTTAGGTCAACTGAAGAGAGAATTGAAGCAGAGATTCTTAAAGGAATATTTAGGCGCGCTGGTTCAGAAATCCGAAAATATTGATAGAAGACAGTTGAAAGTAGGAGACGTTGTACTGATCGGGCAAGAAAATCTTAAAAGAATGTTTTGGCCTAAAGGGCGAATAGTAAATCTCATACCAGGAAAAGATGGAATAGTGAGAGTGGCCCATGTTAAAACATCCACAGGAACCTTGATCAGGGCTCTACAACGCTTACACCCTCTGGAAATATCCTCGAATGTTAAGACGATTCAAGTGGACAATTCAAATACCGAACCCCAATCTGAAGCATTTTTAGGAAATAGGCCCAATATTGAATCCAGGGACTCTAGAAATAGATATGGTAGGGTAATCAGAAAGCCTGCAAGGTATGACTCGAAGGACTAGTGAAAGTACCTGTATGAAAAAAGGGGGTGTAATATGTGTATTCTTTTATGTGTATTTTATGTAATGTAATAGGCATATCTACTCTTGTGTGTATTGTGTATTTATATGCTCTTTTGTCTTATACTTAATTTTGACTTCTTTCAGAGCAAAATTTTGTGGGAGAATGTTAAAACTATTTTACCGAGCCTTACTTTTGTACATAGAATGAAAGACTTAGGTGAAGGGAGACGAGGGGAAACTCCCAGCTGCGAGCCCCAGGACAAAGGTCGATCGATGCCCGGGGAGGCAAAGTCAAGTGGACGTGTGGAATTTGTTTGGTTGTTCTGCAAGCCCCGAGACGGCGCGCCATGTGGCGGGATCTTTTTTTTTCTTAGTTGGAAGCAGCGGACCAGGCGGAGCAGACGCGCCTGAGAAGTATCCTACAAGCAGCGTCTTGTGGACGGAAAGACGTCCGAGAAGTATCCTACAAGCAGCGTCTTGTGGACGGAAAGACGTCTAGAAATATCCCACAAGCAGAGTCTCGTGGACGGAAATAACGTCTTGGAGTATCCCTCAAGCGGCAACTTGAGGACGGAAAGGACGCCTTGGACATCGCACGAGCCGCGACAAGCCAAGCCAAGCGAGCGACGGTGCTGCCACCCGAGGTACTGTGTGAACACAAAGCTCGACACCTCCCTGCCATTTATTTTTATCTCCCTTCCCTAAGATTAGTTAATTTTATTTTTTTTTGCTTAACCTTGTTTCTTGTTTTTATGCATAATTCTTTATATATAAGTATAATTTTGCTTAACCTTTTTTCTTGTTTTTTATCCATAATTCTTTATATATAAGTAAAATAGTTTTTAGCCCTTTTTAATTTTTAAATAAAACCTTTTATTATACTGTGTAAGTGTGCATTTATTTCCCCCATTGTTTTTCCTTTCAATCGATCACCATTTTTTTTTAAACGAACACGAACAAAAATATTTTGTCACATATAGGTCCTCTTCAATGCAAACCTTGACGCTATATAATATGATACACATTGGAAATAATGTGAATATTGTTTTGTTTCTTTAAAAATCAGGATGCAAAGATGAATAATTATTTATATTTATTTTAAGAGAGGGAACTTCCTAACTAATGGCTTATTTATCATTTATTTATTTACAGCCTAACTCGAGCTGTTTCTATCTCAAACATAAACAAACATGCTGATAATTACTCTTTCATTTAAATTCTCTGAATATTTACAATTACATCACATCTCCCCTCTTAGAGATTAGCTCTAGTCATCTCCAAAATGTCTGGGCGGACTAACTATTCTTCCTGAGCGAGTCCTATTAAGTGCTTCTTTAGGAGATGATGATGAATGGACACATCCGTAGGAGCATCTGAAGTGTGTGTGTTGGCTTCTGGGTAATTTATATATGGCTCTTCGTCTGGCTCGAAACGTAGAGACCCTGGAGACCTCTGACCAGTAGGAAGTAGATGGAAGCGATTTCTTCTAACTCTTTCTCTCGGTGTATCGACCATATATGATCTAGGAGTATCTGCTTTGGAAATGATGACTCCGGAAGTTTTAAGGTCCGTCAGCCAAACTCGATCATTTACATCCAATGGAGGCAGTTCTCGTACTCCTTTTGCTCTATCAAAGTAGTATTTTTGTTTTTCCCTTTGAATAGCCTCTTGATTTTTCAAATTCTTCAGATTGGGTGGTTGGTGTCGTTTCGTTGGTGTTGGAATGGTGGTGCGAATGGTGGTTCGAGGTAAAATAACGTTCATGGTCCGTCAGGGATCGATCCCCTTCCGAGCGTTGCAACATTTTACCTTTCGGGTCATTTTATTGATATTTAGTGTATATATACACCATGCAAGTGGTGTAGCTCGATATGCCAGCAAAGCCAGATAGGGATCTTTTAACTTGATAATTCTTTCTTTAACAATTTTTACAAAAGATTCTATGAAGCCGTTACTCTGCGGGTATCTTGGACTGGAGGTGACATGAGTAAATCCATAATCTTGGGCAAATTCTTCAAATAGTGATCCGAACTGGGGGCCATTGTCACTCCGCACCTCCAAAGGAATTCCGTGCCTTGCAAAAATGGACTTACAGTGTACTATTACAGAAGCTGATGTCATGTCCTCTAATCTTGCAATTTCTGGGTATCTTGAATAATAGTCAGTTATTAACAAATAGTTTTGGCCCTTTATTGTAAAGAGGTCAACCCCAACTTTCTCCCAAGGACAACTTGGAAGCTCTGAGGGTAATAGTGGCTGATGTCGATTTGTTCTTTCCTCAATACACATAGGACATGTTCGGACCATCTCCTCAATTTCGCTTGTGATCCGGGGCCACCAGATGGATCCTTTGGCCCTTTCGCGACATTTCACTATCCCAAGGTGTCCTTCATGGATTCTTTGGAGCAACCCTTTCCTGATATTCTCTGGGATAACGTATCTTGACCCTTTCAGGAGAATACCATTCTCAACGGAGAAATCATTTTTTGCTGGCCAATATTGACTTTCGGACATGGAGACATTTGTTCTCTCCGGCCATCCTTCCTGGGTGTATTTAATAAGATTTTGTATAACCTAGTCTTTGTCTTGACTTTCTTTGATTTATTTTACTCGGACATCAGATATGGGCATAAATGAGACAACTTGTTGAACGTATGCACATAACTCCTCCTCCAATTCCTGAGTCCCGACTTTCATCCTAGGTGATCTAGATAGCGCATCCGCCACTATCAAGTTCTTTCCTGGCGTATATACGATCTTATAGAATATCTCATGATCCGTAGTCTCAATATCTGAATCCTAGGTGTGAGATCATCGATGTTTTTGGAAGTAAAGATCGGTACTAGTGGTTTGTGGTCGGCTTCAAGAGCGATCACCAGGCCTTGGATGTATTGCTTGAATTTCTCACAAGCCCAGGTGTAAGCCAGCGCCTCTTTTTCGATTTGAGCATAACGCTTTTCTGTTTCAGAGAGCGTTCTAGAAGCATATGCGATGACTTGTCTCAGTCCATCTTTGGTTTACCATATTACTGCGCCTAGCCCAAAAGATGAAGCATCGGCTGATACTGTGATAGGCAAAGAAGGATCATACAAGGCTAGCCCTTGCGCAGAAGTAAGACTTTTCTTTATTTGGTCAAATGCCCGATCTTGATCATCTTCCCAAATCCATTCTTCTTTCTTTGACAGTAACTTGTTCAATGGATGCGATATCTCCGCTAAGTTGGGGACAAATCTAGCTGAAAAATTTACCATTCCAAAAAATTGTTTTAGTTCCATGACAGATCTCGGGTTGGGAAACTCCAGTATAGCTCGTTTTCTTTTGGGGTCTACTTGAATCCGTTAGGATCAATTTGATGACCTAAAAAACTTAATAGTTATAACTGCAAATTTGCATTTATCCTTGTTCAAGGTAAGTCCCGATTTAGAAAGTCTTGTTAATACTGTTTCGAGTCTTTTATCATGTTCTTCTTGGCATGAACCATAAACCAAGATATCATCCATATGGCATAGAGTTCCTTCCAGTCCTTCCAATATTTGATCCATTCTTTTCTGAAAAATTTCCGGAGCGGAAGAGATACCGAAAGGTAACCTCTTAAACCGAAATCTCCCAAATGGAGTGATAAATGTGGTAAGTGCTGACGACTCTGAAGTCAGTGGTATTTGCCAGAATCCACTATTGGCATCCAACTTTGTGAATAATTTAGCTCCTTTCAACTGGGCTAGCGTATGTTCTACCACCGGGATTGGGTGTATTTCCCTTATAATATTTTGATTGAGTATCGAGAGATCGACACATATTCTTAATTTTCCCGAAGGTTTTGCAACGAGAACCATGGGCGAACACCATTCAGAAGAACCCTCAACTTTTTCAATTACGCCATTCGATGTCATTCTCTCCAGTTCCATTTGAAGTTCTTTCATTAGAGGTATAGGTACTCTTCTTGATGTATACATCGAATAAGGTTTGCCCCTTCTTTCAACTTTATTTCGTACGGAATATCTATTTTTCCCAGTCCAGTAAATAACTTAGGAAATTTGAGCATTGGGTCTAGCTTGGTAGGAGTATGATCTTCGACAATATTTATCCTCCTAACGAGACCTAGGATCTCGCTAGCCCTACAGCTTAGTAAAGGTTGGGCAACCCCTTTAACGATGTAGATGCTCTCTTCGCACTTCTGCCTTTTTGATTCCAAAAAAGCCTGGAACATTCCATTTACCTCTATCTTCTTGGAAACAGCAAAAAGATTCTTATCGGCCTTCTCCGTCTTAAGGTATCCAAAATGTTGTAAGTAAATCTCTTCTGGCATAACCGAAACCTCTGCTCCTGTATCGATTTTAAATTTTATTGGCTGGTCATTCACCTTTATCACTTTGTTGGATTTGTTTTATGTTTAATGGTTGTATCCAATGTTGAATATTAGACAATATCCTAAACTCATAAAAAGAAATTTTCTTTTATAAAATTTCGCCACGGCTACTGCTTAAACACTAATCTAAACAAATTTCAACCTCATTATTTCATAGTACCAAAGGGGCAAGCCTCAAATAGGCTAACCAAGAAAATCTTGCCAACAAGAGAGTGATACGATTTTGACTGTTTGTTTTGGTGAAATAAATAAAAAGATGCAAATGTTAAAATTAAAATACATAGGAAATTTATTACGATTAAATACTGCATGTAATAAAAATTGAAGATAGATATTATATGCAAGAGACGGGTTTCCCTTTTTATTATTAAAGACATTTCTTCAATATCCTATATTGTCGAAATAAAAAAATTGAAGATTTCTATTCACTATATGTATCATATAGTGATCTTTACCACAAAAATTTTGCTACCTATTAAGAACTATGCATATGTCTTCTGACATATAAACGAGCCCTTTTTGGGCCCATACATAAAGAATTAAAAAAATTTAACCTACCATTGTCTCTCTACTCGCACCGTCTCTCCAGGACCTCCCCGTCTGTACGCCTGTCTTCTTGTTACTCACTCAATTTTTTTTTAAATTAAAAAGTCGCGCCCTCCCAAAAAAAATTATCATCATCTTACAGAGTAAGAAGAAAGTTCATTTAATTTCGCAGATATATTCAAAGAATAAAAAGTAAAATATTATTCCTTTCCTTTTTTTAGTAAAAGAAAATTTGAATTAATAATAAAACAATAAAATATAATAGGTTTATTCCTTGAAAATTTTCTTTAGTAAATTCTTCTTTTAAGAAAAATTTATTTTTTTATATTGTTATCAAAAAATATATACCTAGTTTATCTGAATTATATATATAATTAATTTTATTCTTTTTGAATAAATAAAATTTAGAATTTTTCGAACTGGTATTTTTATATTGCTATCAAAAATATATACTTAATTTATCTAAACTATATATATAATTAATTTTATTCTTTTTGAATAAAATTAAATTTAGAAATTTTCGAACTGGTAATAGGACTTTAGACCCCTCTTCTTGCATATAAAGGAAGGAACAATTTATATACATTTGTACATGTGCTCTTTGTACATTCTTCGTCTCGGCCCTTCTGCAGCGGGCTTTGGGATACACGCCCAGAGTTAATCCCATTTCTTCATCTCTTAATCGACCTCGTCGTTGTCTTTCTGTGGAGGGTTGGTCGGTATGGACAGGGCCAGTGTCATCTCCGACTGGGTATCTTCCCCGGCTTTGGGTCTTTAGAGCATCGTCGGCCATCGTTGGGGAATTCTCCACCTAGGCAACAAACACTTCGGCGAGACACTGCGTATATATTTATATGATGTAAATGTTTACATCTTTGTTGGGTCTGTTTGGTGGAAAATCTGGCCCAACAATTCCTCCCCTGCCAGAGTGAAAGAATGTGTTTATTCTAATTCATATCTGTTCATACTCTATGAGAAATATGGAATTGGGAGAAATGCATTCTTTTATGATACCAGTTTGCAATCACTGACACTCGGGCAAAGGAGGAACACACGGGTCATGAAACCTGGGACGGGTTAACTCATCGTGATTTTTTGAAGGAAATTCTATCCTACCATTTAATGGGCAAAGTACTAAGTCCATCCTTTCGCTGTCTTTATTCCAGGGAGTCTTGGCCCAGATGTGAGTCGAATCCACACATTCCCGGCCGCAGTCCCTGTGGGTGGAGATGGGGTTGTCTATACACAGATTCTGTGCAAACAGATTCTTAGGCCATTCGGGATAAACATAATAATTACGGGCGCCAAGGAATTGTGCGTGTATTGTAGATATGCCCAATTCCTAAAACACATCTAAAAATAATTTAAAAAAAATTATTAACTCTATATGATACATATGACAGCAAAGGAATGGCTATACATGGTCACAATGATAATGATAATAAAAAAAGAAACTAAAACTGCAACTCCTATCAATGACATCAATAATAGGGCAAAACAGAAACGTGGGAAGTGAATATACATATTAAAGTTGCATGGATACGATGCATGCCAAAATGGAGCAATGTAGATATACGCGATGTTAAATAAAAAAAATCTTAAAATGGATATTTACTATAAGTAGAAAGGGAATGGTTTGATATATATATATAGGACATACTATGGTAAACAAATGAATATATAAATTGTGATTAAAATCTTCATTCGGTACATTTGTCCGAAGATGGTAACAATGCTGCTACCAAAATGTCACACATATCAATTATTTGTTCTGGAATCGGCCTCGTTCTCTTATCTTTTTGTAGTCTAAAGCTCAAACTGTGACTTATCTATATATGAATATACATGCTGATAATTAAGGAAGAAGGGTAAGCATGGTGGGTGATACATTAAATGAGTAAATATTACCTCTGTATAGTAAATATGCCAAAATTCTTGAAAAATATGATATATGGGAGGGAAATAACATTGATATGGGAATATTATGGTAAATAAACAAAAATATATATATATGCAGTGGTTAAAGCTTGTTTAGTGCATTTTTCCTGAAGATGGCAACAACGCTGCTACCAAAATGTCACACATCTATAATTCGAATCGTGCTTTCTATATATACAAATATACATGAATATAATAAAGGAGTAATACATGATATATGGTAATAATGAATATATAAAATAATAAAACGAATAGATATGCACTGAGGGTCTAGGTCATCTCACTAGTATTTCAAAATTCACACACACATATGTAATATCTTAAAACTTTATTCTTACCAACTCGTCACTGGGAGTGTTTGTCTGGCATGTTCCCCGTCCCTCTCAATCCTCCAATTACTTCCCTAAACCAGATTATTTCCAAATTACTTTATCGTGATGACAATCTCACCTATCTTTGTTCTTTAGCTGAACACTGTAGTTAACCTCTACTATACATTGTTTTGATTATCTATAGAATGTGTACTCATATTTTTGGCCAACAAATCCACTAAAAAAATTAACCCTGAAAATAAATTATGATGATTAACAACCTAGGCCTAACTCATACTTTGTGATACATCTTCCCACTCGAGTTCTTAATATCTCTCTGAAAAATTTTGACTCTATGTCCAAAATAAAATAAAAAAATAAATAAAATAAACTCATTGCTCTAGGCCATTTTGTTGCTAAAATAGAAATTGATACTCGATCTTCCTTAAAAAAAATTCTTCCTTTTTAAATCTGGAACGCTATATTGGCTTGTTCTGGCAATCTGCTTCAAAAGTTCATTTAGGTGTCCTACTAATTTTAAAATTTATCTTATCTTATAATGAGTTACTCTCGTTAAAATAAAAATTCTACTTACTAACTGATAATTTAGACTTGAATTCGTTCTAACTAAACGTACGGTAGACTATAGTCTTTAATTAGGTGATTAACTTTTGCTAGCCTGGGGCGATATAAAACGCAAAGAATCTGTACAGCCCATCTGTCACTTTGCTAATTGGTACCTAAAATCTGTAGACGGAATCGCCTCGTCTAATCATAACTTGTTTCTTACATGCTCAATTGTTAACCCTCATTAGAAAACCCCTTTAGACTTTGACTTAGAGACAAGGAGTTATAGGGAATTCGATTTCTTTACCCACCACGTGTTCCAAATCTGTTGTCCATAGAGGATTGGTTCCAGGCTGCGCAATATATAGGAGAGCCTTCAACGTGCCGATCCTTCCCAACCTCCCGTCTGAATCATCCTCATCTCAGCCACGCTTAAAGCGTCGTAAACTACGATGTCAGATCGGTTATCCGAGGTTTGTCGCTGTACACTTAGCTTGCGACATCGGCAACTAAATCCCCCCACCTAGCACAAAGTTCACCTGATACCTCTTCGTTCCCTCTAAAGAGGAGGGGACTTGCAGGCTTTTGGCCTGACCGTGACCTCCCACAATCCCCCAGTCTGAGAATCGAGACATGGTCATTATCTACGACTCTTAGAATTCAAGTTGGTATAATGAAGTAGAGTAATTGATTATCCTAATAAAAGAAATCATACTTATGCTCCCTTAGAAGGAGACCTAACAAAATGGAGCGAATACCTTCCTATTAATAGAGTTGTACAGTCCTGTGAGGCTATCGATCCTAACAAATAAAGAAATCAAAAATCAAAATCGAACCTATTAAGTTCCCTAATCCTATTCTAAAGTACCTTTGGTCTAATAGTATAATTGTTTTTAACCTTCTTACACATTCATTACACCAATTCATTCATACACCCTCCTCCTATCATTCGCGGTGTGTATACAAACTAAAGCTAAAAGCTGCTACACAAGCCGAAGTACTATAATTATCATCATCGATAAACCCTAATAATAACGAAACTTTCAGGACAATGAGAAATCAAATAAAATTGCTAAATTAAAACTAAATTGGGGACTAAAGCCCTAGTTACTCAAATAAAGTGCCTCTTACAAACTCTAACATAAATTATTTTTATTTAAATAGATAAATAAATCAAACTATGTTGATATTGTCAACAATCAAATCTGAAATCTAACCTAACACTTTAACTGTGTGTCTAACAGTTTGAAAATCTTCTTATCTTGACACTTGGTGTCTAAACAAACGAATCATCAAAACTAGCACTTAAATGGAGCGAACTAAACTTCAAGCATTTACCTCATTGCCAAATATGATAGATCTACAAGTGTTTTGCCAACCCTACTTCCTATATAGGTTATTGGCATCCTTCTTTCTCTGCTATTCAGCTAAACTCTTTCTTTGAAATCATGGACTTTCAATACCCAAACTGCTCTGGAGTTTAACAACAGAGGTCACTTGTTATCTTATCATATTAATTCTTAGACCGCAACTGCCTTACGCACTCTCATTAGAAATTCTCTTTGGACTGTATTCTGGACCTATGGAATTAGAGGGTGTCAAGTTTTAACCCAACGCATATTCCGAACCAACCCATAGCGAATATATTACAAGCACAGCAGATATCTAATGCGTCTAAGTTCCTTAGTTATTCTTAAAGTTGAACTACTGTTCAGAACTTTCAATAAAAAAATCAAAACAAAATATACTGTTGAACTCAAGTCTTAAATCACAACCTGCTATTAATACAGAATATCCTCTTCCATAAAAAAAAACTGAAAACTCCTTACAATGAACACCTAACACAAACACAAGGTTGTGACAACTTTTTAAAGATGACATACCAACGCTAAAAACAAGTTGTGAAAACTTTTTACAATGAAACACAAACACTAAAACAGGTTGTGACAACTTTTTAAAGATGACATACTAACACTAAAAACAAGGTTGTGAAAACCTTTTACCGATCACTTAACACTAAAGCACACGTTATAGTTTAAAATAGAAAGGAAAAACTGCAAACTCTTTAAAGTTCACCATAACACTAAGACAAAATTGTTAGCTTAAAATAAAAAATTGAAGACTATTTAAAGTTCATCATCACACTAGGACAAGATGTAGCTTAAAAATTAAAAAAGAAAAACCGAAATTTTAAGATTCATTACAACGCTAAAACAAACTCGTAGCTAAAAAAAAAATAAAAGAAAGCTGAAACTCTTTAACACAGCCTATCACTAAGAACAAAGCGTTGTTAAAAAAAAACTGAGTAACTCTTAAAAAATCATATACCAACACTAAAACCAAAATTGCAGCCAAAAAAAAAACTGCTTCTTAAAAGGAGATTACATATTTGTTATTTAATATAACCTAATATTATAATTAATATAGACCTATGTATATAAATTAGTATATACAGTCGCTGAAATCTAGGTAAATCAGCTTACACAAACTCTCATTGCATATTATGTACTATTTACAGATATTGGCCTCTAGTCTAAAACAAATTATCCATCAACCACTTGATGAAGAGTTAAAATCGTTCCATCGTTCTATCAGCCAACAGCTACTCTCTAAACGTTGAGCGCACCTTCTCCTATCAACCTTTATCTTCTATTTACAAACTCTTTATCAAACTTTCTTCAATTCTTCCTCTTTCAACACTTTCTCTCTGTCGAATTTCGACATGCTTCTTTCTGTCTCTTTCTCATCACCTTTCAACGCTTTCTCACTCTTTCATCATCTTTCAGCATCCTCAACACCTTTCAACTTACTTCCATCGCATCTCTCTTCAACGCTTCCAACACATTTCAACTCTTTTTCATCGCCTTTTAACACACTTCAACGCCTTTTCGTCCCTCTGAGTCTCCCTGAAACCCGTCATCGGGAATTGGATCCCGATCTATTATTATTCTTCATTTGCCGCTATTCTGGTATACTATCCCCTCCCCTGCCAGCTCTATGCTGAATCTGACATTCGTTCAGGGCGAGAGCTACCGCAAAATCTCGAGGAAATTCCTGAGAACTTGTTTTCACCCTCTAATCTCCCCTTCAAGGAGATAAGCTCTTCCTGGGTGTATTGAACTAGCTAGCTAAGGTAGCCCTTCGATAAAGGCGTTGTTCTCTCTGTCTTTACTGTATATCAGAATGAACTATTAATCATTACTAGTGTAATAGCATCCTGACAGTCTATGATCTTTAGTTCTTTATACACACTTGGCGAGGTAGTCATCTTATTAACAACAAAAGAAAACCCACAACACTATAGACCAGTTAAAACTCAATAAAGTTAGATAAATAATTTGCTTCAACCAAATTAGAGAGGGCATCCTTATCATGGGAATTGGAGATATATGCATGTACGAAAGTCGGTTGCCCTATAACTCGAATATTTGTGTCAAATGGGTTACACCTATTTGTTAATATTAAACAATGCTGATTGTCTGCACCTACAATATGCATTGATGTGAGTAATTTAAAAAAAAATTAACATAAGATTTCAAAATTTAAGGTGTCATAAAGAAAAATTCTAAAAAAAAAAATATTTTTGCTCAATTTTATCTTTCTCCCCCTGGTCATCCCCTTTCAGGAGATAAGCTTATCTCGGCTGCCTAGACCGGTCGGTAAACATTACTGTAGTTGCTGGGAAGTTGACAAGTCACCTTTCTTTAGCTTTGTCTCTCTCCATGCGAGATAGGGCAACTTTATCATGGAAAGGCAGAGATATATATGTACAAAAGTCAGCTGTCCTATACTTTGGTGAACAATATCCCTTTCAAGAAATTATGCAAGTCCTTCGCAGAATCGGGGTTTCTAGATACTAACTATTGCTTTGGTGTGATCTTGTAAATATTGTGCTCTGGTTGAATCAGACTATGTAATTCCTCTCGTCTCGAAGTCAGGTCTTAACATTGTTGACAACTCTTAACTCACAGGGTAGTAGCTTATAGAATTAAGTCGTTCATCTAAGACATGTTCAAGCTGATGAATGAAGCCCTTCTAGTAGGTCATAAGCGTATATCTGATAACAGGTGATCTAGGTAAATTCGTTGTCTTGCGTCTTTTACTTTATGCAACAGGAGATGTCGCTCAAAGGACCTTAACACTAGGGTTAGAATTCGTTGCTCCTTTCAGGATGAAGTGGTTGTCGAAACATTGATGTGGGAAGAATCGTACATTTGACCAGTGTATATCGTTGAGTATAGACTATGCCGTCTTTCTCATTGCCACCCAGGTACTTTAGGGTGAAACTTGGTTTATTGGCTGTTACGCGCGAATCCCGTCCGGCATTCAATAAGATATCAATGGTGATCTTTGTCACGTCCAGGAGGCCATCCCATAAGCGACCAAAATCAACTTTCCCCCGACTTATAACACCGTCTCATCGCGGTAATGAAATTAATTGGAGCCAAGTATGGATCTTAATCTTGTGTCGTAATTAAATTTATCAGTTCAACTTGTTTTCTCAATTTCATCTTGATACACTGGCCTGACACACCACACTTCTCCTAGTCAGTAGCAACTCCAATCCGTCCCAATGGGAAAGACCCTTTTAAGGCGTCAGTTTCCTGTCAAACTCACGTATGGTTCAAAAAAAAAAACTTACATATATTACAGTGGTATCTACTCCCACTGGCATTATTATTCACCATGATATCCATTTACTTTATTTTATTCGACTGTTATAGCTGGATCGTTGTGATACCTCCGCGCAAACATTGTCTTTGATGTGACTAATTCCTTAAAGTTCCGCCATTTTAAACACCATTTTAGTTAGAGTTGTCTTAATTAATCATTGGAGCTATCTGCGTTGAGCGGACTAAGCCACCTTATCTAGATTTCCACTCTAACTCCAGGATCTAGGCTGTCCAGATCTCTTATGAAAGAAAAAAAATAACTATATCTATACACTGTTATTATTGAAAGGAACCACATATCTGATTTGTGAGCGTAATCGGAGCTTGCCTCTACAAAACACGATGAATATAGGAAGTCTGACATTTTTGGTATTGCATCAACACTATTGGGATATCTCTCTCGTTCTCTCTAAGAGAAGTGGGTCTTAATTGGAAGGAGATGCTCAAACCCATAACACCAGAATGCCATAACTTTTGTTGACATACATTCTCTTACATTTACCCTGACAAAGCAACCCCCTTTTCCGTTGGTAAAGAAAGAAATGCTAAATATACATGGGCTTAAATTCGCATCTGAGCGGACCCTCTGCTGGTGATTGCTTAATATAACTAGATGCAGGCAATGGTTTCTTTATTCGTCCTCATTTAGGAAAGATGCTACAGGGGAATGGACAGAATAGTTGGAAATTTCACAAAAAGGAAAAGTTAAGTCTTAATTATGACAATGTTGAATTTATCGTGACTGTACCACCACGCAAATGTCTATATCGTGGGGTGTACCAAAAAAAATTGTGGAAAGACGTTGGAATTCTACACTCGAAGGATTATATTAGCTAGGAAAAACAGCTCGGGTTATCGTGTTACTGGTACTCAAGTGTTTGCAATGATGTTGCTATAAACTAGGTATATAATTAATATTAGACGGGATTTGCTTACAAGCACCAGAGAGATAAAGACCCAGTAAATATTATTAATTCAGTTGACCAGTTTCTATATAATCTAAATATGGGTATATGCCCTTCGAATTAACAAGAGAACCTTAGAGAAAAAAATATGTCGTTTTTTTTCATAATAATCTAAAGCGTGATAAGTAAATATTGGCGATAACTAGATAGAAAGAATCATGATATGAGTTGCCAAAGAAAATTATCTTAACGATGACATGTGGATTATTTGTATAATAACCAATAACTTCATACAAAAGGAATGTTACTTATGAAGCATTCTACCGTTTAAAAATTAAAAGAATATACTAAATATGGGGGCGCCGTCCCTATGCATATCATGTCCGTACAGTACAAAGTCGAAACATGTCAGTTTAATTGTGAGGGAGGCAAAAAAATATTAATGCAGAAACTTTAAAACGCTGATAAAATATAAAATAAATTTATACTGCTTTATCACTTTAATGATTAGATTTGTGGTATATAAGGCTAAATGAGTATAATTACTAGCCAAAAGTCGCGTGTTGTGCGCGTCCACTGGTCGCCATTTTGAAATTTTTATCGTGATTGAATCGCCACGTAAATATCGTGAATTATACCATATCGAAAAAAAAAGACAAATTCAACGATTTAAAGAAGCAAGCTAAACTATACGCTTGTCTAAACATCGGGGTTAAGTTTTAAAAAGGAAATGCATATTCATATAAAGTTAACAAAAAAATAAAAAATTCAAAATACTGCGCATGACAATGCACATTAGATTAGAGGATGAATGCTTTAAGTTATTATATTGAAGACGTTGAATACCATAAAGATAAAAGAGAACAAAAGGGCGCAATTTGACAAACTAAAAAAAAATATCTTCAGACTTATCGAGCGGAAATTTTGTTGGATAAAGTATTTGAAATAATCGTTAAGCCTTGACTTACAATATTACAAGTCATATTGAACTTACAGTGAGAAAAAAAATAATGGTGAAGAACTAAAACCATGCAATCATAATATTAACAAAAATACGCTTACTTAAACGAACCTATGTGCATATATGGACATAGAAATAAAATAAACAATCACTCTATAGAGTAAAATATGTACGCGTCCATCGACCGCCATGTTGAAAATTTTATCTTGATTGAATCGTCACGCAAATATCGTGAATTACACCATATCAAGAAAAAAATTGACAAATTCAACGATTTAAAGAAGCAAGCTAAACTATACGCTTGTCTACAATATCGGGGTTAAATTTTAAAAAGAAAATGCATATTCATATAAAGTTAACAAAATAAAAAAAAATCAAAATACTGCGCATGACAATACACACTAGATAAGAGGATGAATGTTTTAAATTATTATATTGAAGACGTTAAATACCATAATTGAAGACATTTATAAATTAAACAAATCGCATGACAATGCACATTAGATAAGAGAATAAATGCATCGAATTGTTATATTGATGACGTTAAATAATATAAAGATAAGAGATAACTAAGAGAATATTCTAACAAATTCAAAATATCTTTAGACTTATCGAGTGGAAATTCTGTTGGACGGAAATAATTAAAAATATATAAAAATTATTAAACTGTAGTATAAAATAAGTCGCATTGATTTTTTAAAATTAAGGAGGTAATGGTGAAAAACAAAAGGAAGATGGAATATTTAAGACGTGAAAACCTACCCGCAAGAGCGGGGAGGATAGCAAAAACTGACCTTTCAACTCAGATGCTGGCAGCCAACTGACTCTTCGTTGTTTTCTAACTTCCCAGCTATTGCCAACACATGTGTTTTACACATGTCCTCCCCCCCAAAAAATACCTCTCTTCTTCCCCCCATGCACACGTGTTAGCAGGAGGGGGGGGGGGCGAACACATGTATTCGTCCCTAGGGACCCCAATTTTGGAACTCGTGGGAAATACTCAGGTTTCTGAGAAAGCATTGTTCCTAGGCCTAAGTTAGCGTCCCAAATTTTCAGAATCTATACAAAGGAAGAAATTATTTCTCCTACATTCGAAACTTAGAGTTAAAATGTGGTACACACCAACCTTAAAATGTTTCTATTAACTCGAAAATTGAAAGGTTAGAATAATGTATACGCTAAGCTCGAAAAAAAAATAACGATAATTCTACTACCGTGTGAAACTGAGAAATTGAAAAAAATTAATGTGTACACTCGACATAAAGTTAGAAATAACAATAAAAGGTAAAATTGTCGTATACACTAAGGTATAAAGTACCTTTTTCAGTTCGTGGAATTGAATGGTAAAAAAAAAATAGTACATCATTATTAAGCATTTCTAGACATCCAAACAAGGCTTTTATCAAAAACATGAAAATGTTCAACTCGTGGCGATTGCCCGCCGAGTACAACGTATTTTTAAAGTGGGTGGAAGACAATCTCGAAAAAAAAAGTATAAGATTACACGTGTGTAAAAATATGTAAAAAGGCGTCGTGAACAGATAATTATTATGCATTTCTAGGCATCCAAACAAGGCTTTTATCAAAAACATGAAAATGTTCAACTCGTGGCGATTGCCCGCCGAATACAACGTATTTTTAAAGTGGGTGGAAGACAATCTCGAAAAAAATTTATAAGATTACACGTGTGTAAAAATATGTAAAAATGCGTCGTGAACAGATAAAGAAATTTTCGACTCGAATGATTATTTCACCATTACAATATATTTTAAAAGAGAATAAAATAAAATTTGATCCATAAAACAATTGTGCATCATTAGTACGTATTTCTAGACATTCAAACAAAGCTTTTATTAAAAACATGAAAATGTTCAACTCGTGGCGATTGCCCGCCGAGTACAACGTATTTTTAAAGTTGGTGGAAGACAATCTCGAAAAAAAATAAGATTACACGTGTGTAAAAATATGTAAAAAGGCGTCGTGAACAGATCATTATTATGCATTTCTAGACATCCAAACAAGGCTTTTATCAAAAATATGAAAATGCTCAACTCGTGGCGATTGCCCGCCGAGTACAAGGTATTTTTAAAGTGAGTGGAAGACATTCTCGAAAAAAAAATATATAAGATTACACGTGTGTAAAAATATGTAAAAATGCGTCGTGAACAGATAAAGAAATTTTCGACTCGAATGATTATTTCACCATTACAATATATTTTAAAAGAGAATAAAATAAAATTTGATCCATAAAACAATTGTGCATCATTACTACGTATTTCTAGACATTCAAACTAAGCTTTTATCAAAAACATGAAAATGTTCAACTCGTGGCGATTGCCCGCCGAGTACAACGTATATATTTTTAAATACACTGCGTGACATTGAAAATGGAACACCAAGAAATAGTGGCCAGAAAGTGATGAAACTCGGCAGTCAGAGAGAGACAGGGACGAACAATAAGTGATCTTTATTTCAAAATAATAGTCATAATACAGAGCGAGAACGGCGTCGGCTTAGTAGCAAGTAGGACCACCGCGGACGGCGATGCACGCAGCAACACGTTTAGGTAGAGAGTCAATCAGAGTACGGATGGTGTCCTGAGGGATGGCTCTCCATTCCCTCTCAACCATTTGCCACAGTTCGTCTTCTGAACGCGGCTGTGGCAAGGCATGCAAACGGCGTCCAATGATGTCCCAGACGTGCTCGATTGGTGAGAGATCAGGAGAGTACGGTGGCCAGGGAAGCATCTGTACATCTTGCAGAGCTTGTTGGCTGATGCGAGCAGTGTGCGGTCGGGCGTTATCCTGCTGATAAAGGGCATTGGGTACCCCCTGAAGGTAGGGGAGTGTCACCGGTCGCAGCACATCATCAACGTATCGTTGTGCCGTCATAGTGCCCTGAATACGAAGTAAAGGTGACCTGGAATCATACGCGATTGCGCCCCAAACCATGATTCCACGTTGTCGCACGGTGGGGCGTTCCACAATTGCTTCCGGATTGGACCTTTCTCCACGTCGACGCCACACGCGTACACGGCGACTATCACCGGACAAGCAGAAACGCGACTCATCTGAGAACACGACCCTGTGCCATTCCGTCATCCACGTCGATCTAGCCCGGCACCATTCCAAACGTTGGCGCCTATTCGGTGGGGTCAATGGCAGTCTTCTTAGCGGACGGCATGAGTGCAAGCCATTAGCAACCAATCGACGGGAAATGGTTCTGGTCGAAATGGAATGATCTAGGGTGTCTTGCACATGTTGCAGGATGGCGGTACAAGTGGCTTGTGGGGCCGCCACTGCTAGTCGAAGGATACGCCGATCCACACGTGCTGACGTCACTCTGGTTGCACCGACATTCCTATAAATTGCCACATTTCCTTGTTCCAACCATCTTCTCCACAGTCGGTGCACCGTGGACGCACCAAGGTGTGTATCAGCTGCGATTTGACGTATGGACCAACCTGCCCTTTTCAGTCCGATCACCATGCCCCTCGTAAAAGCGTCTGTCTGCTTGAACTGCCTCCGTTTACGATGACCTGGCATTCTCTGTTATTACACGTGTCTTTTGACACAAGAACAAAATTTCTACAATGATTTTCCTTGAAGAAATAACGACACGAATACTGTCCTTTCTGCAAGTTCCTTCCCTTATATCTTACTCCATGTGCGCACGAGAGCTGCGCATTTTACATCATTTGCATAACTCGGTTAGGCGCGTCTACCCTGAAATTTGCATAATTTTCTGGCCACTATTTCTTGGTGTTCCATTTTCAATGTCACGCAGTGTATATAGGTAGAGACATGAGTTTCTTATCTCAGGGGTGTTCTACTTTGCCCTAATGGCGTTTCACTATGTATATAATTTAGAATATAATAGAAGAAATATTATATACATAATTCGGGCCCCGCGCATTTGGGCGCCAAATGTTGGATTTGTTTTATGTTTAATGGTTGTATCCAATGTTGAATATTAGACAATATCCTAAACTCATAAAAAGAAATTTTCTTTTATAAAATTTCACCACGGCTACTGCTTAAACACTAATCTAAACAAGTTTCAACCTCATTATTACATAGTACCAAAGGGGCAAGCCTCAAATAGGCTAACCAAGAAAATCTTGCCAACAAGAGAGTGATACGATTTTGACTGTTTGTTTTGGTGAAATAAATAAAAAGATGCAAATGTTAAAATTAAAATATATAGGAAATTTATTACGATTAAATACTGCATGTAATAAAAATTGAAGATAGATATGTCGCAATATCGTTGCGGAATTTTTTGTTGTTGGTTGAGAATGGTGTAGATTGTTGAAAGCGCAGTCGTTTGAGTGGAAAGTGAAGCATACAGAGGGAATAACCAGGACACGTGATGGGGGTTGAAAAAATAAAAGGCAACTAGTCGGAGGAAAGAAAGGCTTGAGAAGGCGGAGCGGTTTTGCTTATTGGTTATCTATTCACATTGCGGTAAGATTGACTTAGCTATGGGATGAGCGGAGAGATCTCTAGAGCAGGTGTTACCTCGGTGGGATCGAAGTGAAGACCCTAGGTGCTATATCGGTGGGATCGAAGTAAAGACTCCTCGATGGTGTCCAGCCGATGACTGACAATTCTTGGTTCTCGATTTAACACGAGAACCCTTCTTACTTCTCATTGGTTGAAAGATGTGACGTGGAGGTTCCCTATTGGTTCTCCACAAAATGTGCTACTCTCTGGTTGGCCTACGTTACTTCTTTTGTCTTTAGACATGTTCCAGCTTGACCCGGAAGTGATAGTTTGTTGAACTCAACTTTTATTAGTTCCGCGATAATTAAACTGGGTATAACTTTACTAATGATCGTGCTAACTTCTAAGCCTCTTTCCTAGGCCTTTCTTCTAGGCCTTTCTGTCCTCCAATGTTACCTTGTTCTTTTATTGAAACAAATCATACATTTTCATACATACATTGGATTAGGTGGGCATCTAATTGTACAAATTATGACAGATGCGCCCCCTACATGTGAAGAATTTATGAAGGGGTTTTAGTCTGAATAAGTTCTGTAAAGCAAAGAAAATAATTTTTTTGAGCGAAAATTAATTGGTTATAAGATATATTGGATATAAGAGGAAAAAAAATGTAGTGTTAATGCTATATAGTTGGTTTATAGTTAATAGAAATCAAAAATGTGTAAAGGTGAATCATAAGTTGAGTACTATGGTACATCGTGAAAAAGGAAAAATTGCCTAATTACATTTTTTGCTCGAGATTGGGAAGGAAATCGAGGAAATTTCATGAGGTAATTTTAAAATCAAAAATAAAAATAAAAGTAGTTGACTGAAATCAAAGTGAAGGCGTGGTTGAAAAAGAAAAATGCCTTGTTGCGTGGAGAAAAAAAAAGAAAAATGCTTGGTTGCGAAAAAAAAAAAAGAAAAAATGCTTTGTTGCATTGGTGAAAAAGAAAAAATGCCTAATTACTTTTTTGCTCGAGTTTGGGAAGGAAATCGAGGAAATTTCACGAGGTATTTTGAAATCAAAATTTAAAAATAAAAGAAATGTTGAGCGAAATTAAAGTTGAATGCTTGGTTGCGTAAAAAAAAAGAAAAATGAAAAAGGTTTTTCAAAAATAAAGGATGACTTAATGTCTTAAGTTTAACCGAAAACCAATGAGTTTTCGTTGATAAATGGAACTACGATAAAATAAACTAAGTGGTAAATAAAATGGTAATTAATTGCTAAAATAAGTGATAATAAATTGAAGAAGTTGATAAATTGGTTAAAATACTTTAATTTTAATTTTAAAAAATAGTGAAAATGGTTAATATATAAACAGAAAAATATATAGTGGTTTGAACCCGTTTTGTATCTACATGCCATGATCTAGATTTCTTAATTGATTAATTATGCCCTATAAATTTTTTGTCTCTTCTGTTGCGACACTTAGGCGGAAACGTGATCCTAACCTTAAATGCGAATTTATGCTATGTATACAGGAGACATGGAAATCTATATAACCTTTACATGTATTTTTATCTTGTGTCATTGTAGGTTGAGATCTCAGAAGCCGAATGTCGTATTTTAATTTGTCTCGAGCCTTAATGCGTTCTAGGGGTTTTTATGCGATCCCCTAGGGCACTTAAGATATGCTCGCACAATATCCACTTTATATATTGGGTGTCGGTACCTAAATCAATACCTTGAATACAGGATTCGAGGAGATCCTCGATCCTTCTAAAAGGTCGTTTAATCCCTTTTGGGAGAAAACGTAAGTTCGAAAACTAACTAACAATTAAAGTGGTAATGTGCGTGAACTTTGTTCGTAATTGACTTTGAGATCTACGTGTAGGTGGAATATGTAACGTTTTTTGGAAGTTTGTAAGAATAATTAGGATTTAATTATAATAGGGATGTGAACTCATTTAGATGTGTTGGTACGTCTTGACTCTTGTGAGAGTGCAATTGAATTACTTTTGTAAAAGTCGATATGTAGCTGGAATAGGGAATGAAAATTGGGTGATATCCAGAGAGGTTCCCAAACTGGCGACATGTAGAAGTCTCCCGCTTGACCTCCATAGACGAGGGGCCCACTGTAATTAGATCCGGAAATGGGGGAACTCTCACCCTCTATTTGCACTAGCTTGCTGTTCGAATTTTATTGCCTCGCGGAAGATATCTTCTCGCTTCCTGTCTCCTAATTGCTTTTGTGTGCTTGAATCTTTTAATGGCTCTCTACTTATTTTACTGGAGTGGGATTTTTTTTTCGGCACTGATTTGTTACTTTTCAGTTACTTCAATCTCCTCGGCATTTATTTAGATTTTCGGCAAAAATGTTTCCTAAAATTATAAGAAGTTTTACAAATGCTTGTCCTATATGGAAAACTTCCTCTTGCAGTTCGAAAACTCTATTAGAAGGCATGGTATAGATTAACAAATAACTAAGGGATAAAACTGGGGTACATTTATAGGGTAGGACTAGCAAACAAAGGATAAAAATCAGATGAAAGATAGGGTATCGATACATGTTCTCCCCTATTGTCATAAATGGTGACTCTGAAATATTTGCTCGAACCTTATTCATTGTTGGCCGTTCGATTTCGCACTGCTTGTTATCGTTGGGGAGTGGCGTGTATCATTTTTGGGACAGAATGGTAGGATTTAAATGATTGTCAGGTTCGCAGTTCTTAACGTCGGGGAAGAATGGTGTAAATCGCCTTGTTGAAAAAATGGCAGGGTCTAAATGCCTGAAAGGCTCGCTGTTTGTGGGTTTGAATCTTAATGGCTCTGCTGGGAATAATTCGGGTGTGAAATGCTTAAACGGGAACGTGTAATCGGGCTTGTGCTTTATATGACATATTCTAACGGCGGGCGGTGATATATAACGGACTGTTTCTGTATACAGCTTAAGCTTGTTGACGTGGATCGTATCAGTGTCTCTTTGAAGAGGTTGATTTGGTCGATCTATACGGACCACATTTGGTGAAATAATTTCTAATACTGTGTGGGGTCCTGTGAAATATGGCGCGAGTTTCCCTGTATTGGGGTGGTGATATAATTTAACTAACACTAGATCACCTACTTCGAAATGTGGTTGTTTGTGTCGTTGATCATAAATGGTTTTGTCTTGAAGATGCTTGTTTTGTGTCCGTGTGTGTGCAATCTTTCTAGCTCTGTCGATATCTGGGTAAGGTGTGCTATGGTCAGAGAGTTCCGGGGGTAGGATGCCAAACATTAGGTAGATGGGTGGAAAACCTGTGGTAGAGTGTGGGGTTTTGTTATATATGACTGTAACTCTTTTGACCAACTTGGTCCATGCGATCTTAGGATTTTCTAAATGTAACAGCCTAAGTTTTCCCGTGAGGGTGGCGTTCAGGCGTTCACATAGACCTTTGGCTTGTGGATTGTTGCTGGTTGTAAGTAGTGGGTGGATGTTTCTATTAAGTAGGAAACCACTAAATTTTGGCGAAGTGAATGCAGGGGCTCTATCCGTAAGGAGGCGTTTCGGAGAACCATCCTGTAATACTCGCTTAAGCACCTGTTGGTAGGTGGTGATGCTGGTGGATTTAGATGGAAAAGTCCACGCGTAGCGCGAAAAATGGTCGACTACAACATGGAGGTATATTTTGGTGTTGCCATATTTGGCAAATCCTGCTATGGTGTCTAGGGATAATAGGTCGAAGGGTTCTTTGGCTTCCGGAGGTTGACTTAACTCCCCGTAAGTGGGTCCCAAGGGGCGTTTTGTTAACTGGCAGGTGGAGCAGGTCTTAACCTTTTGCTTAATATCTTTTGACATACCTTGCCAATAATATTGCGTGGAGATGAGTCGTGACATTTGTGAAATACCGGGGTGGTTATAGTGTGCGTGTACTGTTTGTAAGAGTTGTTGTATGAGTGGTTTTGGAATTATAATCTTGGTTACACCTTTTCGGGAAACTGTATGTAACCCATTACGATCAATGGTCAGGCTAGACTCCCTAGATGGAGGAGGTTGGTGTGTCTTGATAAGGGACGCGTCTAAAAATCCACAGAACGGGTTACGGGACAAAAGATCCGCCTCATACTGTTGTTTTCCCTTTATGTAGCGGACTTCATACTCGTAACTCGATAGCCGTAAACTCCATCGAAACAATCTGCCGGACGGGTTTTTGATGGTCTTCAGCCATTGCAATGCGTGATGGTCAGAAAATATAGTAAACTTTCTGCCCATCAGATAGATGCGAAACTTCTCCACACTCTCAACGATTGCTAAGCACTCAAGTTCAGAGATGGAGTAGTTTTTCTCGTGTGGGCGCAATGTTCGGCTGAAAACTGAACTGGATATACGTTCCCGTCAGGGTGAACCTGTTTGAGAATGCCTGCTATACCGAGGGTGGATGCATCGCAATACACTTGGCATGGCAGGCCTTCTTTGTAAAGGTGTAAGATGGGGTGTTGTGTGAGGTTCCTTTTCAGGTCAATGAACGCCTTTTGGCAAGCTTCATCCCAGATCCACACGACATCCTTTTTGAGGAGGTTATTGAGTGGTGCTCGCAAGCGAGCGTAGTCCGGGATGAATTTGTTATAGACGTTCACAGCGCCTAAAAAGGATTGTAGTGTTTTTCGGTTGTGTGGTTGTTTAATGGCGTGAATGATGTCTGTGTTGCGTGTGAGCGGTGTGGTTGTACCAGCTGTGATGGTGTAGCCTAGGAAATCTATGGACTGCTTAAAAAATTCGCAATTCGCGAAGTTAAGTTGTAACTCCTCTGCTTCGCAAAATCGAAAAATTGTCGCAGGTGGTTTTGATGTTCCTCCAATGTGTTGGAGTAAATGATGAAATCATCAAAGTAATGTGCCACACAGTCAAGCCCGTGTCTCTGTAGGACCTGACTCATGGCTCGTTCGTAGATCTGAGGGCTGGTTTTTAATCCGAAAGGTAATCGAGTGGGTTGGTATAACCCTTCGAGGGTGGCAAATGCTAACAGTGGTCGAGAATCGGGGTGTATTGGGACCTGCCAATACGCAGAGGATATGTCGGCCGTGGAGAAATACTTGGCCTGTGCGAGGCGGTCGAGGATATCCTCGATTCTCGGGAGGGGATGGACATCAGAGATAATTAGCTCATTCACCTTTCTATAATCGATACAAAACCGTTTGGTCTTGTCGCGCTTAGTGACGAGGGTGACAGGGCTCGAGAAAGGTGAAAAAGATTGCTCTATAATGCCATTCTCTAGCATTTGTTGGACTTGATTACGGATTTCTTGTTGGTCACATATCGGAACACGATATGGCCGTATGGTAATTATTTTGTCGGAATTCGTGGGTATTTTTACTGGTGGAATCCGCAAGCATGGTACGTTGAATTTGTTCTGTGTGAAGATGTGATTGTATCTTTGTAAAAGTGTTGTGAACTGGGGTGTATAGAGAGGATTGTGTGTCGTGTTGTAGCATGTTTGTGGTAAAGGATTTTGTTGGGTCTTAGGGTGAGTGTCGAGTTCGTTGTGTGGGTTGGTCATGTGATAGTTGTGTGACGACGTATGATCACCTATGTGCTTGGTATGCGAGTTGTCCCGCTGTATGGGTATGTTTTGGGCATTATGGTTACCAATTGAAGCCGTGGTGGCTTTGTTATTTGAAGGCATGTAAAATAGGCAATTGGCCTTAGTGAAAAAATGGCATGTAGATAAGGGTGGTTTGTTCAATGAATGCACGTAATGGTTGTCATAGGCGGAAAGTTTGGCTGTAGGATAAGATCTTTGTGACATCGCCTGACATTGCCAGTAGGTGCATACATTTGGTACATGGTTAAAATGGTAGGATGGGGTAGACAATGGGGCGCCCAGCTGGAATATAGTGCCTTTATTAAAATCTATTGCTAATTTGAATTTGTGGAGGCTATTAAGGCTAAGAATCCCAAATGGTAACGGTGCATTCACTACATGGAAATTCTCTCTTCGGGATATTTGACCTATTGTCGGAGGGAAAGATAGTTTACCCATTGTTTTTGCAAAACCATCCAGGGTTTGGAGATCCAGTGAATGTCTCTTAAGGGTTAATTTAGGCAGGTGAGTTTTTAACATATTGTAGAGATTGTATGGCACTATATTCAGGCCGGCGCCTGTATCAATTAAAAAGGGGCATGGTATATTAGGGGCTAGGAAAAGTTTTACAGTCAGTTGGGTTAGGGAGCCTACCTCAGTCTCGAAAAGTCTGCTCTGCTGGGGTGTCTCTGGCTTGAGATGGTTGCTGGGGACTCGGGACTGGTTGTTTTGGGACTGATTGCACTGTCCTGGCACCTTGATATCGGTTTGGGACTGATTGCACTGTCCGTTCTTTTTCGTGGGTCGCCGGGACTGGTCGATGCCGGCATTCGCTGTGCCAGTGCCTCGCGCCGCAGAACTTACAGTTGGACGGTGGAAGAGGTGCATTCCAGGCACCTGGGCGTCGGGGTGTGTTGTGGTACGGACCCGACATTGTGGGCGGTTGGTCCTCTCTGTATCGCGTTGTCGGTACACTGGGCCCGTGGATCTGCTGTACCAGTCGGAACCACTCTCCTAGGTTCTCGGGAGGCACCACGCGGACTAGGCGCTGGTCGGAGAATGGCAACCCTTCTGTCAGCGTCTCGAGGATCACCTCCTGCGGGAGTCCTAGTTGTAGCCCCATGGCGGTTTTCTCCCGGTAGTAGGTCTCTAGGTTGGCTTGTCCAGTAAACTTCAAGGCGAAATATTTCGCAAAGGATGCTTCGCTTGACTCAGGATAGAGATCTAAGAGGATTTGTCTCACCTGGAAATAGCTCCGGTCGGCCAGCCGAAGTTTCCTGAAAAGCTCCAGGGGTTGTCGCGCCAGGTAGTTTGGTAGACGGAGCAATTTTTCTTTTTCTTCCATGGAGTCTTCCATTTTCCGGTCGAATGCTTGGAAAAACTGGGACGCACTATATGTTCCATCGAAAACTGGTAGGTCCGCGCCCGGGGTGTCGGATCTGCCTCGGGCTAACGCCGTCGCAATCTGACTGATGGCAGCCGCTAGGGGGCCCGTCTCCTCCGCCTCGGTCATTTACTGTCTCTCCGGTTGGTCGTCATCTTTGACGCCGATGGTATCTTGGTTACTCGCCATAGAATTATCCTGTCGACTCAATCCGTTTGTCGCAATATCGTTGCGGAATTTTTGTTGTTGGTTGAGAATGGTGTAGATTGTTGAAAGCGCAGTCGTTTGAGTGGAAAGTGAAGCATACAGAGGGAATAACCAGGACACGTGATGGGGGTTAAAAAATAAAAGGCAACTAGTCGGAGGAAAGAAAGGCTTGAGAAGGCGGAGCGGTTTTGCTTATTGGTTATCTATTCACATTGCGGTAAGATTGACTTAGCTATGGGATGAGCGGAGAGATCTCTATAGCAGGTGTTACCTCGGTGGGATCGAAGTGAAGACCCTAGGTGCTATATCGGTGGGATCGAAGTAAAGACTCCTCGATGGTGTCCAGCCGATGACTGACAATTCTTGGTTCTCGATTTAACACGAGAACCCTTCTTACTTCTCATTGGTTGAAAGATGTGACGTGGAGGTTCCCTATTGGTTCTCCACAAAATGTGCTACTCTCTGGTTGGCCTACGTTACTTCTTTTGTCTTTAGACATGTTCCAGCTTGACCCGGAAGTGATAGTTTGTTGAACTCAACTTTTATTAGTTCCGCGATAATTAAACTGGGTATAACTTTATTAATGATCATGCTAACTTCTAAGCCTCTTTCCTAGGCCTTTCTTCCAGGCCTTTCTGTCCTCCAATGTTACCTTGTTCTTTTATTGAAACAAATCATACATTTTCATACATACATTGGATTAGGTGGGCATCTAATTGTACAAATTATGACAGATATTATATGCAAGACGGGTTTCCCTTTTTATTATTAAAGACATTTCTTCAATATTCTATATTGTCGAAATAAAAAAAATTGAAGATTTCTATTCACTATATGTATCATATAGTGATCTTTACCACAAAAATTTTGCTACCTATTAAGAACTATGCATATGTCTTCTGACATATAAACGAGCCCTTTTTGGGCCCATACATAAAGAATTAAAAAAATTTAACCTACCATTGTCTCTCTACTCGCACCGTCTCTCCAGGACCTCCCCGTCTGTACGCCTGTCTTCTTGTTACTCACTCAATTTTTTTTTTAATTAAAAAGTCGCGCCCTCCCAAAAAAATGTATCATCATCTTACAGAGTAAGAAGAAAGTTCATTTAATTTCGCAGATATATTCAAAGAATAAAAAGTAAAATATTATTCCTTTCCTTTTTTTAGTAAAAGAAAATTTGAATTAATAATAAAACAATAAAATATAATAGGTTAATTCCTTGAAAATTTTCTTTAGTAAATTCTTCTTTTAAGAAAAATTTAATTTTTTTTTATATTGTTATCAAAAAAATATATACCTAGTTTATCTGAATTATATATATAATTAATTTTATTCTTTTTGAATAAATAAAATTTAGAATTTTTTCGAACTGGTATTTTTATATTGCTATCAAAAATATATACCTAATTTATCTAAACTATATATATAATTAATTTTATTCTTTTTGAATAAAATTAAATTTAGAAAATTTCGAACTGGTAATAAGACTTTAGACCCCTCTTCTTGCATATAAAGGAAGGAACAATTTATATACATTTGTACATGTGCTCTTTGTACATTCTTCGTCTCGGCCCTTCTGCAGCGGGCTTTGGGATACACGCCCAGAGTTAATCCCATTTCTTCATCTCTTAATCGACCTCGTCGTTGTCCTTCTGTGGAGGGTTGGTCGGTATGGACAGGGCCAGTGTCATCTCCGACTGGGTATCTTCCCCGGCTTTGGGTCTTTAGAGCATCGTCGGCCATCGTTGGGGAATTCTCCACCTAGGCAACAAACACTTCGGCGAGACACTGCGTATATATTTATATGATGTAAATGTTTACATCTTTGTTGGGTCTGTTTGGTGGAAAATCTGGCCCAACAACTTCACACCACTTATCTTCCGCATTCTCCTGCTTTCCCACTATTCCAATGAATGCATTATCTTGGGAGCTTGATACTTCTTGTATGGTTTTAGTGTGACAAACCTTGGCAAAATGACCTTTCTTTCTGCACTTGTTACAAATAGCATCCTTAGCAGGACATTGTTATTTCGAATGTCCTTGGTAATATCCACATCGGAAACATTTACGTTTCTCATTAGAAGACCATCCTTGATGATTCTTTGGAAAATTAGAATTGTACGTTTTTGTACCTTTCATTCTTGTTTTCTGAAAAAATGTGCCATTTCTCCCTCCTTTCTTGTCTATCGCATCCACGTTCCGATTTTCAGTGTCTTGTCTAATTTCTTTTTGTTGATTTTTTTACACTTTCTGATTGGCGCACTATCTGGATTGCCTTCTCCAAGTTAGTTCCGATTCCAACTGTAATTTCTCAGAAAGATTAAAGTTTTTCACTCCAACTACTAACCGATCCCTGATCATCTCTTCTTTTAAGATACCATAGTTGCAGTTCTCTGCCAGGACGTAGAGATTGGTTATAAATTCCTCTACGAGCCCACTCTCCCCTTGACTTCTTCTATTAAATTTTGCTCTTTCATATATAACGTTTCTTTTTCCTATAAAATAGTTTTGGAATTTGGACACTACAAGTTTATAGTCATTATTTTGTGCTTCACTTAAATTAAATAAAATCAAAATTTCTTCTGCCTTATCGCCCTTAATGTAAACCAGAGCATTTACTTGCTCATTCTCACTTTTCTCTGAAAGTCCTGAAGCGATTCTATATCTTTGAAATCTTTTGAACCATATCGGCCATTCATTAGGTTTACCAAAATTAAATCCTTCTGGAGCAGCTATTTGAATATAATTAGCCATTTTTTTCTTTAAAAAAATTAATTTACTTATATTTCAACTTTATAATTTTAATAATTGCTTTTACGCTTTCTTTTCCACGCGGTTAGGCTTAGCTTAGCACGTTATAAAATTACTTACGCTTTAGGCTTCTTTTCCTTTTACCGCTGCCACCATGTTTTGTTTCTTTAAAAATCAGGATGCAAAGATGAATAATTATTTATATTTATTTTAAGAGAGAGAGGGAACTTCCTAACTTATGGCTTATTTATCATTTATTTATTTACAGCCTAACTCGAGCTGTTTCTATCTCAATCATAAACAAACATGATGATAATTACTCTTTCATTTAAATTCTCTGAATATTCACAATTACATCACAAATATCTGTTCAAAAGCTCATTTTTATGTCATTTATACCTATTTAAGAAATAGTTTTAGCCCTGCTATATATAAGACTAGCGGATGTGTACCCGGCTTCGCCCGGGTTTTATCCGAGTGAAAGTTTGCCTAACGAATATTATATATTATGAAGTATAATAAACAATGTTAAAGATTAGTTTTAATTATTAATCAAGATTGTGTGTGAATATGTGAGAAAGATGTAATATCGTTGTTGTTTTCTTGGCCGACTGTTTTACATATGGTGTTATCTTAAAATTGCTTGTTTTGAATATTTTTTTAGATTGAGTTGAATGAAGTGCTGAATTTTTTTTTGTATTTATATATGAATATATAAAATTAACTCTGTTGATTTTTTTTGTATTTAATCGATAACAGCGGAGTTACGCATGTTAAAGTTAGGAAAAATATTTTGATGTTAAGCAAAACCTGCTCCATCTCGTTTTACATAAATGTTGAAAATTTGATCGAAATTGATGCATTGTAACGAAAGTTTTTAGCGAACACCACTTATGAAATTTGCATTTTATTAATATAGATTCCCTTTCCCCATATATATTCAATTGAAGACTTTCCCATTTGAGCATATATTTTAATGATCTTTATTGGAAGCTTTAGTCTTCACACTTTGTCAAATAAACATTACTGAGATTTATGACGGTTGCCATTTTTTATTTTGTTAATTTGGCTTGGAAGTCAAATGAAATATAGGAATTGTATCTACAGAACAGACTTCAACAAAGAAATTCTTTGAAGCTATTTACCTTCAAGGTGACTTTTTTTAAAAATCATATTGCGGTATAAATCTACATGGATCAAAGTTCTTAAAATATGGATCTGAAGAAAAGGTAATTACAAATCAAAATTGTATGTGCACGCCAAACTCATAACAGTACTTTACCTTTAGCACTCTTTGGGGTACAAAGTAGATACATTTTCTTTTGAGTTCCTTTCAGAATTTGAACATTACTGATGCGAGCTGGTGCATAACCAGAGACGCAAAATCCTACTCGGGATATACAGTCAAATTTGGCGACAACTTAATAAACTAGATAAGTAGAAAGCAAAATTTATTAGCCTTGTCTACATGTAAAGCAGAAGTTATTTCAATATGTGAAGGAATTTCTGAAGTATTATGGCTAAAGGGATTACTAGAAGAACTTTGTGAAATGTAACTTTCCCAATTACCTTGAAAATGACAGCCAGGCTACAATGAACTGGATACAATCCGACAAAATTACCTCACTAACAAAGCACATAAACCGAAAGTATTATTTTGTGAAAGAGAAAATTCAAGATGGAATCAAGCTGGAATACACTAAAAGTGAAGACATGGAGGCAGATATATTAATGAAGTTGGACTTGCTGATTAAGGCTTACACACAGGGGAGTGTGTGTTGTATACAAGGTGTGTCCAATAAATAATGAGACCGGTCAAAAACTGTTGTGTATGTAATTCGCGTTCTCACGCGATATTCAAAATTTTTGTACAACATCTAAAGCACAAGTCAAAAATAAATATTTAACTCACAAAAGACTATGATCTTTGAAATAAATTATAATATACATATATATAATGAGAAATTATAAACAAAAATATATTTAAAAAAAACAAATGGTTGCCTGTAAAGTCGGTTTTACGGGCGAAGATTTTACGTGACAACGGTAGAATATTTATTGATATGAATATAATTAAATTGCACAATAGGAACAAGGAATTGAATGAAAATAAGAATTGCACAAATTTTAACTATAGAAATATATTTTGTTTACTAAAACATTGTACATGTAAACTTAAACTTAACTAATTCCTATTTGAGTGATTTTGTTGAGGATAGGACGATGATAGGAGAAATATGAAATGAAAGGAAGTGTTTCTGCTGTAATGTGTCTTGCGAAAGTCAAGTCGATAGTTGTTCCTTTTAACGTAGTTGACTTAGAAACGTTTGATACGCAATCAAGATTATACGTATTTTTCATGAAATTAAGAAACGAGTTGTCAGGCTTTACGTTTTTGTTAAAATCACCACACAGAAGAATCGGTATACTAGAATCAACTTGCACGAACGGTGGCACGTACTGGCTGTTGTGAATGTACGGACCGAGTCCTTGTCATAGTAACATTCCAATATCCTGCATACTAGCTCCTGGATGAATATATACAGCACCGAGTATAAACTTGAAGCTAGTATTAGCGGCGAAGCAAGTAACTTCAGTCATGCACATGTCACCCTTGGTTTTAATGACACGAGTTACGTCTGTAATCGCAACTTGGAACACTTCCGCCGTAGATGTCGATGATAATTTACGATAGATCGCCACTCCACCAGCCGCGTTGGTATTTGAAAATCAAAACACTTATTCAGATCGAAGGTTCAAATTTTTGCTAAATAAATTTGAAATTAAATAAAATTTGTAATGGTAAATGATGAAGTTGAAAATTAAAACATTTACTTAAATTAGATGTTAAAATTCTTGCTCAACACAGTTTAAATAAAGTTTTCTTTATCTGCCACTTTTTCTTAATATTTGTAATTTTAAAGAATCAATTCGAAAATCAAAACATTTATTCAGATCGAAGGTTCAAATTTTTGCTAAATAAATTTGAAACTATTTAAAAATTGTAAAATAATAATTAATTAATTAATTAATTTTAAACTAATAATTTACTTAACACTATCAACATTTATCAATAGTATGACATAACCTATAAACTCAGTTTCTCAACTTTTGTGTCAATCTAACAATTAATCAATCAATCATAGTTTACGATAATGAAATATCAGTGTACAATTATTTACCTTTATTGTTGTAGTTGTTGTAAATGACGAATCTAAGCACTCCACATTTTCACTACAGACACAGCTGACGATACTTTAACCACACGTGTGAACTTGTATTATGACGCTTTCTTGTTTTTCCAACGCCAAGAACGTTCGAGAAAGACAAAGACAGAGACAAGCATGCGCCGATTCAATGCGCCTAATTCTCTAGCGCTGCGCGCGCAGCACTCTCGTTCGGTGACTCATCGTAACGTTACCGGGCGTTACACTTTTTCATAAGTGACTCCCAGCCGCAACCTAATTTAAGACGTTGTCACGTCAATAATAATAATATTTACAAAGATTTTCCAATAGTATATATAAATCGATATCTATTACTTACAATTTATACCAACCCTTTTTTAACTAATTTTTTAAATTTAAAAACGAATTGTATTGTAATGGAATATCTTCAAATACATTTATATTTCTTGCCCCCATTTCCCGTGATACCCATCCCTCTAAAAATAATCTTTCCTTTTTAAATTTTATATTCCTATGAAATATCACAATATCATTCCAATTTGGCCTATGTACTGAATATAATGCATTTAGATGGTTTTTACGATTTAAAAATGGAATGGAATCGGTGAAAGATGAGAAGCGTGTTGGATGTCCAATTCTGCACAGGAACCCTGAAAAGGTGAGCCAAATTTCAAACTTGATAAAAGAAAATCCACGAATAGGGTTACGGGACATTGAGGAAGAAACACGTATATCAAAATCATTAGTTGGATCGATAATTAAAGAAGACTTGCAGTTAAAGAAGACACCTTCAAAATTTGTCCCTAAAATGCTCATAATCCAACAAAAGGAGAATCGCGTTGAAGTTGCCAAAAAAATGCTTGAAATGGTGGAATAAAACCCTAATTGGAAGGAAAAAGTAATAGCTGGAGACGAGACATGGGTTTACGGGTATGACCCAGAAACAAAACGCCAATCCATGGAGTGGAAAGGAAAAGATGAACCAAGAACGAAGAAATCCCGACTTTGCAAGTCAAAAAAACAAAGTCTTATTGGGCACGTTATTTGACATAAAGGGAATTGTGCATTATTTATATCTAGAGGAAGGTCAACCAATCAATAAGGAGTCTTATTTAAACATTATGAGACGTGTACGTGAATCAATTCGTCTGAAAAGAAGTGAAATGTGGAGTTCCAAAAATTGGTTTATCCATCATGATAATGCACCACCACACCCCGCTACATCTGTACTGACTTATTTGGCTAAACACGGCATCCAAATACTTCGACAACCTCCCTATTCCCCAGACCTAGTTCCAAAGCCTTCTTAATTGAAAAGGATACTGGTCTTGCCTTCAAGAATACAGGATTATGGTTCAATTTTACATCAAATTGCACGGGAGGTCCCTTTAAGTCATTCATTTCTTCATCAATGATAGATGCGAATTTTACATTTCATCTCAACTTCATTTCATATACTTTGCAAGATCTCCACTTTCTTACCTAGTTCATCAAACCAGATTTTTCCAATGAGACTTAGAGCCCTACGCTTGTGACAACTAGCAAGGAAATTTTGCTTTGTTTTTTTTTTTTTTCAAATTCTACATTTCCTAAAAATAACCTTTGACCTGGAGTCCTCTTTGTCCTACAGCTTGAGAGCTATGTTATCCTTAACTAGCTTTATATTTTTCCATAGTGTTTGGAGAGTTCTTTCCGAGATTATTAATCTGCCTGTTCCAGGAGTCAATTTGCATATCAATGTTTTTTATCAATGCGAAATTTTATGTGCATGCCTTTGTCATAAATTTTTCTTAGGGATAAAGTTGATGTCCACCCTCTCCTGATCAATCGAATGTACCGTTTGTTCTTTCCTTCTGTATCAGATGGCCTTTACATGTCTTGATTTTTCACAAACATACACTTAGTATTTCCAAAAAAACGCATCTTTATTGAGTGTAGTTACTCTTCCCATAATGATTGCAAGGAAGCTTCTAAGTTTTAACATTCCTATAATTGTTCTTTTCTCTCCTTCACAAGAAACACATTTTCCATTTCATCATTGTAGCCACATCTTTCGATGCCGTTTTTCTGCTAAATGCAATTTTTGTTCTCTTTCAAAGTTATCTCAGATATTGATAAAAAACCTCCCCTGTAAATGTTCATCTTTCACTCCACAGACTGAGGCATGACTTAGTCAATCATCTATGTCAGAATAATTACAATTTTGCATCAATTTTTTCAATACCTAATAAATCTATAGTGTGAAGAAAAGTCTGGTAATCGTTTCACAAAACACTGATGCGAAATTCGGTAGAAAAATTCGCAGTGATGATTCTTTTGTGGGCTGTTGCAAGAATTTAAATCAGATGACTAAATAGCAGAAAGGAGAGGGTAAAAGTCTCCTTCAAACAAACTTTATTAAAACATATTTAGAGGACAGAGGAAAGCACCCAACTGGTCAGCAGCAGACCAGGCCGTGTTCCCCCTCCCTCTTTTATTGCCGGCTGGCGCAGCTGGGGCTTGTTTGTTTGCAGTTACCCGAGCCGTCGCTGTCCAACGCCCCGAAGTGGATCTCCATTATTCCACACATAGATTGATTCCTCAAATTTTTGTTTCCTCCTATGGAAATTTAGTCTTTCTATAATTACATTTAGCGCGCGCTTGGGATTAATATTTCGCCAGTTGAACGATTTCTGTATATTTAAGTTTAAAAGTAAAAAAAAAAAATACTAATGGTGTGATAAAGAGTAAACCACAATATCAATTTTGGAAAATTCAGACAAAATTCCAACCTGTATACTGCTAAAAGTAGTGTTGTGACTCATCCTTCATCACCACTAGCAAAGTATTTTACTATGGTGATAAACATGATGGATCTTTTTGATGCATAATTAAAGGGAAAGATGCCTCTCTAAGTACATTCATATAATCTTTTCACAAATTTATGTCATACACTGTTATTTTGTAGTTTATTTAACACATAAATATACTACAAATTAAGATAATATCTTATTTTATTATCTTTACAAAGAAAACAAACATATTAATTAGAGAATTATTTACAACTTACTAAAAGGTAAACATTAGGGCTAATTACACATTCCTTTGTTCTGTACTGCCAGGGTTGCTGAAACACATTTATTTTAACACCCCCCCCCCTCAATTGGCATTTTCACAAATGTCAATTGCACAATTTTCACCCCATGTTGGAAAGTTTCATTTGATTCACTTCCCAGTTTTTGTTTGTTGCATGAGAGAGTAACATTATTATTGTTGACATTCTAGCTACTGGAGCGTACATAATATCAGATGATTCTTCCATTTGGAATCCTTTTGCTACTAAGCGAGCCTTTTTGGTTCCATCCTCTTTGGTTCTGAAAATCCATTTTGTATCAATTTGTTTGATATCTGATTTTTCTCCTAATTTTATTGAAGACCATGTTTTCAATTCTTCATGAGATCGAATTTCTTTATCAATAGCTTCTTTCCATTCTTTTTGCTTAATTGCTTGATTGTAAGAAACTGGATCTTCACTATTTGTAAACTAGAGGGACTTGCCGGCATTGTTGTATTGTGCTGTAAAAAAACAATATCATACGCAATATATATATATATACTATTTGTAAACAAGCAATATACTGAATATAGTTCATAATCTTCTTGATACCTTGGTGGTTTGATTATTCGACCCGATCTTGTAGTTACACTTTCTTCTTTGTCTGATTGTTCCGATGTTTGTGGGGTTTCTTCCTCATCTTGAGATTCAGTTATTATTTTTTTAGGTTCTGTTTGGTCTGAGATGATTTCCTTATCAAATTTAGTTAATGTTTCATCAAATGTTACATCTGTTGAAATCATTACTTTATCAGTTTCCGGATCCCAGATGCGATATCCGCTTCCACTGTATCCAACCATGATTGTTGATTTTGCTCTAGCATCTAGTTTTCTTGGTTTGGGTAGAATAAGTCTCCAAGCTCTTGAGCCAAAAACCTTAAGTTTGGATAGGTCATTTTGTTTATACCATATGCTAGCCGGAGGTATTCCTTTGTTCGCACTTGTTGGACTTCTGTTTAATTCGTATGCTGAGCAGTAAATGGCTTCTCCCCAGAGATATTTTGGTAGATTTGTTCTGCCAACTTTGTTCTCAATTTATCAATCAATGTTCGGTTCATTCTTTCAGATGTGCCATTTTGTTGTGGTGTGTAAGGTGAGGTATATTCTATTTGAATTCCTTTTGTTCTGCAAAACTGCTTGAAGTTTCCAGATGAAAATTCCTTACCATTATCTACTCTAATTTTTCTTGTTTTCTTGTTATGTTGAGTTTTTATCAACTTGATAAAATCAATTATGTTTTGTTCTGCTTCACTTTTTGATTTGAGAAGTCTCACTACTACAAAGTGTGAGTAGTCATCTATTAGTACCTGAAAATATGTTTCTCCATCATATGTTGGTGGATCAATTGGTCCTGATAAGTCTGAATGTATCAGCTCTCCAATTTCCTTAGTTGTCTTCCAGGTTTTCTCAAATGATCTTCTTGTGCTTTTTCCTTTGATACAGGTTTCACATTTCTCTTGTGAACTTGGTAGCCCTAATTTCTTTAAACTGTATCTATTCAGATGTCCCAATCTTCTGTGCCACAATGTGTCATCGGTTTTGACTGCATGCGCTGTAACACTTTCAGGGTTACTGTCAATTTCTATTTTAAGTGAGTACAAGTTTCTATAATTATTACACTTAAAATTATGGTTTCTTGTAATTATAATTACTTCATCTTGTTTAAATATCACTTGGTGGCCCTGTTGTGTAATTTTTCCTACTGACAATAAGTTCTGTTTAATACCATCAACTATTAGTCCATGGATTGCTATTGGGATATTATTGATTTTTACATTTAAAGTTCCACTTTTATTAGCTGAGACATCTTTTCACCATTTGCCACATGAATTTCAACCTTATTTTCTAAAATCTTCACATCTGTCATATATTTTTCTAATTCACTTTTGATCAGGTTCTGTGTTGCTCCTGAGTCTAAAATAAAATGATTATTTTCATAGTAATCTATAGCATTCATTGCTACAAATGATAGTTTGCCATCCATCTGATAGGCTTGTTGTCTAGGTTTACTCTCTCTTTGTCTTTCATTGCTCTCTTTTTGTGTTTGATTCTTTTCTCTTTTGAAAAATTTATTTTTATTTCTACATTCTGTAGCCTTGTGACCTTTCTTGCCACAATTATAACATGTAAATGTGAATGATCCAAATGTAATTTCTTCATTCCTAGGTTCCCCTTGTTTATTTTTCCTTTTGAGTTCTTCATCCAGCAATCTTGCCTTAACAAATTCCATTTTGATTTCAGTATTTATTGTTTCTATTGCTGTGATTACATTTTCATACTCTTCATTCAATGACTATAACAGGTGACATATTTTGTCAGATTCATCCATTTTGGAACCTATATTATCCAATTCACGAATTATAGAATCAAATTTAAGAAAATGGTCCTCTAATTTTTCATTATGTTTGCATTTTAAAGTCAACAACTTTCTTTTTAGTGTTAGTTTTGTAAACACGCTTTTTCTTTCAAATATATTTTCGAGCGCTTTCATCATTTCTTTAGCTGTTTTTGCATCTTTAATTATGTCTAGATGTTTATCAGTTAAACATTGAACAAGCGTAGATTTTGCCTTTGCATCTTTAATTGCAAATGACTCGCGTTTTTCATCGACAAAATCATTAATTTCCTTTTCTAATGTTAGATGTATTTGTTTTTCTTCTAACAATAGTTTAACTCTAAATTTCCAGCTGTTGAAATTTGTACCAGTCAAAATTGGCAAATTAGAATTAATTACGCTCATTTTAAAATATATTCAAAGTTGTACTTACTAAACACGTTCTTGATATTTCTTTGTTATTATTTAAACTTCAGTCTCATAATCTGTTATTTTGTAGTTTATTTAACACATAAATATACTACAAATTAAGATAATATCTTATTTTATTATCTTTACAAAGAAAACAAACATATTAATTAGAGAATTATTTACAACTTACTAAAAGGTAAACATTAGGGCTAATTACACATTCCTTTGTTCTGTACTGCCAGGGTTGCTGAAACACATTTATTTTAACATACACACATTAAGGGAATCTATATAATAAATATACTTTAGAAAAGTTTCCATCCATTCCATTGTTATAACTCAATCTAGTTTGCTCTTTAAAGTATCAACTTCGCACTACCAAAATGGACTTTTTTCTCAATTTGATTTCGCATTTATTAGACTGCCTCTTTTTCGAAATCCTGCCATGTGTTATCAGGAATGTAGCTTTCATTTTTTATTGCATTTATGTAATTTTTATGGCCCTTTATCCCTACATGGAGATTGTTTGGCCCAAATTTGTTTATGCCTTTTGCATTTGCATGTCTTCATTGGACAATGCCCTTTTCTTTGTTTTATATTGCATTATTTTAATGCCAAAATGTTTATTTATTCTGGCAATTTATTATTATAATATTTTTATTTCACTGATTGGCATTAGTGTTTTCGCTGTTTTTATTTTAAAGAAATAATTTGTGGAGGATTGAATGTTTTAAATATTGTTTTATGATTTGTTTTGTGTTTGTGTGTTAGCTGTTGTACATTTTTGTTGTGCGGTGTTTGTTTAAAATAATTTTAAAATTTTATATGTTGTCGAAGAGACTCCCATTGGCTGATTTTAATTAGCGAAGACTCCTTGAATATGGAAATAAAAATAAATGTCTGAGCATCTTCCCGAGAAGCAGAAATTGTGACAATCGCAAATCATATCAAGTTCTTGATGTCGCAGTCTCCTTTTGATGATGCAAACATATTTAACCATGGACCCAGAACTTTTGAAGATGGAACAGCCTTTGGAAGAATCGGTAGATACTGTTATATTTTGATATTTAGCTTCAACTGTTCCATAAAAAATCCATTTGAAGTTCTTGCTACGAAAGGCGACTGGAAAATTACAAGATTTCGTTTTTTATTTACGCGGAACGTCTCTGGAACCTTGAGAAATAATAAATTGCATAAGAAACTCGACCTTGAATGCTTTGTTGATTTTTTTAATCAACTATATTGTGGCAAAGAGAAATAATTTATGTTTTATTATTCAATTTAATTTATTTAATCAATGAAAATATTCAACAGAATATATAAAAATATTTATTACTATATGTAAAATCATCATAAAAATATTCCTTTGCTTGCTTGTTCAATATTCTTTAGATAGTTTGTTGATAATTGACGACTGGTCATACTATACACGTTATCAATAAATACTTTTACATCTTAAGATATTCCAAGACCTGATTTCTACGCTACAATATTATATTTTCAATTAGTGGACTATAAAACTGGTATTTACACCCCTCAATTTTTAATATGGTGAACAAGTGCATCAAATTAGTCTCTCACTTTTAAACCACATATAAGGGACGCTATCTCAGATTTGAAATGATACTGACGCCCCAGGAATTGGGTAGACAATTACTGTCCCAGGCCTTTAGATCATTGTGATTCTGTCCTCAGAATATCAAATTTGATTTACAGCTGGTTCAAGGAGAAAGAATTTCAGAAAAAAAAAAAGGTGGGAAGAGTGCTATTATTAAAATGACTTATTAAATATGGTATGAAGGATGAATTTGTAACCTTTTAATTATTCACATTATTTATTATTAATAGCAAGGATACTGTTGTGTTGTGCCCGTTGTTTTGTCAATAATCCACTCTGAGTCGTCGGAGCTCCCCTGGTACCGGTTTTATTTATAACCAGTGCCGGAACATCAGGAGAACATCACACATAGCCAGACGCGGAGTAACTTCCGCTCGCAGCCAAAACCAAAACCAAAACGCCAGGTTCCAGTCTCGGCCGGTTCCCGCCGCCAAGCGCGAGTTGGCGTGAGGATTCTCGCCTGAACCCTCAACAGATACAAAAACTAAGTAAAAGTGAAACAAAGATCAATAATTATAATATACAAGATATATTTTTCAAGCACGAGAGCTCATATATAGTCATTGTAACTCTGTGTAATATTCCAACAAGAAGTGTGTATCTAATTATGATTATTATAAGTAGCTAGTGGTAAATAACCTTCAAATATATTCAGAAGAAGATAGAAAACAAAAGTCCACCCCCTCACCTATTCTGTCAAAATAGACTCTAAAAGTTGAAAGATAAAATCAAAACACGATATTATGAAAATTTTGGAAGATTGAGTGAATCATTGTGAAGAGAGAAGTTTTTAAAATCGGTATTAAATATCATTATCAACTCAGCGCCTTCTATGCCTGAAAATTACAAAATATTTTATTCATACTTTTCTTTTTAATATATCATTTTTAAAGTATTTCTACAGTCACTATAATGCAATGAATAAAATTGGAAGAAGGAGGGCATGGCTCATCATTGATGAACCTTCCCACTGAAGAGCCATGCCTTCTCTCTTTAAATTGTTATTCATTGCAGTATAAAGGCTGTAGAAATAGCTTTATATTATATTTTATATTTAATAGAATCCATATATAAATAAAGGTCAGTGTATGTATGTATGTATGTATGTGTGTTTGTTCATATGTCGGCTATACACGTCAACAATACGTAACTAATCTGACTAAAATTTTAACAGTATATAGAATAGAATCTGGAAAAACTTATAGTGAAAATTTCAGGTCTCTATCCCGAATATTTTTCGAGTTATTTGCAAATTGCGTTGCAAATTTGCCCTTTCGCTCGCAAGCAGCGCCTCTAGCGGTGAAGATGGGAGGTAATATCAGCTGACCTAATGTACATTGAAAATGTGTTTTAACAGGACATAGAGAAAAATCTGAAAGAAAAATTTATCGGATTTTTAGCCAAGAAAATTTGAAATTGGCAGGTTCTGGGCAAAAATAGTTGTTTTTAGTCAGAAAATGATGATGATAATATTGCTGTATCAGGTTTGCTTATAATCAAATATCTGATAATTATCAGATACAAAATTATATCTGGAAAAATTCCAAAAAGCGGAGACCAAGGGTGAAGCCAGTTCATTTTTAGTATGCAGGAACAAAATTCTAACAGAAAAACATTCATTCGAGCAGAAGACACAAATACAGACCATCTCTCTATAAAAATATCGCTTCTCAGACACAAAGTTTGGAGCGGGACGTTCCACAAGAGTGACATCCACGGCGCCAATTTATAATTGTAACGAATAGTATTTGAAAATCAAATTAATAGAATTTTCAAATATCGTTGTGAAAATTTACATTTAAAAAAATACAAAGTTTGGAGCGGGACGTTTCAAATTCACATAAATAGATACCGCTCAGCAAGAGCAACCTAGTTCATGATAATTTAACAATGAAAAATATGTGAAGGTTTTTCACATATTAAACAATTTTTAACGCGGGATTCAATCCCGGTTCATGACTGTCGGGAATCGAGCGTGTTACCCTCTCATCCACCGACTTCTTTAGAGGGACGTTTCACACGAGTGACATCCACGGCGCCATTTTATAATTGTAACGAATAGTATTTGAATAAAAATATTTAATCGGGTAAAACCTGGGTGTTGCCCGGGTCATTCGGCTAGTATTTTAATATATTTGATATTTTTCATTGCAGAAAGAACAGTATAACAAGTTTGTTTACGTGTGAAAGAAATATTTGTGCTTTAATACTTTCATTTCTTACATATAGAGTACACGCTTGTTCGGCAGTACATATACTAAAATTGGAACGATACAGAGGAGATTAGCATGGCCCCTGCGCAAGGATGACATATGGAAAACTTATATTGAATAGTTCAGGTCTCTATCCCGAATATTCTTAGAGTTATTTGCAAATTTGAGTTGCAAATTTGCTCTTTCGCTCGCAAGCAAGGCCTCTAGCGGTGAAGATGGGAGGTAATATCAGCTGACCTAATGTACATGTAAAACGTGTTTTAACAGGACATAGAAAAAATATGGAAAAAATGTTTGTCGCATTTTTAGCCAAGAAAAATTGAAATTGACAGGTTCTGGGCAAAAATAGTTATTTTTTTAGTCAGAAAATGATGATAACAATATTGCTGTATCATATTTGATTATCAGATACAAAATTATATCCGAAAAAATTCCAAAGAGCAGAGACCACGGGTGAAGCCAGTTCATTTTTAGTATGCAGGAACAAAATTCTAACAGAAAAACATTCATTCGAGCAGAAGACACAAAGCCAGATCATCTCTTTATAAAAATATCGCTCCTCAGACACAAAGTTTGGAGCGGGACGTTTCACAATAATGACATCCACGGCGCCAATTTATAATTGTAACAAATAGTATTTGAGTAAAAGCATTTAATCGGGTAAAACCCAGGCGTTGCCCGGGTCATTCGGCTAGTATATACAGTATATAAAATTAAATGTCTGTCTGTATGTTTGTACTCTATAGATTCAAAAACCATACATCCAATCGCCGTTAAATTTTGGGATATTATTAGGTATATCCCCGGGAAGGTTTTTGAAAAATAATTTCTTGAATATCCTTAGAGTTATTTGCAGATTTGTAGATTTAACTCGAAAGCAGCGCCACCATTGCGACGATGATAACAAGTTTTTTATCTATAAGTTTTATTATCACTAAGTTTATTATCTTAAAGATTATTTATCAAAAGTAAGATTTTCTACCTATTAATTGCGCACAAGTCAAAGTTAGTTTTATCAATTATCTACAACATATATATTGGGAGATTAGATAAAATGATGATTTTGTAATGTAGAAAATTAGGAAAGACAAAATTCAGGATGACACGGCAATTTATTTGAGACAAGAATAATGATACAATTCCAAGGCAAGATACTATTCCTTTAACTTCCCATTACCGAGGGAACCAATTAATATTGATTTTATTCAACTTATCGAGTATTTTTCAAGGGACCAGGAAAGAATTTTCACTTTATCGAGAGATTCAAATTTACGAGTTTCAAATTATCTAAATATATCTTTTTTTAAATAAGTTTATAGAGAATTGTTTTAACAAATGTTCGTTAGACAAACCTTTACTCGGGTAAAACCCGGGCGAAGCCGGGTACATCCGCTAGTTATTAAATAACTGAAAGTCATTCAGAATTAACTAATGACAAAAATGCAAATACTAAGCCGGCGGTCGAAGGCTGACATGCAAATTCTTGCCGCAGTTGGGCTGATTGCCCAGAACAGGAAGACCAGCTTATCGAGAGACAAGATGTGATCTTCACCACAGTAGGCGGATCCAAGAAGAGGCCGCATGACCCTGACCACGCCAAGTCGGGGGCCAAAAAAGGCTGCGTTCAGGCACCAGTAATCCCTCTAAACAGCAGAAGGCCACGAGCCACCCCGATACCCAGCAAGGTGCACGAGTCCCAGACCACCAGACAGAAGCAGGCAATCATCCGAGCAAGGTCGGCAGCGGGTCAGGCAGACCAGTGTGTCTACTTGGAAATCTGCCCAGACTTCACGCAAGAGGAGTACTTCTGAGCCTTGGAAACCAAGCTGGGTAAGTGCACATCTACCAACTGACAAAGATGGAAGGACACATCCTGGTCGGCCTCTCTAGCGTGCAAATCGCTGACAAGCTGATAGAGGAGGGACCCAACATCGAAGACGTCACCCTGCGTGCCTTTCCCCTCAGGAAGAGGGCCGAGTGAATGGTCCTCGGCAACGTGCTCTTCTTCGAAGAGAACGCTGACCTCGTCACTGCGCTGCGGCCATATGGACAGGTCGCGTCCATCATCCAGAAGATGATGCAACTCGAAGATTCCTGCTGGGCTGATGCTCGACGCGAGGCCTTTATCACTCTGCGCGACGGAGTGAATATCTCCCATATCCCTGCTCGGCTGGACGTCAAGGCCAAGGGAGTGGTCACACACTTCTATGTGACCTATGGCATCAAGTGCTCCCTGTGCCATAAGCAGGGACACAAACGCGCAAACTGTCCTCGTAAGACTGGGGTTCAAGAGAACAAGCTGGTGCTCCCTGTGGATGCTCCTGCTGCACGCACACAAGGCTGGAACAAGCCACCCTCCACCTCGTATTCCATGCCAGCTGCAACACCTACACCTGCTGACCACAGACCCCAACAGACCTCACTTACTGCTGCTGTGGACACAGCCCCACCTCCACCTCCAAGGGCATCCAATACTCAGCAGGAGGACCTGACCCCCAAGCCTATCCCCACAACGAGCACTCTAAAAGATTTGGAGCCGAAAACATCAAGGAAAAGAAGGCAGGGCCCGGTGTCGAGGCCTCCCTTATCCGAGCCCAACAATTCCGCCCTCTCAATACCAGCTGCGGAATTGTCTGCACCCATTAAGCAGACCCCCTCAACATCCTCCAGATCTGCCGCGCCTTCGCCCGGAGCAAACTTCCCTGTCCGTCCCTACGAGACTCCAGCCCCCGAGCTTCCTCTTCCGGCGCCGAGCACCAGCCAAATGCCACCACGACCAGAGACTTCCTCGGCCAATACTGAGCCATTAGCGGCTCCTGCAAAAGAGATCCAAGCCATGACTGAATCATCCATCCAGTCTACTACCCTCGTGAACCAAGTCCTATCTCTCTCAGGCCATTCAGGAGAGGAAGTGGCTAGAGAAAAATTCGAACAACTAAACGCTTACTCTATTCTAGCCCCTCTCTATGGGTTTGAGGTTGATGATAATTTAGTGGTGTCCGCGGTTCTATTCCGCTCTGACAGAGAACCACTCCTCGATGATCTCTCTGCAATTGAGCACGTTGGGGACAAAAACCCCTTTATAAACACGGGCCTTTCCAATTCAGGGCGGCTTTAAGCTTTTGACATGATTCAGATGTCCCTTCAGATGTCTGATGTAAATATTTATACATTTATATATATTTATTATTTTCTCTTATAACTCTGCATTATATATATATAAATATAGCTGTGATAACCGAGGGTCAAACCTGTAATAACCGAGAGGGACAGCCAGGGCGTGGAGAGTTTTCCAGGACCTCTCTGCACCTTGGAGGACCTTTAACAGTTCTCACAGAGTACAGGCAGTCGTGGTCGAGGCAGAGTGGAAAGCTTGGGAATGTCCACACACAAAAGACGAAGAGACACAGTTGTAGTAGGAAAGTTCCGTGAACAGATAGGAGTCGAGCTAAGAGCAGGATGGAGATAGAAGAGTTCTTACTGCTTTACATGGTCGATGAGGTGGACCTGGGTACAACCGACGAGGGTTCACGCTGATGGTGAACTGACTATGTTTCGGCTAGGGCAGATGTTTTATATATCTTTGCCGAGGGGGGAGACATGCGAGAATTTGGACTTTGAACGAGTGCAAAGGTCATGGGGTGTCTGCGGTATTTTATACACCCTTTGGACCTGATGGCAACGGCCTGCCAAATTCCTCTTTAGGGTTGTTGGATTTCTATCTCGATCTCCTTCTTAGCTCAGCTCTTAATCTATTACATAGTTTTATTTATTCATCCTCAGTTTGTACAAAGTACATTACATATGGTGATGCAATGACACATGTCAATCATGCGTATAATTATTTATAGATGTGTTTCTATATACAACATGACAATCTTGTTATAAGTATTATACAATATAGGGTTGTTGGTTTAAATTACCATAGATGGGCCCCGGGAGTGAAAGGGTTTAGCCGGGTTTAAACGGGTAAAGCCTCTCTAACACAGGTAAGTAATTAAAATTTCTTTTAATTAATTTAAACTGTGAGGGTTAAAAAAGGGCTATAACAAGATGTTTTGTTTGGATATATCTGAAAATTATAAAAAATAAAACTTATGTTTAATTATTTAAAAGTTATGATATTCATTATAAAAGAGAAATTTAGATAAAACCTTTGTTTGATAAAAAAATGATGAAAATAAAATGATGTTCTAAGAGATTGTTGGCGGGCGTTGGAGAGGGTTAGGGGTTAAAGAATAAGCAATTGTAAGTATTACACATGCAACCAAATACTTAGATCCAGGTGCAAAGCGAGGATATAGACTTGAGCGTCTTCCTAGGCAATGTTTCACTTGTGATCCTGTATAAGGTTACAGTGCTTTGTCACAATTGTAGGGTTATTGGGTTGAAAAGTTGTTGAAGAAAAAGTTGTGCATTAATATGATTGAAAGGGGTGAAATGGAGCCATGCGATAAGTAGAATTGTTGTATCGACAGTAGGTGATCTGTCTTGACTTAAAATCAAAGGTTAATTATGGTCCGCTAGAGCTAAAAAAAATTGAGAGTTGCGAACGCTTTGTGCATGTGTTGGTGATTGTGCTCTGCGGATGATTGAAATAAACTTTTGAAACGTGTTCAGGCCAGAAGTTGGGATTTTTAAATCTGGGGAACTGTGTTCGAAGAGTTTGTTGAAATTACGAAATCAAAAAAGTTGTCAAGCAGTACTGTCGTTTTTCGTTCTACGTTGATGTGAAGCAATGGCTGAGAGAGAGAGAGAGAGAGAGAGACGGTTGACGGTTAAACAAACTTTATTGACAACTAGTCAATTATGGATGCAAAATAATGATATAATACAGTGATATTATGATTGAGGAAGGCTCCACCATCTTGCTAGAGTCCTCCTCCAGACGATGAGAGGGTCTTCTTGGACGCCCCGTATCTCCAGGCCCAGGAAGTGCTTGAAGATACGGGTCTTGGCAGACGCCAGGATGGCCAGGGCGTCGTCCTCCAGGTCATGCCCGAAGATCCATCCCTGCAGGTCAGGGGGCCGCCGGATGAAAGTGAAGGCCTCCAGGATGACAGGCCTGATCCGCCTACAGGACCAGTAGCGGTGGGCCAGTGACAGGTCTTCGGACCCACAGGCGATGCAGGAATCCCGGGCTGAGGCCGGATGCGCTGGATGGGGAAGGGCGTGAAGGGCCAGCCGCACGGCAACGTCGGCATTATGCCCCGAGAAGGCACCTCGCCGGAGAGAAGGCCAGCTGATGGAAATGGGGATGCTGACGTGGGGAAGCCACCGGGCTAGCAGCTGGGTGATGAGAGAGAGAGAGAGAGAGAAATAGATGGTAGTGAAAAGTACACTGAAGTGGTTAGAGAAATAAATTGTTGTAAGCGATTGTTGTAAGCCCGATAGTTAATGATATTATTTGTTTTATTATAATGGCATAAACACAAATATAAAATGAATAAAAATATAGAAATATCATTGTGGCTTAATAAAGTTTAAGTGGGGGGGGGGGCAATATCAAACATACAATATATAAAAGTAATAATAATGAATAATTAAAGTGATTTCTGACAACAAATACATGTTTTGTAATACTAAAATGATATTATGAAAAATAAAGGTAAAATTATTATTTTTTAAATAATGTTGGATTAAAAACTGGTGATTATATAATCGAAAGGTAAAAAAAAAAAATTTATAAAAAAATAGAATATAATTAATAATTGTTATCAATTTAACATGTAAAATGTTTGATATGTAGAAAAAATTAGAGATTTACACAGGATCAAAAAATATCAAAATGTTCACTTTTGGGTAGGTCTTGTTCAAATTCCAATATCTAAATGTGTCAAAAGTTAGGTTAAGATATCGACTGTTAATGTAGTAAAAGGTGTGGAATAAAAGGAATACAGGACACGGCCCTAATTTACTGGAGGCGAGTTAGGGGGAAGGGTGGCGATGGATTTAGTGACGCGTGAATGGTATCTCGAGATGTTTAGTCTATCATCACTGGGGCCTTTGGTATGTCAACTAGCGGTGTCATGTCCATTTTTACGACCGGGTTGCGTTGTTTTTGAAGGGGGAGATCTGGTGGGTTCAAAGATATCTTTATATTGTGTGAAAGAGAGTAAGTAAGTAAGTAATACAGATCCAAATGGGTTGGTGTAGAGTATGTAGATAGAATAGGTTTGTGAATTTAACGGGAAATTTTCTGGTCGCTACTTGAGGTTTGTTTTAAAACGATCGATGTTAAATATATCTGGATTCAAATGTAGGAATGGTTGGGAGGTTGTAGGCGGTATAATTCGGTATAGTTGCGTCTCGAAGATATCTGGAGTCAAATGTTTGAATTCACTGAGATATACATCTTGAGACTATCGCTGTGGGTTTTGAACAAATCGGGGTTGTATACCATATGTTATTAGAAATTTACGGAATTTTTCTGAGGTAAAAGCGGGCGCTCTGTCAGATAACAGACGTTTTGGAGATCCTTGTTGTAAAACAGTTTTGAGGGTTTGAATGTACATTAGGGTACTGGTGAACTTCGATGGAAAGGTCCAAGTATATCACGTTAAATGATCCACTATTATATGTAGATGTCTTGGAGTGTCCATATAACAGGAAATTATTATGGGCGGAAGAAATAGAACAATCAGATGTTCTGACTCCAATTTATATAAAAACTAAAAAAGGCCTGAATGGAGAAAAATTATGCACAATTGATGCCACGCTTTTAAAACAAATTATCAGATCGTTGTCAAATCCCATATGTTTTTGAAGATGAGGCAGTTACTGCACTAAAACGACAACGACAATCTAAAGAACATTGCATTTCATCCTCTGATGATGAAGAAAATCCAAAGAATCCTAGAATTCAATCAGACAATCAAAGCCGTAATAATAAAAATGATTTGGACGAAGTGGAGGAGGGTCACGATGAGGAAGGACCTTGGTATGATGTCCCAAAAAGTAGAAAGATCAGAATTCCTCCTGTTATTGTTGAAAATGTGAACGATTGGAAATTGCTTTGTAAAGAACTAAACAACTTAGCTGATGAACAATTCCAAGCCATCAGGACCTAAGCATATTATCAAAGCTAAGTGTTGAATTTGAAAAAATAAATAAATGTGGGGAAGGTCAATCTTACCCAGATTGAAAATAGAGATTCACCAGTTGTATTTGCACAAGTTGTAGAAATACAATTTAACAAAAATGGCCTAAATATATATTTTATTTTGCTTATCAAAAATGACTGGGCAATAAAAATAAATAAACAGATAAAAAGGGTGATAATCAAATTGGCCAAAAGGTTAGATATATTTAAAATTAGAATAAACAAAACAAGTGATACAAGTTAAATATACATACAAACAAATAATGTAGAGAGCAAAATAACTAGGGGTGGAAAGGCAAAATCTTTTTCAAACAAAGTTTGCAAATACTTATCTAAGCTTCCGTTTTATAAAAAAAAACAAATCTTATTTTCAATTCTGTCGATAAATTTGATCAAGAGTTCACTTGAAATAATTCTTCACTTGAGATAATTTTCCAGATTAATTCTTCTGTTCCTTAACAGGAAACTATATCGCAACCCACTTAATTGGTGCGCATTTCTATAACGACGCTCTGCGCGTTCTCTTCTTTGTTTCATTCACACGTGGTTACTCATTCCTTCTGAGGCAGGGAGCTCATATTTCCCCGAGCTCGTATTTCCCGGTGCTGCCGTTTGTCCTTTCTTCTTTTTTCTCCCCGTCACCGCGCATAGGTGCTCGCGCATGGGATGGGGGGGGCGATGTCTTGTTTGTTTACAAATTTTGCTCCTTCCATTCTTTATTCCTTTCCACCCATCAAGAGAAAGAGGCAACAAAAATAAAATAAAAATATATATACATAATAATAATAGGGGAAAATCTATAAAGCATACAATTATAAATTATCTATTTTTAACATACTCCCACCTTTTTGTATGGGAATACAAAAAAAAAATCTTAATTAGGAAAGATTATTGGTGTACACCCCCAATCTCGTAGGTTTTTTCACTTCTCTTCCAGACCTAGTAAAAATTGACTGTTCTCCATCTGTTGGAATCTCCTGGGCTTTGATCCCTTCTGTCTTAGGTAATCTCACCTCCCTGGAAATATCAGAACCAAGTTCCAAAGAGAAAAGTCTCTTTAACGGTCTTACAAATTCACCCGTAGCAGTCCTAACTCTAGCTACACGTTCTCTGCCATCCTTCCCGGGGTACAGTTCCAAGATTCTGCCTAGTGGCCAGAATATTCTTTTTTGATCATCTCGACCAATCAGCACAACTTCGCCTGTAAGAAACCTTCTACCCTCTGTTTCATTCCCCTTTTGTACGAGCATGGCGAGGTATTCCTTGTGGAATCTTTCCTTCAGTTCTTTCTTAATCTGCTGTAACTTTCGAAAGTGTTGTCTGGTATTATCAGGACTTAGTTCATGACTTTCATCAAATGAGCCAAAATTATTTTGGATAAACATTTGTGGAGTGATAGGTATCAAATCATCTTCTGTTTCAGAAATGTAGGTGAGAGGTCTTGTATTTATAATCGCCTCCACATGACAAATCAAAGTTTCTAACTGGACATAATTTACTCTATTAGTGCCTAATGTTCTTCTCAAAAGATCTTTCACCAGTCGTACTAACCGTTCCCACCATCCTCCCCACCATGGTGCAGAAGGAGGAATAAATATACATCGAATTTGTTTGTCACACGAATACCTGGCTATTTTGTCCCAGTTCAAATTGGTAAAGAGTCTATTGGTCCTTTTAAAATTGGTTCCATTGTCACTGTAAATCTTAACTGGTCTCCCTCTCCTGTGTATAAACCGTTCCAATGCCATAAAAAAGTTTGTCGCATCCAAACCTTCCACCAGCTCCAAATGAACTGCTCTGTAGACAGCGCAGGTGAATAAGGTTATCCAAATTTTCTGGCCATTTTTAAGGTAGAGAGGACCCATAAGATCAACACCTGTTACCTCAAAGGGTCTACCCATGAATAACCTGTCCTTGGGCAGAGGGGCACAAGGTATAGTATTGGCCTTCTCTGCATGTCTTCTACAAATGATGCATCCTCTCACAACTCTTTTAATAGTCTTTCTCGCTTTTAAAATCCAGAATTTTTCTCTCAATTTGGAAAGTAAAAAAATGAACGCCAGCATGGCAATTATTTGAATGTGTTTCTCTAAGCAGTTGTTTTGTTATTGGATGATCACAAGGTAAGAGCACTGGTTTCCTGAATTCTTCAGGACTCTGATCGTACAAAAGTTTGGTCTCTATATACATAAGCCCATCTGATTGTACCTTGGTTTTTAGGTGGCTAATCTGTCCCTTCCCTAGACTGTCTCTTTGAGTTGATCGGATAAGCACCTTTTCGGCTATTTCCAAGTTATTAGGTATCGTCCCAATTCCTTCCTTCCATGGAAGAGATACAAGATAACGTCCATCATGGCCTCGACAGATTTTCTCACGAAACTTTTCTTGCATGAGACCATTTTTCTCTTTCTTAGAGATGACCTCTGTAGGATCTCGTATCCCTATTGTTTCTAATTCCCATAAGGATGTTACTCTCTGTTGGGTTGTAAGTAAGGTGATAACCATTTGTGCACTTGTCTCTGGTCTCTCTGATGAGGTATTACCTATTAAAGTCCAACCAAGAACTGTTTGAATTGCGGTCAATCCTCCTGCCAGCTGTTCAATTTTTCCTGTGAGAAGTTGCCCATAATAGTCTCCACCGATTAGGATGTCTATTTCGGTTTTATTATTGTCTACCTTAGTCAAAGTGATTCCTTTCTTATCCAATTCCCATTGCCTGGGTCCTGTTTCAACGGGTGAAATATTGCCACAAATTATTGTTTCCTCTAACGCTTCCATTTTGAAAGCCTTTCCCTCATCAACATTGTCCAACTGGAAATAAAATATTGAATGAGCCTTTTCTCCTGTGGTTTGCCCTCCAAACAAAAATTTATTCAATTTGACTTCTCCCACCTTGGGTAAGTCTAACTCCTTAGCTAGAGACCTTCTGATGTAAGACTTTTGGCTACCAGAGTCTAAAAGCACTCTTACCATTTTGGAACGTTTCGGCCCTTTAATTTTTACAATTAGAGTCATTAAAGAGATATTATTTGTGCATACTTGATTCGCCATTGCTGTTACAGGCTCATTGTTCCCCTCATTCTGCTCTGCTAAACTATTGTGAGATCTGTTATCTGACCTCCAATTTAAATTTTCCTGACTATGTGAGGTTCCTCTGCACATTATCTCAAAATGAGGTCCTTGGCAACGCTTGCATCTTACAAAAGATCTACAATCCTTCTTCAAATGATTCTTTCTCAAGCATTTAAAGCAAACTTCCGCATCCTGTACCCTCTTTAATCTGTCTGATTCCAACATCTTGGCTGCCTTAAAACAGTTTTGGCTAAGATGGTTATCTTTGTCACAAAATAAACACGGTAAGTTGGTCTTTCCAACAAATAATGCAGACGCTGTGTGGATCTTAGGGGGATTATTTTCTCTCTTTCCCTGTTTTAGAGGAAGGGAAGGTTCAAATCCTTCAGCAACAAAGGAAATGCGTTCTGCATTTTTAACTTCCTGCTTTAAAAATTCTATCAGACCCTCTAATTTATCAAAAGCTTTAGCCCCACTATGTTCAATTCCCTCTTCAATCTCGGAGTAATCTCTTTCTTTGAAAGGTGTACGGGAACGTTGCCATATTTTGATAAGTTCAAGTGGCAAACTTGACTCCACCAACGGGTACAAGAAAGCACCACCCCCAGACTTAGTATCCACTCCCAGAGATCCCAAAGAATGGAGATGTGCAACCAAATCATCATAAAGTTGAGCCAAGATTCTTTTTTCAGACCTGGCACTGGCAATGACTAACTTTAAAAGCTTGCGCACATACAACTCAGTCAGCATATCTCTGTCTCCAAACCTATCTTTTAAATCTCCAATGACTTTGTTGTAATTCTTTTGGGTAAGAGGGAAGCTAGTCACAAGTCTGTGGGCCTTTGACCCAACAACCATGGATTGTATTAAGTATTCAAATTTATCAACATCAGACAGTGACTCATCTAAATGTATTTTTTCAAAATGACTCCACCATGATAGCCATTCCTCTAGCTCACCTGTATACTTTTTTAGTTCAAATTTTGGAAGTTTAATTTGTCTTTTAACATCTGAAGTGCTAGATTGTGACATTTTATCATCACAGGGTGCTGCCAATTTAGACTCATATTATTTCACCTTCTGTGCGACAATTCCTACTTGTAGGCTATAAGTCTCACATAGTTCCATCTCATCATTGATTTGAGCTTCTGTGGACCTCGGATCATCCAATAAGATCTCTTTTATTTTATCATCAATCAATATCAGTCTATCATTAAGAATGGTTAACCTTTCAAATTTGGCCCTTATTAAAATTATATCCACTTCCTTTAGACTTAGACCTGATTTTATTTCATTTGTGGTACGAATTATAGTATTCCTTAAGGGAGTTCTTTCTCTTTTAAGCTTATCCATCTCCACAAATTGTATAAACACCACAAGGTGAAATCACGTCCGGCTCACCAAAATGTTGAATTTGAAAAAAAAAATAAATGTGGGGAAGGTCAATCTTACCCAGATTGAAAATAGAGATTCACCAGTTGTGTTTGCACAAGTTGTAGAAATACAATTTAACAAAAATGGCCTAAATATATATTTTATTTTGCTTATCAAAAATGACTGGGCAATAAAAATAAATAAACAGATAAAAAGGGTGATAATCAAATTGGCCAAAAGGTTAGATATATTTAAAATTAGAATAAACAAAACAAGTGATACAAGTTAAATATACATACAAACAAATAATGTAGAGAGCAAAATAACTAGGGGTGGAAAGGCAAAATCTTTTTCAAACAAAGTTTGCAAATACTTATCTAAGCTTCCGTTTTATAAAAAAACAAATCTTATTTTCAATTCTGTCGATAAATTTGATCAAGAGTTCACTTGAAATAATTCTTCACTTGAGATAATTTTCCAGATTAATTCTTCTGTTCCTTAACAGGAAACTATATCGCAACCCACTTAATTGGTGCGCAATTCTATAACGACGCTCTGCGCGTTCTCTTCTTTGTTTCATTCACACGTGGTTACTCATTCCTTCTGAGGCAGGGAGCTCATATTTCCCCGAGCTCGTATTTCCCGGTGCTGCCGTTTGTCCTTTCTTCTTTTTTCTCCCCGTCACCGCGCATAGGTGCTCGCGCATGGGATGGGGGGGCGATGTCTTGTTTGTTCACAAATTTTGCTCCTTCCATTCCTTATTCCTTTCCACCCATCAAGAGAAAGAGGCAACAAAAATAAAATAAAAATATATATACATAATAATAATAGGCGAAAATCTATAAAGCATACAATTATAAATTACTAGCGGACGTACCCGGCTTCGCCCGGGTTTTACCCGAGTAAAAGTTTGTCTAACGAATCTCTCGATAAAGTGAACATTTTTTTCCCGGCCCCTTGAAAAATACTCGATAAGTTGAATAAAATCAATATTAATTGGTTCCCTCGGTAATTGGAAGTTAAAGGAATAGTATCTTGCCTTGGAATTGTATCATTATTCTTGTATGGATGTACCCGGCTTCGCCCGGGTTTTACCCGAGTAAAGGTTTGTTTAACGAATCTCTCGATAAAGTGAACATTTTTTCCCGGTCCCTTGAAAAATACTCGATAAGTTGAATAAAATCAATATTAATTGGTTCCCTCGGTAATTGGAAGTTAAAGGAATAGTATCTTGCCTTTGAATTGTATCATTATTCTTGTCTCAAATAAATTGCCGTGTCATCCTGAATTTTGTCTTTCCTAATTTTCTACATTACAAAATCATCGTATCATCATGATAATATTTAGAGCAGATTGTTGAATTATAACAGATAAATTAGAATATTTATCTTGATTATTTCTAGGCGAAAAGTTATTTCAAAAATTTTATTTGCTAGAAACCTTCCCAGTACTATACTAAATAACTTCCCAAAGTTTCATGGCGATCCAATGAGTGGTTTGGTCAGGCATAAAGGACAAACAAACAGACACACATACATTCATTTTTATATATATAAGATCTATTTTTAACACTAAGAATATAGGAGACTTCAAAAATATCCGTGAATGTGTTCGTTTAAATAACGGCGGCTACTCCTATAAATTACAAGAAGAAAAACCTTTAAAGGTAGTCATAAAAGGCGTTTCAACCAGTTTTAAAATTGAAGACATTGCAGTTGAATTATCCCACTTAGGCTTTAAAGAGGCCTCAGTAAAAAGGTTTCACCGCCAATCGTCAAAGCAGGCAATGAACATAGTTCTTGTTGAACTTCCAAAATTTGATTCCAACAAGAATATTTATAATCTGACTGACCTGCTGTACCAGAAAGTGGTCGTTGAATCCTTCAGATCTCCCAAAAAGGTCACCCAATGTTTCAATTGTCAAGGGTTTGGCCATGGGCAATTGAATTGCTTTCTAAAACCTAAATATGTCAAATGCGCCGAAGCTCATCATACCAAAGATTGCCCGAAAAAATCGAAGCAATATTCACCCAAGTGTGTAAACTGCGGGCAAGCTCATACGGCCAACTATCGTGGCTGCCCTGCGTTCCCAAAAATTCCCAATCAGTCTCTTAACCAACGACCCCAAATTCCCAAGGTATCTTCGTATATTCATAGCAGTGCTACCAAAGACAACAGCGCAGTGCAGGAAAGTACTTTTAAGCCTAGTTATGCAAGTGTATCGAAACAAAACTTTGCGAATCAAAATATTAAAGCTCTTTGCGAAAAGTTATTAAACATTATTGGCGAAGTTCTAAAATGAATATAAATATGTTTTTAAAATTAGTAATATGGAATGCTAATGGAATTTTAACTAAAAAAGATTAACTACTCTATTTTTTGGAATATAATAAAATCGATATAGCACTAATCTCAGAAATTCATTTGAAAAATTCTAAAACTCTTAATCTTAGAAATTACAACGTTATTAGGATGGACCGTCTTATTGGGAGAGGAGGAGGAACGGCTATTATCGTCAGAAATTTCTTCAAGTATAGAAAGATTATTGTTAAGGCTGATTATTTGGAAAATACTACTATAGTATTTAAACCTGATGGAAAAACCAGCCTGCAAATTTCTTCTGTTTATCGCAAACCAGATCAACTATTGAAATGTGAGGATTTGAGTAAATTATTTCAAAATAATCTTAGTAATCTTACTTAGTAAAAATGTTATTCAGTGATTTCAGATTAGATGTGTGGTGAAAATGCGACTTTTGACGTGGACACGCTTTGAGGTGATATGTGTCACAGGCGTGAAGGCGTCTTTGGCCTGAAAAGTGAGAAAAATGGTTGTGTTGCGCTGTGTGACACGAGTGAAGTGAATTGAATGGAAATGTGTCACGTGAAGTCGTTGTTCTTGGTAAAGCATCTAACTTGTTTCACCATGAATAACAAATTTACTAGTCATGGGTGGTGGTTGTATAAAACACATCGAGATATTTTGGCTGTTAGTGGATGTGGCACGTTTAGTGGCGACGATATGAAGCTTGTGTGGCTCGAGATTGATTTGTTGCTAAGTCGCGCGCTAATAGATGGTGGCCAATGGGGGGAACATTTAATTGGGACAGGATCCGCCACGTGTAAACAAGATTGATTCGAGGGGAGGGAGGTAAAAAATAGTTGTTTCCCTCGGTTGATTGGGACAAAAATCCTGTTTGCGCTTGGTGAACTTATAGACATTTGTTGGGAGAGCATCATTCTTTTGATAAATTTGTAGATTATTGAAATCTATAAGTAATTCAAATTTTAAGGGTATTAATAAATAAAATACCAAAAGGTAGTGACTTATAATTTGAATGGGGCGTTTACATAAAATAGTGAACATAACAATGATTTTTGCAAAGTTTTGAGTATTTGATTAAGAAATTGGTATTTTGGTATAAAAATTAGATATTAATAAAAACACACAAATAAGTTTAGAATTATGATTCGAGTAATTAATAAAATAATGATTTATTTTCTTATGTAAAACTGACAGTAATGAATTAAAATTTATAAGTTGCTTAAAATAAAGTAAAAATTGATAAATGAGGGTGTCCAAGATTTAAAATTTGAATTGAAATGATATAAAAATGGTAAAAATTGATTTAAAATGATTTCAGTGAAAATAAACATTAAATTTATGGAGAATCAAGTTGTGAGCATGAGGAGAAAGTTACGTAGGTTTTTTAAAACTTACAGTTTTGAGGATTGTTCAGTCAGGAGACTTTGTCTTTAGTTGTCGTCCTGATGACGCGGAAGACGCTCCATGTAGGGCTTGTAGAAGCTTGTGACTTCTGTTCGGCGACGGCGGCATGTCGCCTGGAAGATGGTTGCGTTGTAAGGCCGAAAGTGGGAAACTTCTCACCGGCTTATTTTGCGGGATCTTCGGCTGTGTCGTTGGAGGGAAAATTGCTTGCTCCTGAAATATAGTCTCTTGTTGGGGGAGAGATTCCTCGGTCGTTTTGTTGGAATGGCGGGCTTGTTCCTCCATCTTTGCTCTTCCTCGCTTCTATCTGGACAGACTTCCTACCTTCTTCGTTGTGGTTATCCTGTCGACTCTCACTATAGCTGTGATAACCGAGGGTCAAACCTGTAGTAACCGAGAGGGACAATCAGGGCGTGGAGAGTTTTCCAGTACCTCTCTGCACCTTGGAGGACCTTTAACAGTTCTCACAGAGTACAGGCAGTCGTGGTCGAGGCAGAGTGGAAAGCTTGGGAATGTCCACACACAAAAAACGAAGAGGCACAGTTGTAGTAGGAAAGTTTCGTGAACAGATAGGAGTCGAGCTAAGAGCAGGATGGAGATAGAAGAGTTCTTACTGCTCTACATGGTCGATGAGATGGACCTGGGTACAACCGACGAGGGCACACGTTGAGGGTGAACTAACTATTTTTCGGCTAGGGCAGATGTTTTATATATCTTTGCCGAGGGGGAAGACATGCGAGAATTTGGACTTTGAACGGATGCAAAGGTCGTGGGGTGTCTGCGGTATTTTCTACACCCTTTGGACCTAATGGCAACGGCCTGCCAAATTCCTCTTTAGGGTTGTTGGATTTCTATCTCGACCTCTTTCTTAGCTCAGCTCTTTATCTATTACATAGTTTTAATTATTCATCCTCAGTTTGTACAAAGTACATTGCATATGGTGATGCAATGACACATGTCAATCATGCGTATAATTATTTATAGATGTGTTTCTATATACGACATGACAATCTTGTTATAAGTATTATACAATATAGGGTTTTTGGTTTAAATTACCATATATATATTTTTTAATTCCATCTGGTACTATATAATTTTATATGGGCGATTAAAAAAAGTAGTTTCAATGTCAATCTCTCTCTCTCTCTCTCAATTGTGATGAAGTTTTTTTAATTTTTCCCCACAAAAATCTATTCATCTACTGTCCTTATTGTGGACTATTGCTAATATAAGTTTATCAAATAAAATATATCATTACTCTCCGAATTGCAATTAATAAAAATTGTTTGCATTGAATTAATTATGCATACACTCGTGGACAAAACTTAAGTTGTATCTTTTAGCATGCATATCGGGATGCAGACAATAACTCTGAAAGATAATACAGTGATCTTTATTGAAGACACACGATATAACCAAGTGTAAACAAAATTGCTTCTGTCTCTTTGAGAAAAAAAAACATGACCTGCGATATCAAAGGCATTCCACCTTCTTAAGTTTTTTGTCCATGAGTATATTTAGAAATTATTTGGAGGAATATTAAAATAATACTTTAAAATAAAAGCGAATATTATGTATATATTGATATTTTCACAATTTGAAGAGTTCATATTTAAATATATGTTCTTATGGTCGCGCGTTTAAATATAAGCAATGTTAAAAACGTTCATTTTGATTTTTTAATTACTAAAGAAGCATGCAATTTATTACCCAATACACAGAGAACTGAAACTATTTCTATTAAAATGTTAACCATTGGCTTCAAACTTTCTAAATAGAGATTATATCAGTAGAAGATGCAGCAAGAACTATTTGATCACAGAAAGTATAAGATCGGTTGTGAGTGATTGAAAAAAAATGTCTTTGTGAAATTGTTTAAGAAGTAAGAATCACATCAGTGTACATAAAATTTGGAAATTTAAGCAGCGAGATAGTCTGCTGATTTTTATATCTACAAGATCTTCATTAAACTCACGATATCGTTTATCGCGTTCAACTAACATGATCTTCTGCTATGTTAAGCCAACAAGAGCGATAACCTTGTTATTAAGCAAACTCGGTTTGTTTGATAGAACAACAAGTCTGTTTGCTACAAACTACAAATTTGTACTTTGAGCCTCCAAGGTCATTGGCTACGTCAAACTAACAATATTGTTTGCCATGGTAAACCAACTAAATAATATGCTATGTTAACCTAATATAATCGTCTGCTGCGGAAAACCAAGTTCATCTACAGATATATATTGTGGCGAAGAAATATTTTATTATTTAATTTAATATTATTCAATGAAAATATATTCAACAGATTATAAAAATATATATTAATCTGTATTTGTGAAATCATCTTTAAAATATTTCTTTGCTTGCTTGCTTAAGATTCCCTAGCTGTAAATAGTTTGGCTGACCTGTTAATAATTGTCGACTCG
>CP092864.1:140386276-140715557 GCA_030710605.1 Cordylochernes scorpioides | reverse complement strand
ATTTTCTTATCTTCCCTTGCTTCTTCATTATAGATTTATTGGTGTAGCAAGTGAAATAAGCTACAGCGTGCCAACACCCACCAGTCTCTCTAATTAATCTTTGAAACCTTATTAATTGAAAAGGATACTGGTCTTGCCTTCAAGAATACAGGTTTATGGTTCAATTTTACATCAACATTAACTTTAAGTCATTCATTTCTTCATCAATGATAGATGCGAATTTTACATTTCATCTCAACTTCATTTCATATACTTTGCAAGATCTCCACTTTGTTACCTAGTTCATCAAACCAGATTTTTCCAATGAGACTTAGAGCCCTACGCTTGTGACAACTAGCAAGGAAATTTTGCTTTCTTTTTTTTTTTTCAAATTCTACATTTCCTAAAAATAACCTTTGACCTGGAGTCCTCCTTGTCCTACAGCTTGAGAGCTATGTTATCCTTAACTAGCTTTATATTTTTCCATAGTGTTTGGAGAGTTCTTTCCGAGATTATTAATCTGCCTGTTCCAGGAGTCAATTTGCATATCAATGTTTTTATCAATGCGAAATTTTATGTGCATGCTTTTGTCATAAATTTTTCTTGGGGATAAAGTTGATGTCCACCCTCTCCTGATCAATCGAGTGTACCGTTTTTTCTTTCCTTCTGTACCAGATGGCCTTTACATGTCTTAATTTTCCACAAACATACACTTAGTATTTCCAAAAAAAAACCGCATCTTTATTGAGTGTAGTTACTCTTCCCATAATGTTTGCAAGGAAGCTTCTAAGTTTTAACATTCCTATCATTGTTCTTTTTCTCGCCTTCACAAGAAACACATTTTCCATTTCATCATTGTAGCCACATCTTTCGATGCCGTTTTTCTGCTAAATGCAATATTTTGTTCTCTTTCAAAGTTATCTCAGATATTGATAAAACCTCCCCTGTAAATGTTCATCTTTCACTCCACAGACTGAGGCATGACTTAGTCAATCATCTATGTCAGAATAATTACAATTTTGCATCAAAATTTTCAATGCCATAATAAATTCATAGTATGAAGAAAAGTCTGGTAATCGTTTCACAAAACACTGATGCGAAATTCGGTAGAAGAATTCGCAGTGATGATTCTTTTGTGGGCTGTTGCAAGGATTTAAATCAGATGACTAAATAGCAGAAAGGAGAGGGTAAAAGTCTCCTTCAAACTAACTTTATTGAAACATATTTAGAGGACAGAGGAAAACACCCAACTGGTCAGCAGCAGACCAGGCCTTGTTCCCCCCCCCCCCCCCCTCTTTTATTGCCGGCTGGCGCAGTTGGGGCTTGTTTGTTTACAGTCACCCGAGCCGTCGCTGTCCGACGCCCCGAAGTGGATCTCCATTATTACACACATAGATTGATTCCTCAAATTTTTGTTTCCTCCTATGAAAATTTAATCTTTCTATAATTACATTTAGCGCGCACTTGGGATTAATATTTTATTTCGCCAGTTGAACGATTTCTGTATATTTAAGTTTAAAAGTAAAAAAAAAAAACTTTAGTAATGGTGCGATAAAGAGTAAACCACAATATCAATTTTAGAAAATTCAGACAAAATTCCAACCTGTATACTGCTGAAACTGGTGTTGTGGCTCATCCTTCATCACCACTAGCAAAGTATTTTACTAGGGTGATAAACATGATGGATCTTTTTGTTGCATAATTAAAGGGAGAGGTGCCTCTCTAGGTACATTTATATATTCTTTTCACAACTTTATGCTATACACACATTAAGAGAATCTATTAGAAATATACTTTAGAAAAGTTTCCATCCATTCCATTGTTATAACTCAATCTAGTTTGCTCTTTAAAGTATCAACTTCGCACTACCAAAATGGACTTTTTTCTCAATTTGATTTCGCATTTATTAGACTGCCTCTTTTTCGAAATCCTGCCATGTGTTATCAGGAATGTAGCTTTCATTTTTTATTGCATTCGTGTAATTTTTATGGCCCTTTATCCCTACATGGAGATTGTTTGGCCCAAATTTGTTTATGCCTTTTGCATTTGCATATCTTCATTGGACAATACCCTTTTCTTTGTTCTATATTGCATTATTTTAATGCCAAGATGTTTATTTATTCTGGCAATTTATTATTATAATATTTTTATTTCACTGATTGGCATTAGTGTTTTCGCTATTTTTATTTTAAAAAAATAATTTGTGGATGATTGAATGTTTTAAATATTGTTTTATGATTTGTTTTGTGTTTGTGTGTTAGCTGTTGTACATTTTTGTTGTGCGGTGTTTGTTTAAAATAATTTTTAAATTTTATATGTTGTCGAAGAGACTCCCATTGGCTGATTTTAATTAGCGAAGATTCCTTGAATATGGAAATAAGAACAAATTTCCAGACATCTTCCCAAGAAGCAGAAATTGTGACAATCGCAAATCATATCAAGTTCTTGATGTCGCAGCCTCCTTTTGACGAAGCAAACATATTTGACCATGGACCTAGAACTTTTGAAGATGGAACAGCCTTTGGAAGAATCGGTAGATGCTGATATATTTTGATATTTAGCTTCAACTGTTCCATAAAAAATCCATTTGAAGTTCTTGCTACGACAGGCGACTGGAAAATGGCAAGATTTCGTTTTTTGATTTACGCAGAACGTCTCTGGAACCTTGAGAAATAATAAATTGCATAAGAAACTCGGCCTTGAATGCTTTGTTGATTTTTTAATCAACTATATTGTGGAAAAGAAATAATTTATGTTTTATTATTCAATTTAATTTATTTAATCAATGAAAATATTCAACAGAATATATAAAAATATTTATTACTATGTAAAATCATCATAAAAATATTCCTTTGCTTGCTTGTTCAATATTCTCTAGATAGTTTGTTGATAATTGACGACTGGTCATACTATGCACGTCATCAATAAATACTTTTACATCGTAAGATATTGTCACGGTAGTGATAACGAGTATAATAAAAGTTTAAGTAAAAATAATTTATTTATAAAATGCAAACTATTTCTAAAAATTTATTTACAAGTAATAATATACAAGAATGGTAAGGGGTGATGACTATGCAAATATTAATGATGATATACCACAGAATATTTAAAATCATTATTCAGTGACATTGCCCCCTTCCTAGATGAACAGCGTCCCGCTGTAATTATCACTTGAACAGATCAGCTTGGTCCTCAGGGTCATGGTAGGGTTTCATTCTCAGTACATGGACCAGGTCTCTTGTTTGGCGTCTCCTGGTTGGTTGGTCCACAGGTTCAACTTCGAAGGTCACGTCAGAGAGTTTCCGAGTAACCCTGTATGGCCCGAAGTACCTTTTCATCAGTTTTTCTGAGAGTCCCACCTTTCTTATCGGGATGAAAATTGGGCTGTAAATAGTTATAAAACGAAGAGAATTTTTTTTTTATTAAAATGCATGGGCTACAAGCTTTCGGGCTTCACGCCCTTCGACGGGTACAACATATTGAGAGAAAATAACGCTATATATAGTATCGATATGTGAAGAATCTGCATACATAACCATATATGAGTTAACAATATCAGATTAAGTTATGGAAATAAGGCTTTTTATAGAAAAATTTTGACGAACGTAGGATGTGATGCTAATTAAAAATTAAAAAACTAAAAAATATTTTTATGACAGATTTAACATAACTAAGACTATTGCAATTTATAGGAGAACATATGATCATCCATGGATGTCAATCAACTTAAACCAATGTGATGTTATATTAAAAAACCAACAACAGTGAGGAACTATGGCATGGCCCGCCATCAGCGCGATCATCGGACAAAGGAAAAAATTATATAGGGGTAGGTGTCTGGGTGGGGGGGTGGTTTGTTTGCGGTGGGATTAACAGTAAGATCAGGGAAAAGAAGTGAACGGCCTATAGGTTATTACAAATATCTAAATACTGCGATGGTATGTCGATGTGTCTGTTAATGCTATGGTTATTGATGGATAAAATAGCTTCAATGATCAACCTTTGGTATTTAGTATTGACATTAGAATACAGGGTGGTAGGGGAGGAAAGGTTGAATGAATGGCCGGTGGTGTTAATATGGTTGAAAATAAGCGACCTGTTGTCTCTGTTGGCAATGCATCTACCGTGTTCGGTCATCCTGATGGCCACGGACCTACCAGTCTCGCCTATGTAAGATGCACTGCAATCGTTACAAGAGACTGAGTAGACCGAGCCACCAGAGGACCGAGCAACGGTAGATCTAGGTAATCTGGTGATAGGGTGTCTGAGGATGGCGCCGATACTATTGCTATTAGTAAAATGGGTGTTAATTCCGTGCGTTCTGAGGATGCGGGAGATGGCGACTGATTGGGTGGAGAAGGGAAGTAAACAACTGTTTCTGGTAATTGCAGGAGGTCTAACGGAAGAAGGGTCAAATTTATACTTATGTATGAAATGGGGGGGGGGTATTGGGACCGGGCCAACTGTTTAATGATTAGGGAAAATTCAATGGTTCTAAACAGTGGAAGGGAGCAGTGGGTGAACAATCTCTTGGTAAGAGTACGGACAGTATTTATTTTATACGATAGGGGACATGAAGATTTGAAGTCTGTATAGAATGTGGGATTGTTAACCTTGTGGTATACGGTGGTGTGGTAATGAGAGGTAGTACGTATGACCAGTATATCAAGATACGGCAATACGGACCTGTTTTCCAATTCTAAGGTGAATGAGATCTCGGGATGATAGGAGTTTAGAGAATCTAAAATATTGATTTCTTGTCCGGTATCACATATGCAGAAGATATCATCAATATATCTCCGCCACATGTGAATGCCCGGTGCAATTTGCTGTTGGACCCAGTGGTCTATGTTGGCCATGACTATTTCTGCAAGTGGGGAGGATAGTGGGCTGCCCATGGGCGAGCCTCTGATTTGTTTGAACAACTGGTTGTTAAATGTGAAAGTAGTGAAGTCCAAACACAGGGAGGATAGTGCGACTATGGATTCTGCGGTACGGGGATCTACCTGGTTATCCTGTAAGAAATTAGTCAAGTGCCTAATAATAAGCTGATGGGGGAGGGAAAGATACATGGCAACTACATCATAAGACACCATAACGGTGTTGGGGACAGGGCAGAGAGAGTTAACGGATTGCACAAAAGAAGGGATATCCCTAATGGCAGAGGATTGTGGACTGGCTTTCACCCAAGGTGCGAGATAGCTAGTCAGATATTTGGACAGCTTATAGGCAGGTGAAAGATGGTAGGCTATGATGGGGCGTAGGGGGATGCCAGGCTTATGGGTCTTAGGAAGACCATAGATATAGGGGATATTATTAAGGTCGGAGATGAAAGTACTATATTGATCCGGTGTTATGTGACCCGATTTTTTCAAACGCAATAACCCCAATCTGAAAGATTTAGCTGAGGCAGATGCATCAGACTGTGCAATGGGAACAAATGTATTGCGGACGCTGAGTATCTCCGCCATCTTCTCAGTCCCAATCTCTTGGTAAGTACCGCTCCCTAGCTACCATAAGGCGAAACCCTAACATTATAGTCACCAGATCGGATAAAGGTTCCCAGACCGTCGTCTTGGACACGGCTGACTATGCCTCCAAGATGGCGGAGATACTCAGCGACCGCAATACATTTGTTCCCATTGCACAGTCTGCCTCAGCTAAATCTTTCAGATTGGGGTTATTGCGTTTGAAAAAATCGGGTCACATAACACCGGATCAATATAGAACTTTCATCTCCGACCTTAATAATATCCCCTATATCTATGGTCTTCCTAAGACCCATAAGCCTGGCATCCCCCTACGCCCCATCATAGCCTACCATCTTTCACCTGCCTATAAGCTGTCCAAATATCTGACTAGCTATCTCGCACCTTGGGTGAAAGCCAGTCCACAATCCTCTGCCATTAGGGATATCCCTTCTTTTGTGCAATCCGTTAACTCTCTCTGCCCTGTCCCCAACACCGTTATGGTGTCTTATGATGTAGTTGCCATGTATCTTTCCCTCCCCCATCAGCTTATTATTAGGCACTTGACTAATTTCTTACAGGATAACCAGGTAGATCCCCGTACCGCAGAATCCATAGTCGCACTATCCTCCCTGTGTTTGGACTTCACTACTTTCACATTTAACAACCAGTTGTTCAAACAAATCAGAGGCTCGCCCATGGGCAGCCCACTATCCTCCCCACTTGCAGAAATAGTCATGGCCAACATAGACCACTGGGACAACAGCAAATTGCACCGGGCATTCACATGTGGCGGAGATATATTGATGATATCTTCTGCATATGTGATACCGGACAAGAAATCAATATTTTAGATTCTCTAAACTCCTATCATCCCGAGATCTCATTCACCTTAGAATTGGAAAACAGGTCCGTATTGCCGTATCTTGATATACTGGTCATACGTACTACCTCTCATTACCACACCACCGTATACCACAAGGTTAACAATCCCACATTCTATACAGACTTCAAATCTTCATGTCCCCTATCGCATAAAATAAATACTGTCCGTACTCTTACCAAGAGATTGTTCACCCACTGCTCCCTTCCACTGTTTAGAACCATTGAATTTTCCCTAATCATTAAACAGTTGGCCCGGTCCCAATACCCCCCCCCCCATTTCATACATAAGTATAAATTTGACCCTTCTTCCGTTAGACCTCCTGCAATTACCAGAAACAGTTGTTTACTTCCCTTCTCCACCCAATCAGTCGCCATCTCCCGCATCCTCAGAACGCACGGAATTAACACCCATTTTACTAATAGCAATAGTATCGGCGCCATCCTCAGACACCCTATCACCAGATTACCTAGATCTACCGTTGCTCGGTCCTCTGGTGGCTCGGTCTACTCAGTCTCTTGTAACGATTGCAGTGATTCTTACATAGGCGAGACTGGTAGGTCCGTGGCCATCAGGATGACCGAACACGGTAGATGCATTGCCAACAGAGACAACAGGTCGCTTATTTTCAACCATATTAACACCACCGGCCATTCATTCAACCTTTCCTCCCCTACCACCCTGTATTCTAATGTCAATACTAAATACCAAAGGTTGATCATTGAAGCTATTTTATCCATCAATAACCATAGCATTAACAGACACATCGCCATACCATCGCAGTATTTAGATATTTGTAATAACCTATAGGCCGTTCACTTCTTTTCCCTGATCTTACTGTTAATCCCACCGCAAACAAACCACCCCCCCACCCAGACACCTACCCCTATATAATTTTTTCCTTTGTCCGATGATCGCGCTGATGGCGGGCCATGCCATAGTTCCTCACTGTTGTTGGTTTTTTAATATAACATCACATTGGTTTAAGTTGATTGACATCCATGGATGATCATATGTTCTCCTATAAATTGCAATAGTCTTAGTTATGTTAAATCTGTCATAAAAATATTTTTTAGTTTTTTTAATTTTTAATTAGCATCACATCCTACGTTCGACAAAATTTTTCTATAAAAAGCCTTATTTCCATAACTTAATCTGATATTGTTAACTCATATATGGTTATGTATGCAGATTCTTCACATATCGATACTATATATAGCGTTATTTTCTCTCAATATGTTGTACCCGTCGAAGGGCGTGAAGCCCGAAAGCTTGTATAGCCCATGCATTTTAATTAAAAAAATTTTCTCTTCGTTTTATAACTATTTACAATTCTATAAGAGAAATTTTCATGATTCATATGAAAATTGGGCTTTCAAGGTTTCTAATCTTGCTAGCTGCCTAGTCTCTTCGACTCGCGAGGCAATCTTCTGACTGTAATCCTCTTGGAGATCTTCATGCGGATTTGGGAAAAGAGTGTCTACAGTTGTTTCGGCTTCGCGTCCATGAATCAGTTTAAAAGGGGTAAAACCTGTCGTATCTTGTTTTGCCGTGTTGTAGGCGAACGTGACGTAGAGCAGGATTACGTCCCAGTCCTTCTGTTCAACACTTACATACATAGCGATCATGTTGGCTAAGGTTTTGTTTAACCTCTCCGTCAGTCCATTCGTCTGGGGATGATACGCTGTCGTGAACCGATGTATCGACGAGCATTGATTGGTGAGTTCCGCAATCAACTTGGATTGTAATACTCGTCCTCGGTCCGTGATGATTTCTCTGGGGGCTCCGTGCTTGAGAACAACATCTTCCATTAAGAACTTGGCTGCTTCTTTTGCTTCCCCTGTGGGTAAGGCTTTAGTAACGGCAAATCGAGTAAGATAGTCAGTACAGACTATGATCCATTTATTACCAGCATCAGACTTGGGAAATCTTCCAAGGAGGTCCATTCCAACTCTCTGAAAAGGGGAGGTTGCAGGAGGTATGGCTTTAAGTAGTCCGGGTGGCTTTTGAGTTGATTGTTTCTTTCTTTGGCACTCCTTACAATGAGCGACATACTTCCGTATGTCCCGGAGAAGTCCTGGCCAGAAATATTTGCTTTTAACTCTCTCATATGTCTTCGAAAATCCAAGATGACCTGCTGTGGGAGCGTCGTGTAAACTTTTCAGTAGTTCTAAGCGTAAGTGCTTGGGAATAACTAAAAGGTGTTGGTTTCCCAGGGGGTCAAAATTCTTTTTGTATAAGGTTCCTTTTAACATTTCATATCCTTTCGATTCAGCACCAAATCTTTCTGTTTCATCTATCAATTTATTAATTTTAGGGTCTTTTCTTTGTTCAGCCTCGAAGCACGTCAGAGCAGTTATTGAGGGTATATCATCATCCTCATCATTGTATGCTTCTTCCGATTCAAGTTGCAGAGGATTTCGAGAAAGACAGTCGGCATCTTGGTGTTTGCGTCCACTTTTATAAACAACCGTTACATTGTATTCTTGGAGTTTTAAAGCCCATCTTGCTAGTCTTCCTGTCGGGTCCTTCAGGTTAGATGACCAGCAAAGAGCGTGGTGGTCAGTGACGATGACAAACTAGCGACCAAAAAGGTACGGTCGAAATTTGTTGATGGCCCATATTGCGGCCAAGCATTCTCTTTCCGTTGTTGAGTAATTCTTCTCCGCCTTAGATAAAGTTCTTGAAGCATAACCAACTGGCCGCTCTTTCCCATCGTTGATCGGTACGAGGACAGCTCCAATTCCATAACCGCTGGCGTCAGTATGAAGCTCGGTTGGCAGTTGTTCTTCGAAATAGGCAAGAACAGGTTCAGACATCAATGCTTTTTTCAAGGAATCAAAAGCATCCTGTTGGTCAGAGTTCCACGTGAATTTATTATCTTTTTTGAGGACTTCATGTAAAGGAGCAGCTTTCTCAGCAAAATTTTCGATAAATCTACGATAATAGGAACATAGGCCAATGAAGCTCCTCACATCTGTTATAGATTTTGGGGTCGGAAACTTGGCGATAGCTTCAATCTTTTCTGGATCGGGGTAAATACCTTTACTATCGACGAGGTGTCCAAACACTCTGATTCGTTTGGTTCCGAAAAGGCACTTTTTTGGGTTGAGGCGCAGCTCGGCTTTTTAAAGACATTGTAGTATGATTTCAAGCCGGTGTAAATGCTCGTTGAACGATTTGGAATACACCACGATGTCGTCTAAATAACAGAGGGCCATCGTCCATTTCAGGCCTTTCAATATCTTGTCCATCATGCGCTCGAATGTTGCAGGGGCATTGCACAGGCCAAAGGGCATGACTAGGAATTCGTAGAGTCCGTCAGGGGTAATAAAGGCAGTTTTTTCTCTATCTGCTTCGTCGACTTCTATTTGCCAATATCCTGAACGAAGGTCCATTGATGAATAAAATTTGGCTCCTTTCAGGGAGTCAAGTGTATCATCGATTCGAGGTAGTGGGTAAACGTCTTTTTTAGTAACTTTGTTTAGTCGTCTGTAATCCACACAGAAACTCCAGTTACCATCCTTCTTCTTCACTAAAATAACCGGCGATGACCATGGACTTTCTGAATGACGTATAATCCCGGCGTCTAGCATTTTGTCCACTTCCGTTTGGATTGCTTGGCGTTCTGTAGGGGAGACTCGATATGGTCTATGCTTAATAGGCTGATGTTTTCCAGTTTCAATTTTATGGTTGGTTACTGAAGTTTGCTTTACAGGTTCATTATTTTTATCAAATATTTTATCATATCGTTTTAAAATTGATAAGATTTGAGACTGCTGCTCTTCTGATAAATCATCACTAATTAAATTTTGTAAAAATTTAAAATCACTTTTATCAGCATGATTCGCATTTTTCACCTCCTTATTAAATTCAGAACATTCTGAAATAGCCGTCAAGTTATTTTCTTCAACCCTTTTAATTTTTCCCAGGCACATTCCTTTAGGGACTATTTGAGCTGTGGTGCTAGAATTTACGATCCAAAGTTTTCCTTTATTATGGGAAAGCCTGAATAATGCACAGGGAAGTGTTAACCCTTTTCCTATTAATACCTTTTTCGAAGGTTCAAAAAGTACCTGATTTTGCCCATTAAGCTCTTCACTCATAACATTTATTAGTTTGGTAGATTCGGCTGGGATTAAGACGCTTCTGCTAGCCACAACCTTTCCCATGGAAGCTGGTGAATTTAGTACATCTTTGGCCTCTTCCAATCTGATTTCGGCACGTCCACAATCAATCACGGCATTTGATGCCTCTAGGAAATCCCATCCGAGGATAATACTTGGGTTACTGTTAGGGAGGACGATAAACTCAAACGGCTGTTCTAATCCATTGATGTTCAAGCTGACGTCGTGGAACCTGGTTGAATGTAGGTGTTTGGTTGGGGTACGACTATCGTGTCGGAGGTCTTTGAATAGGCTTCGAAATTGCAGCTACGTTTTTTTCAATCTCTTCTCGGATAATTTGATTTTTTTAATTAAAAAGATGGTTCAGGGGTAGTTGACTCTGGATTTAGTGCGCGATGAACTTCTTCACGCACGATGCGTCGGATTAAGTCTTCCATTGATTCAGAGTCTGCTGAATCGATGGCGGCAACATTCGGTAGTCTGTCGAATATTACACGTTTATTTACACGTTTTTTATTTGAAGCCTCGATTTTTCGGCACCATTTGATGAACTCATCGATAGTTGCGATGTCTAAAATGATTATTGACTGATATATCTCCTCCGATATTCCTTTCGTCAAGTGTGCGACTATTTCATTTTCCATCATAACCGGATTCACTTCTCTGCACGGATGGAGAACATCTTGAATGTAGGAATCACTGGTCTCCTCCTTCCCATGAGCTCGAGTTTTGAGGTTCTCTGCGAGCTGGTCTTTTTGGGTGACATGATGTCCGAAATTCTGAGAAAACATTTTCACAAAAATATCCCATGAATTAATTTTCTCTTCAACATTTTCGTACCATCTGTGCGCTGTTCCTTGGAGGAAAAAATAAACATTTGCGAGGCACATTGAATCATCCCAGCAGTTGTAGCGAGCGACGCGATGGAATTATTTCAACCATTTTTCTGGATTCTGGTTGCGTTCTCCAGTAAAAATAGAAGGGTTTCTAAAAGGTTGAAAGTGGTACTCACCCATTTTTGTCTGTGTCTCTTGCTTGATCATAGCGATGTTTTCTTCAGGTTCTAATCCTTGTAGTCTTCGGCTTATTCTAACGGCTTGGGCGTCGAGGGAATATTCCAGCTTCTCCACCAGTTGTCACGGTAGTGATAACGAGTATAACAAAAGTTTAAGTGAAAATAATTTATTTATAAAATGCAAACTATTTCTAAAAATTTATTTACAAGTAATAATATTCAAGAATGGTAAGGGGTGATGACTATGCAAATATTAATGATGATAACCACAGAATATTTAAAATAATTATTCAGTGACAATATTCCAAGACCTGATATTTTTCTACGCTACAATATTATATTTTCAATTAGTGGAATATAAAACTTATTTACACAACTCAATTTTATAATATGGTGAACAAGTGCATCAAATTAGTTTCTCACTTTTAAACCACATATAAGGGACGCTATCTCAGATTTGAAATGATACTGACGCCCCAGGAATTGGGTAGGCAATTACTGTCCCAGGCCTTTAGATCATTGTGATTCTGTCCACAGAATATCAAATTCGATTACAGCTGGTTCAAGGAGAAAGAATTTGAGAAAAAAGGTGGGAAGAGTGCTATTATTAAAATGACTTATTAAATATGGTATGAAGGATGAATTTGTAACCTTTTAATTATTCACATTATTTATTATTAATAGCAAGGATACAAAAATTAAGTAAAAGTGAAACAAAGATCAATAATTATAATATACAAGATATTTTTTTCAAGCACGAGAGCTCATCAATAGTCATTGTAACTCTGTGTAATATTCCAACAAGAAGTGTGTATGATTATTATAAGTAGCTAGTGGTAAATAACCTTAAAATATATCCAGAAGAAGATAAAAACAAAAGTCCACCCCCTCCCCTCTTCTGTCAAAATATACACTAAAAGTTGAAAGATGAAATCAAAACATCATGTTTTGATTTCATCTTTCAACTTTTAGAGTATATTAGTTTGTTAAAACTAGCAAAAAATGTAAAAAAAAATAATCTATCTGTTCAAGAAATCAAATTTTGGAGGTAGCGATAGGCAGGTGTTACTCTGGAGGAAATGATCAGCCTTATTGATGATACTAAAAATTATGAGGCTTTATTACACAATGATTAAATACAAAAAAAATGAACTAATCTCAGTCCAATCAGTCTCGAGCTATCCGGGTAAGCTTGACTCAGCTTCCCTTCTTCCAATGTACTTGAGACTTGAGCCTCAGGCCTTATCCTGTGGGTTCCAATGAACCTCTGGTGCCTGTTAACTTGAGCTCCAGGCCTTATCCTCTGGGTTCCAATGAACCTCTTCTGCCTGTTAACTTGAGCTTCAGGCCTTATCTTCTGGGTTCCAACGAACCTCAGTTGCCTTTCTTCTTGAGCTTCAGGCCTTATCTTCTGGGTTCCAATGAACCTCTCAGTGCCTTTCCTCTTGAGCCTCAGGCCTTATCTTCTGGGTTCCAATGAACCTCTCAGTGCCTTTCCTCTTGAGCCTCAGGCCTTATCTTCTGGGTTCCAATGAACCTCTCAGTGCCTTACTTCTTGAGCTCGAGCTCCTTGTTCCGCTCTCCTGATCTGCAGACTCTCTCTCCTAATCTGCCGACTCTTACTACTTCTTCTGGCTGCGCCTTTCTTTTTATAGGGTCCCAATCACGTGACCAAACCACATAAAAAACTACAAAAATCAAACCCAAACAAATGAATCTTTCTAAAACGAAAAACACGCAAAAAACTATGCAAAAAACTATGCAAGAAACTATGCAAACTAGTTTCAACATCCTCCCACCAAATTTTGACAATTATCATTGTCAAAATTAATTTCATACAATGGCCACATTATCCAGAGATATATTTTTCAGATCTCTTAATCTCTCCACCATATCTGTTTTTATAAACCTCGGGAACTATTCCTGGCCACCTGTTACTTGGGAGATAGCTACTCCAGGTCTTCCCGCCACACTCTCTCGGGAGACAGCTCTACCAGGTCTTCCCGCCACCTGTTACTCGGGAGACAGAGCTCTACCAGGTCTTCCCGCCACCTATTACTCGGGAGACAGAGCTCTACCAGGTCTTCCCGCCACCTATTACTCGGGAGACAGAGCCCTACCAGGTCTTCCCGCCACCTGTTACCCGGGAGACAGCTTGGCCACCTATTACTTGAGAGACAGCTCTACCCGGTCTTCCCGCCACCTATTACTCGGGAGACAGCTTGGCCACCTATTACTTGGGAGACAGAAGAAGAAATTCGGCAAAGCCAGGGACGATATAGGCAGAAAAAGCCCTTGCATCCCCTGTTTTTCGCTGAAAAACCACGTCACACAGCCAGAAGGAATGATGCATTCTCCATGCACCGAGCGGCCTTTGGTAGGCCCCTCGCGCCCGCCAGTATGGTCCGGCTACAATGGGTTTGACCACTCACCCACAGGCGTCTCCGAGAGTTCAATGGCAAGGTTGCTGACCGAGCCCTCTCGTTCGGACTTAGTTAAACCCGTCCTACGCTCCAATAGGACTCCCCCCCCCTTTAGCCCTCCAACCCTTATCCAGTACTCCCTGAATCTGCCGTCGAATCAAGGACCTCTGAGGTACTGAGGTTTACGCAGGGAACGACGTGAACGCGGGGGGGTGGTACTACTGTGTGCACACCTTGGTTTTTCATGTTGCGCACGGCAAGGACGCTCCCAATGACGCACACACAGAGCGAAGACCCAAGAGTTTCAAGACACGTGCGCCTCGCCTCAGACAACCAAGGGCAGACGGCCAGCTTACAGCTTCACTGGACATCAGCCAGTGGCACCCCGACGGAGGACAACACGCAGAGACGCCTCTCCACTCACTCCCCTCTAGAGTGATTGTAGAGGGCGGGAAAAACTTCTTCCCCGCTACTTGGGAGACAGCTTGGCCACTCATTACCCGGGAGACAGCTACTCCAGGACTTCCCGCCACACTCTCTCGGGAGATAGCTCTGCCAGGTCTTCCCGCCACCTCTGGAGACAGCTCGTCTCCGTAGACACCTTTGTCTTTTCTTCCGGATTTTGAGGTACGGGGCACTCAACTAAAATCATCACTACAACCATTTCCCGCCCAAAAACCATCAGTTGTCCATTTTCTTCTTCCAAAGAAATCTGAGGTAGTCCCAATCATTCTCCTTGATGGCCATCAACCGGAAATATCTTCTCAGGTCGGCCAAAATTCCGAACTTATTTTCCCGAAATTTTATCCCTATTTCCGGGATTCTTCTCAGTAGAATGGGTCCCCTCCTTAAATATCGTTTCAAGGAAAGTCCGTTGCGTCCTCGACAGGAAGCGTCGTCAAATACTGGCCGAATAGGCGTCGTTTTGGACTCACTCTTAAACAAAAGGTGACGGGGCAAATAGTGTCCTTTTACCTCAGGTGGATCTTCATTAACTCCTTCGATGAACCCCTCATTCAACCAATCTTTTGGATCAATAATTTTTTCTTCCACCTTTGAATCAGTACCTTGTTCTGCATCTAGCTTTTCTTCCACCTTTGAATCAGTACCTTGTTCTGCATCTAGTCTCTTCACTTCTTCAGTGCTCTTCGAATCCCTTCCTTGTTCCACATCCAACTCTTTCTCTTCTTCCAAGTTCTTTGACTCTGTACAATGTTCTTCATCTATATTTTTCGCCTCATTTCCATCATGATCTTTTCCCTTGTTGTATTTATCGTCCTTATTCTCTGCATAATCAGATTTATTTATGGTTTTCAAATCTTGGGATTCTGTTTCCTTATAATTATCCTTTATTTTAGATTTCGTATCTCCAGTTGGTCTTGCTTCCACCAATTTCCTCGATGCTTGAACTTTGACAACTCTTTCCTCATTATCATCAATCGATTCAGTTTCATCATCTGAAATCTTCACTTGATCAGCGCCTTCAGCTACTGCTCTAGAATTGTTCACCGGTTCATAACCTTTAATTGCAGTTTCAGAATCCCTTACTCTATCGCCTTTGGACTCGGCTTCAGAATCTTCTTCATTCTTTAAATCTGCATCTTCACATTTTTCATTAGCAGTTTCTTCTTGCTCCAACTCTTCCCTATTAAAGTCCATTTCTAATATATATTCATCACTTGAGACTTTGTCTCCCTTTATATTTGCTTCTTTAAATTCAACTTCATTTCTACCACCAGTAGAAAGAACATCTTTCTCCTGCTCACGCATTACGCGAATTTTGCACTCTAAATAAAATCTTTCCATTATATAGATTTCACAATCCTCAAATTCCCTATTTATCTCATCATCGGTAATAGCCTCTTGGGCCAATAAAATTCCCTGGCATTGTTCATTCAATGCCACCAGCTCCAAATGGAGAGATTCCAACCTATCATACTTTGCATATATCCTATTTCTATCAATGGAAGAATCCCTTAACTCTGCCTTTAAACTATTGACCTGCTCAGTAAATTTACCTCTGGCAGCCTTTCTTATTTCGCTCAATTCCTCCATTTCACCACCAAGCCTATCGCGTCCGGCTCACCAAATGTTAAAACTAACAAAAAATGTTAAAAAAATAAATCTATCTGTTCAAGAAATCAAATTTTGGAGGTAGCGATAGGCAGGTGTTACTCTGGAGGAAATGATAAGCCTTATTGATGATTCTAAAAATTATGAGGCTTTATTACACAATGATTAAATACAAAAAAGATGAACTAATCTCAGTCCAATCAGTCTCGAGCTATCCGGGTAAGCTTGACTCAGCTTCCCTTCTTCCAATGTACTTGAGACTTGAGCCTCAGGCCTTATCCTGTGGGTTCCAATGAACCTCTGGTGCCTGTTAACTTGAGCTCCAGGCCTTATCCTCTGGGTTCCAATGAACCTCTTCTGCCTGTTAACTTGAGCTTCAGGCCTTATCTTCTGGGTTCCAACGAACCTCAGTTGCCTTTCTTCTTGAGCTTCAGGCCTTATCTTCTGGGTTCCAATGAACCTCTCAGTGCCTTTCCTCTTGAGCCTCAGGCCTTATCTTCTGGGTTCCAATGAACCTCTCAGTGCCTTTCCTCTTGAGCCTCAGGCCTTATCTTCTGGGTTCCAATGAACCTCTCAGTGCCTTTCTTCAGGCCTTATCCTCTGGGTTCCAAATGAACCTCTGGTGCCTTTTAACTTGAGCTCCAGGCCTTATCTTCTGGGTTCCAATGAACCTCTCAGTGCCTTTCCTCTTGAGCCTCAGGCCTTATCTTCTGGGTTCCAATGAACCTCTCAGTGCCTTTCTTCTTGAGCTCGAGCTCCTTGTTCCGCTCTCCTGTTCTGCAGACTCTCTCTCCTAATCTGCCGACTCTTACTACTTCCTCTGGCTGCGCCTTTCTTTTTATAGGGTCCCAATCACGTGACCAAACCACATAAAAAACTACAAAAATCAAACCCAAACAAATGAATCTTTCTAAAACAAAAAACACGCAAAAAACAAGCAAAAAAAACGTATACAAAAAACTTTGCAAAAAACTTTGCAAGAAACTATGCAAACTAGTTTCAACAATGATATTATGAAAATTTCGGAAAATTGAGTGAATCATTGTGAAGAGAGAAGTTTTTAAAATCGGTATTAAATATCATTATCAACTCAGCGCCTTCTATGCCTGAAAATTACAAAATATTTTATTCATACTTTTCTTTTAAATATATAATTTTTAAAGTATTTCTACAGTCAATATAATGCAATGAATAAAATTGGAAGAAGGAGGGCATGGCTCATCATTGATGAACCTTCCCACTGAAGAGCCATGCCTTCTCTCTCTCTCAATTTTTATTCATTGCGGTATAAAGGCTGTAGAAATAGCTTTATATTATATTTTATATTTAATAGAATCCCTATATATAAAGGTCAGTGTATGTATGTGTGTTTGTTCCTATGTCGGCTATACACGTCCACAATACGTAACTAATCTGACTGAAATTTTAACAGTATATAGAGTAGAATCTGGAAAAACTTAAAGTGAAAATTTCAAGTCTCTCTATCCCGAATATTCTTCGAGTTATTTGCAAATTGCGTTGCAAATTTGCCCTTTCGCTCGCAAGCAGCGCCTCTAGCGGTGAAGATGGGAGGTAATATCAGCTAACCTAATGTACATTGAAAATGTGTTTTAACAGGACATAGTGAAAAATCTGAAAGAAAAATTTATCGGATTTTTAGCCAAGAAAATTTGAAATTGGCAGGTTCTGGGCAAAAATAGTTGTTTTTAGTCAGAAAATGATGATGATAATATTGCTGTATCAGGTTTGCTTATAATAAAATATCTGATAATTATCAGATACAAATTTATATCTGGAAAAATTCCAAAAAGCGGAGACCAAGGGTGAAGCCAGTTCATTTTTAGTATGCAGGAACAAAATTCTAACAGAAAAACATTCATTCGAGCAGAAGACACAAATACAGACCATCTCTCTATAAAAATATCGCTTCTCAGACACAAAGTTTGGAGCGGGACGTTCCACAAGAGTGACATCCACGGCGCCAATTTATAATTGTAACGAATAGTATTTGAAAATCAAATTAATAGAATTTTCAAATATCGTTGTGAAAATTCACATTAAAAAAAAAAACACAAAGTTTAGAGCGGGACGTTTCACACGAGTGACATCCACGGCGCCAATTTATAATTGTAACGAATAGTATTTGAATAAAAATATTTAATTGGGTAAAATCCGGGTGTCATTCGGCTAGTATTTTAATATATTTGATATTTTTCATTGCAGAAAGAACAGTATAACAAGTTTGTTTACGTGTAAAAGAAATTTTTGTGCTTTAATAATTTCATTTCTTACATATAGAGTACACGCTTGTTCGGCGGTACATATACTAAAATTGGAACGATACAGAGAAGATTAGCATGGCCCCTGCGCAAGGATGACACGCAAAATCGTGAAGCGTTCCATACATATAGAGGGGGAAGCATTGCCTCAAAATTAATATTTATAATTATCTACACAGGCGGATCTACACGTTTTAACTGCATATGGGATCATATACCCGCGGGTTCGCCCCTGCCTCCTGGAAGATGTTTCTCTTTCTCGGCCGTGCGGCCACACGGCTCGCGATTTCGGCGTTCTTATGGGATAGAGATTTAGGCAATGGAGGTTAGTAACCCCTATGAGGTATTGAAAGAATGGGCTGCAAGCTCATCTGAATATTATCCAAGACGGCCAAGTTTCCTCTGAGAAATCTCGAAAATATCTATTGATATATACAGTTATCAGAGTCATGCACAATTCTGTCACCGTTTGCTTTTGTGAATTGAATAAATACCTAAATATGGCCATTTCTTATAAGCATCGGTGGTTCAGTGGTAGAATGCTCGCCTGCCATGTGAGCGGCCCGGGTTCAATTCCCAGCCGATGCATTTTAATTTATTTTTTTTACAATTTTTAAAACTCATTTATATTATTATTAAAATAAACAAGTATCAGAGTCGTCAATTCTGTCATCGTTTGCTTTTGTGAATGGAATGCTTTTACGTAATATACGTAAAATACGTACCTAATATGACTGAAATTTTAGCAGTATGTATTGTAGAATCTGGAAAACTTATATTGAATAGTTCAGGTCTCTATTCCGAATATTCTTCGAGTTATTTGCAAATTTGAGTTGCAAATTTGCTCTTTCGCTCGCAAGCAGGGCCTTTAGCGGTGAAGATGGGAGGTAATATCAGCTGACCTAATGTACATGTAAAACGTGTTTTAACAGGACATAGAAAAAAATATGGAAGAGATATTTGTCGCATTTTTAGCCAAGAAAAATTGAAATTGACAGGTTCTGGGCAAAAATAGTTATTTTTTTTTTTAGTCAGAAAATGATTATGACAATATTGCTGTATCATATTTTATTATCAGATACAAAATTATATCCGGAAAAATTCCAAAGAGCAGAGACCACGGGTGAAGCCAGTTCATTTTTAGTATGCAGGAACAGAATTCTAACAGAAAAACATTCATTCGAGCAGAAGACACAAAGCCAGATCATCTCTTTATAAAAATATCGCTTCTCAGACACAAAGTTTGGAGCGGGACGTTTCACAAGAATGACATCCACGGCGCCAATTTATAATTGTAACAAATAGTATTTGAATAAAAGCATTTAATCGGGTAAAACCCAGGCGTTGCCCGGGTCATTCGGCTAGTATATACAGTATATAAAATTAAATGTCTGTCTGTCTGTCTGTATGTTTGTACTCTATAGATTCAAAAACCATACATCCAATCGACGTTAAATTTTAGGATATTATTAGGTATATCCCCGGGAAGGTTTTTGAAAAATAATATCTTGAATATCCTTAGAGTTATTTTCAGATTTGTAGATTTAACTCGAAAGCAGCGCCCCCATTGCGACGATGATAACAAGTTTTTATCTATAAGTTTTATTATCACTAAGTTTATTATCTTAAAGATTATTTATCAAAAGTAAGATTTTCTACCTATTAATTGCGCACAAGTCAAAGTTAGTTTTATCATTTATCTACAACATATATATTGGGAGAATAGATAAAATGATGATTTTGTAATGTAGAAAATTAGGAAAGACAAAATTCAGGATGACACGGCAATTTATTTGAGACAAGAATAATTATACAATTCCAAGGCAAAGATACTATTCCTTTAACTTCCAATTACCGAGGGAACCAATTAATATTGATTTTATTCCACTTATCGAGTATTTTTCAAGGGACCGGGAAAAATGTTCACTGGATAAAACGATGATTTTGTAATGTAGAAAATTAGGAAAGACAAAATTCAGGATGACACGGCAATTTATTTGAGACAAGAATAATGATACAATTCCAAGGCAAGATACTATTCCTTTAACTTCCAATTACCGAGGGAACCAATTAATATTGATTTTATTCAACTTATCGAGTATTTTTCAAGGGACCAGGAAAAATGTTCACTTTATCGAGAGATTCAAATTTACGAGTTTCAAATTATCAAAATATATATATTTTTAAATAAGTTTATAGAGAATGCCGGCGGTCGAAGGCTGACATGCAAATTCTTGCCGCAGTTGGGCTGATTGCCCAGAACAGGAAGACCAGCTTATCGAGAGACAAGATGTGGTCTTCACCATGTTGGGCCAGATTTTCCACCAAACAGACCCAACAAAGATGTAAACATTTACATAATATATATACACAGTGTCTCGCCGAAAGTGTTTGGTGTCCAGATGGAGACCCCACCACGGTGGCCGACGATGCCCAAGGATCCTGGAGCCCATTGCAGAGAGGTCCAGCGGAGGATCTACACCAGAAAGCTGGAGATGATACCTATGCCTTTAAAATCCAGAAAGGTGGAGATGACACGAGTCCTGCCCTGTAAATAGATCCGCCAATCACCCTTTTATATGCAACGAAACGTCCAACATCATATTGCCTTTAGGGAAATTTCAAGTCCATTCTTTATTCTAAAATGAATAAAATCAATTAAATATATACCCAGATCAATTTTATTATTATCTCAAGCTCTCTTTTAAAGAGAGGAGGTTTGATTTCAAATTTCTTGAAGAAGAAATTACTTTAAATTTAAAATAAATAAATTTATATTTTATTATCCCTATTTGATCAATTTTATTAACATCTCAAACCTTTTAATAAGAAGGAGCCTAATTTCGAATTTCCTAAAGTAGAAATTACTTTAAATTTAAAGATAAAATTATATATTTTATTATCCTTATTTTACCAATTTTTTTTATTACCTCAAACTTTTATCTTAAAAGAAAAGAATTTTAAATTTCTCAAAGGATTAAGCATCTATATTTATTATTTCGATAATTCTCTTTTAAAAATAATAATATATTATTTTTTAAATTAATAATATTTATTTTTGTTACGCAAACTTTGACTTTAATCATCATAGATGCTGACGTCACTACTATGACGTAACAACTTCCAACTTCTACCTTCAAACTTGCTGATGTTTACCGCTAACTTGTCTTAACAATATATGTAATGGAACAAGTCGTTCCTTAAATAAATATATATTTGTTTTTATCTAAAGGGATGTCCTCGTAACTACAACATACGTGAGTACAAAAACAACCAGAAATCCTCAAAAGAATAACCGTATTTTGCTAAGCCTATATCAATTTGGTAGCTGACCGTGGTTTGGGCGCGCGAATTGGACTAACCGCCAATTGATCCATTTAAATCAAAAGGAAATTAAATAATTGGACTAACCGCCAATTTAGAAAATAAATATTGAATAAAAATGGATACCTATAACTTAGTAAAAATAGAACAGTTAACAGAAAACAACTATACCACATGGTCCATGAAAATGGAAGCAATTCTAGATTCAAAAGATCTCTTCGAGGACGTAATTGTTAATGACGAGCCAGACTTTACAAAAAATAAACTAGAATATGATATTTGGAAGAAAAAGAATCGGGAAGCATACAGCTTAATAATATTGTCACTTTCGGATGACTTAACAATCATCTTTCGAGGCGATAAAAGGGCCAAAAGAATTTGGTACGACATAAAGAAAAGGTTTGAAGGATCTCTAGAAAATAAAAGGATAGACCTAATGTTGGATCTAGCCAGACTAAAATTGAACCCAAATGAAAATGTTAACATGTATATTGTACGAGCACAGAAACTAGCACAAGAGATCACCCAGTTAGGAAAGACTGTAACAGAAAGAGAACTTGTACGATACATTGTTGAAGGACTCACACCTAACTTTGACACGATCACAGCAGCACTGTCAATAAACAGAGAAATCTCCTTACCAGACTTGAGACAAGCTCTACTGGATTTCGAGAAGAAAAGACAGGACAGAAGCAAAAATCCTGAAAATGCTTTCAGATCATCAGGCAACCAATTCAAAGAAAAGTCATGCTACATTTGCAAAAGAAAAGGACATTTAAAGAAAGACTGTTGGTTCAACCCTAACAACAAAGGAAATCAAAATAATACAACAAACAAAAATAACATGGCCAGTACAAGGAACTACCATAAAGGACCAAAACAAAACAAAGACACAGCCAGATCAGCAATCCAAGAACGAACGGAGGAACCATCCCAACGAAGAGACCCCACTTCAGAATACGCACTACATGTAATCACAAGGGAGGAACGCCCGACGACTCAGGACGTGTGGATAATTGATTCTGCGTGCACAAGCCACATGACTTCCCATGGTGAATGGATCGAGCACAAGACGGAGGATAGAAGAAGCATACAAGTGGCGGAAGAAGGGAGACACATCGAATCTGCCTCATCAGGATTAATCCAAGCTACTGTACAAGGTAAGGACAAACTTAACAACGCTGTAACCCTGCATAATGTCCTCCATGTACCACACCTGAAAGGAAATCTAATGTCCATTCCAAGCGTAGTAAGAAGAGGGAACTCTGTTCTTTTGAATTCTGAAGGAGCATACATATACTCTTCTGATGACAAGCTAATAGGAACAGGAACTTTGATGGTAACATGTACACATTGAACCTATCACGTTTACCTGAAGCAACTCATGTTCCAAATGAACATTGTTTGATTTCAAAGGACAATTCTAGGACTGCATGGCACAGAAGGTTAGGGCATCCTAGTGACAACAAACTAGACCTGATTTTGAAGAACAATCTTCTAAAAGGCTTGAACTCTATAAATGGTACCCTTGATCAATGTGATGCTTGCTCATTGGGGAAAATGACCAAAGTACCCTATGTTCACACAGATAGCAATCAGGAAAGCTACCCCTTTGAAGCCATTTATGTCGATCTCTGTGGTCCAATGAGAATAAACTCCTTGGGCGGAAGTAAATATTTCTTGACCTTCGTAGATGGATTTTCTAGGAGAATATTTGTAGAATTTCTCAAAGATAAACTCTCAGGAGCAGAAGTTTTGAAGAAGTTTATTGTAAAGAGAGAAAACGAGCTAAACTCAAAACTAAAACGACTTAGAACAGATAACGGGACAGAATTTATCAATAAAAACCTTGAAACATTCATAGAATCCAAAGGAATTAAACATGAACTAACTACACCGTACACCCCAAGAAGCAATGGGAGAGTTGAAAGAGCTAACAGAACACTATTAGACAAAGGCCGAACACTTCTGGCAGACTCCCAATTACCCCTACACTTCTGGGCAGAAGCTGTGAATACAGCTGCATATCTGTACAATCTAACTCCCACAACTAATGACCCAGACACTACCCCTATGGAAAAATGGAAAGGTAAAAAGCCATCCGTCTCTCACATCATGAGATTTGGTTGTGAAGTCTTCTATAAACTCGAGAATCATCAAAGACACAAACTAGAAGCTAAATCTAAGAGAGGAATATTTGTGGGCTATTCAAGATGCAGAAGAGCTTATCGAGTATTTGATATCACAGCGAGAGTCATTCTTGAAACCGCAGACATTCACTTCAGAGAGAACAATAATGTCATCTCGGAAGAAAAACAAAGTGATAATAATACGGACACTGACACATATTTCTTCATTCAGGAGGATGAACAACTGGACAATCATGTTCTATCAGATGTTGATATTGAAGAGCCAGCACCAGATACCATGATCAACAGACAGACAGAGTCAAGTGGATCAGACAGACCACAAAGAACTCGATCAATACCTAAAAGATTCGATGACTACGTTCTGGCTACTACGAATGAAACCATTCCGAAAGACTATGAAGAAGCCATCGCATGCGAAGACAAGAAACATTGGGAGAACGCAATGCTTGAGGAAATACAGAACATGTACTCGCATCAAGTATGGGAACTGGTACATAGACCTGTAAACGCTAAAGTTGTCAAAAGTAAATGGGTGTTCAAAATATCTAAAGGCCAAGAAAACAAAACTTACAAAGCTAGACTTGTTGCAATGGGATACAACCAAATCCCAGGAAAAGATTACAACGAAAGTTTCAGCCCTGTAATTAAAAATGCCACCCTCAGGACTATTTTGTCAATGGCAGCAACAAAAGATTCAGTCATTAAACTATTTGATGTGAAAGCAGCCTATCTAAATGGAAACATTGAAAATACAATATTCATGGAACAACCTGCTGGATTTGTCCAAGACAGAAACAAAGTTTGCAAACTCAACAAAAGTATTTACGGTCTACCTCAATCCGGAAGATCGTGGTATGAGAAATTCAGTCAAGTACTTCATGACTGTGAACTGGAAAAACTTAAATCTGATCCTTGCCTATTTAAATGGAAGAATAAAGACAAATACTTCTATGTAGGGATATATGTGGACGACTTTATCACTGTCTCAGATTCTGAAGATACCTCAAACAGATTCATCAATAAATTGAGACATCACCTGGAAATAAAGGATGTAACATGTAAAGGCATGTTTTTGGGAATCAAGATCATACAAGACAAGGAGGGAATTTCGCTACAGCAAAGCCACTATGTACAACAAATATTGCAGAAATATGGAATGGAAAATTGTAAGGAAGTTCCAACACCAGGTTCCAAAGAAATCAATTTGGACAATCATATTGAAGATGACAATTGTGATCAGCACACTTACCAAGAAGCCCTTGGAATGCTAATGTTTCTAGCTGTTAACACCAGACCCGACATCGCTTACATCACTAGCAAACTTTCACAGTACTCCAGACAACCAAAACAGATGCACTGGACAGCAATCAAAAGAGTGATGAGATACCTGCGAGGAACAATTGACCTAGGAGTGAAATTTGAAAGAGGGAAGACTGGAATCCTGAAGTCCTACACCGATGCCAGCTGGTCGACCACTCATGATGGAAAATCCTACGGCGGATATGTATTGAAGCTCGGCGAAGCAACTATAGACTGGAAAAGTAGTAAACAACCACTCGTCGCCCTCTCCACAATGGAAGCGGAAATGATAGCTGCTTGTGAAAGCTGTTGTCAAATCAAGTGGATAATAAACCTGTTACGAGAGCTGGAAGAATGGAATTTCATGGAAAAACCAACTGCGATCTATACAGACAGTCAGTCATTGATCAACTGGATCTCCAGCCCTAAACAAAGCAGTCGCTGTAGACATATCAACAGAAAGTACCACTTCTTGAGAGACTGTTATGAATCCAGAGACATCTGCCTTCTGTACAAGCCATCTCAGGACCTGGAGGCGGATATCTTCACAAAGGACCTATCCCGAGACCAGATGAAGAAACACCTGGAGAGCCTCAGCATCGTGGGAATAAAGCCAAAGTAAGGAGGGAATTGTTACGCAAACTTTGACTTTAATCATCATAGATGCTGACGTCACTACTATGACGTAACAACTTCCAACTTCTACCTTCAAACTTGCTGTTATTGTTTACCGCTAACTTGTCTTAACAATATATGTAATGGAACAAGTCGTTCCTTAAATAAATATATATTTGTTTTTATCTAAAGGGATGTCCTCGTAACTACAACATACGTGAGTACAAAAACAACCAGAAATCCTCAAAAGAATAACCGTATTTTGCTAAGCCTATATCAATTTTTTATTATATTCTAAGAATATTAATTTTTTTTTACTCTGTAGTAAAAATTGAGGACTTACCTCGCAGCGTTATTTGAAAAGATAAGGACAGTTTTGATCAAGTTTTTGAACGGGACGCAAAAAAAAATGGCCGATCGGTGGGAGCGCTGGTATCCAGTAGAAACGGTATGTTAACATCTTTTCTTTGTTAATTTCGGACTTATTTTAATGTCAGAAAGACATATTTTAACTTACTTCGATAGGTATGAAATTTTCATATTTTTTTTTTTTTGCCCTTTGTATGAAGCCTTAGAGTTTAAAAGGAAATTAGATTTTATGTTCATTAAGTACGGCCTGCAAACGAAGGTTTGTAAGAAATTTACCAAGGTAGAACAAAGCGTCATGTTCATTATGTATTATTTGGTAGGCTTGCCAATTATGGCATTTTTTTTTTATGTTGAGAAAGGCATGTTTATGTTTCTAATAAGTATAAAATTTCATTCTTGCTTGAAATCCTTAAACAATAAATTTTGTCCATGTAGAATTACACATAATTGAAATTTGTACACTGAGATAACAATAAAACTTTTGAGTTATTATTATTTTAAATATGTGTGTGATACTTTTACCCTGAAACAAATTACATATTAAGTATTAAACATGGATCTTTTGTGTTCAGTATATCCTATTACGTGTGTATCTGAGTTTTAACCCAAGTTGATATACAATTACAAATGTTATTATGGCTGAGATAGCCGGGTACGAAGTCGAGATGCCCTCAAATGGGACGTAAGAAGAGTTCTTACAACCACAGTAGGCGGATCCAAGAAGAGGCCGCATGACCCTGACCACGCCAAGTCGGGGACCAAAAAAGGCTGCGTTCAGGCACCAGTAATCCCTCTAAACAGCAGAAGGCCACGAGCCACCACAATACCCAGCAGGTCCTCCTGCTGAGTATTGGATGCCCTTGGAGGTGGAGGTGGGGCTGTGTCCACAGCAGCAGTAGGAGAGGTCTGTTGGGGTCTGTGGTCAGCAGGTGTATGTGCTGCAGCTGGCATGGAATACGAGGTGGAGGGTGGCTTGTTCCAGCCTTGTGTGCGTGCAGCAGGAGCATCCACAGGGAGCACCAGCTTGTTCGCTTGAACACCAGTCTTACGAGGACAGTTTGCAGGCCAGACCGTGAGTCCCAGACCACCAGGCAGAAGCAGGCAATCTTCCGAGCAAGGTCGGCAGCGGGTCAGGCAGACCAGTGTGTCTACCTGGAAATCTGCCCAGACTTCACGCAAGAGGAATACTTCTGGGCCTTGGAAACCAAGCTGGGTAAGTGCACCATCTACCAGCTGACAAAGATGGAAGGACACATACTGGTCGGCCTCTCTAGCATGCAACTCGCTGACAAGCTGATAGAGGAGGGACTCAACATCGAAAACGCCACCCTGCGTGCCTTTCCCCACAGGAAGAGGGCCGAGTGAATGGTCCTCGGCAACGTGCTCTTCTTCGAAGAGAACGCTGACCTCGTCACTGCGCTGCGGCCATATGGACAGGTCACGTCCATCATCCAGAAGATTATGCAACTCGAAGATTCCTGCTAGGCTGATGCTCGACGCGAGGCCTTTATCACTCTGCGCGACGGAGTGAATATCTCCCATATCCCTGCTCGGCTGGACGTCAAGGCCAAGGGAGTGGTCACACACTTCTATGTGACCTATGGCGTCAAGTGCTCCCTGTGCCATAAGCAGGGACACAAACGCGCAAACTGTCCTCGTAAGACTGGTGTTCAAGAGAACAAGCTGGTGCTCCCTGTGGATGCTCCTGCTGCACGCACACAAGGCTGGAACAAGCCACCCTCCACCTCGTATTCCATGCCAGCTGCAGCACATACACCTGTTGACCACAGACCCCAACAGACCTCTCCTACTGCTGCTGTGGACACAGCCCCACCTCCACCTCCAAGGGCATCCAATACTCAGCAGGAGGACCTGACCCCCAAGCCTATCCCCACAACGAGCACTCTAAAAAATTTGGAGCCGAAAACATCAAGGAAAAGAAGGCAGGGCCTGGTGTCGAGGCCTCCCTTATCCGAGCCCAACAATTCCGCCCTCTCAACACCAGCTGCGGAATTGTCTGCACCCATTAAGCAGACCCCCTCAAGATCCTCCAGATCTGCCGCGCCTTCGCCCGGAGCAAACTTCCCTGTCCGTCCCTACGAGACTCCAGCCCCCGAGCTTCCTCTTCCGGCGCCGAGCACCAGCCAAATGCCATCACGACCAGAGACTTCCTCGGCCAATACTGAGCTATTAGCGGCTCCTGCGAAAGAGATCCAAGCCATGACTGAATCATCCATCCAGTCTACTACCCTCGTGATTCAAGTCCTATCTCTCTCTCAGGCCATTCAGGAGAGGAAGCGGCTAGAGAGAAATTCGAACAACTAAACGCTTACTCTATTCTAGCTCCTCTCTATGGGTTTGAGGTTGATGATAATTTAGTAGTGTCCGCGGTTCTATTCCGCTCTGACAGAGAACCACTCCTCGATGATCTCTCTGCAATTGAGCACGTTGGGGACAAAAACTCCTTTATAAACACGGGCCTTTCCGAATTCAGGGCGGCTTTAAGCTTTTGACATGATTCAGATGTCCCTTCAGATGTCTGATGTAAATATTTATACATTTATATTGAGACGTCACAGAAACAATTTTCAATTGTACATAAATTCCTTTAAAATGTTACTTTAATTTTTCATATGTTTATTTTCAATTTCTTTTCTCATTCATCAAAAGTCAATGATGTACATACTAAATTAGTAAAAACTCAATAAAAACGATATGTAAAAATACACAGATAAACAAATGGCTTGTAAAAGAAAGCAGCAATAAATGAGTTTAGGCAAAATGTCTATTTCATTAACAAACATTTCACTTTTAAAATAATAAACTTTAAAAATAAAGTTTTACTAAACTAAAATTAGCGTTTTAAAAAATAAAAACGTGGCATTTGGCGCAGTCGAAAAGGATACGGAAAGAAAAAATGGCGGAAAATCCAAACAACCGGTTGCAAAAATTCAACGGCTCGAAGTCGGCAATTAGGCCTGAGTCATGGATCAAATTATATGATTTTGAAAATAATTCTTTAAAAGAAGATGAAAAAATCAAAAATCTTATGTACTACTTGACAGATTCAGCACTTGAATGGTATGCAGACGAGATTATTTCAAATCCTGCAATAAAAAGATGGGAAGTTGTAAAGGAAAAGTTGATTCAAAGATTTGGTTCATACAACGCAAATCCAATTGTCTCAGCATCACATCGAAGATTAAAACGAGAAAAGAATCAATAGAAAATTATTTTCAAGATAAAATTCGCCTGTTAAATCAAACCCATCTAACGAAGGAGGAAAAAATTCATTTATTAACAGACGGACTTCCAAATGATTGGAAAGATTTAATTGTGGCTGCACAGCCAACTGACACCACGAAATGGTTCCATATCGCAGCTTCAATTGAACAAAATAGGGCTTCAATTCAGTTTAAGCCTAAAAACAAAATAGATCTCGCGACAAAAAATAATGATAATAGAAAAAATGTTTGCCCATTCTGGTGTCCAATATGTTCGAAAAAGGGAATAAAAATTAAACATTGGGTCACAGATTGTGAGGATTATGATCCTAATTATAAAAAGGATAGGCCTAATCAAAACACTTCAGTGAAACAAGTATGCGGAGCCCCGGAATTGTTGAATGTAAGTACTTTGACAAATACCCCTACACAAGGAGCTTTCAAGCTTATCAACATAAGTGTTGAAGTAAATGGAATTCCTGCGCAAGCATTTGTGGATACTGGTGCAACAGTATCACTAATCAATTGGCGATTGTTCAAGCGAACCCGTCTTCAACTTCAACCAAATTCAGACATTCACATCAGCCAAGCGGATGGTGTTACCAGGACATGTGGAAGCCTTCAGACCAAGGTAAGAATAGATAAACTAATTAAACCTGTAACTCTCCATGTAATGAAGAACTTTAAATATCCACTCTTGATCGGATTAGATGTTGCATCTCTTTTTAATCTTTTAATAGATGTCAGAGACAAAACAATTTACACCAAATTTGATGGATTACAAAATCCAATTCTTGTAAATCATCTAGAAGAGATAAGAGAACATGAATTAAAAGAATTACTTGAACACAATAGGAATGTATTTTCTCAGCATGCTATTGATTTGGGAAAAGTAGCTATACAACATAAGATCATCACGAAAAGTGAACAACCAATTTCTCTTAGACCCTATCTTCGTCCTCTAAAAGAGTATGAAGAGATAGCTGAACAAGTTAAAGAACTTCTCGAACACAAGTTAATAAGAATTTCAGATTCTCCTTGGGCATTTCCTGTTGTTATGGTTCCCAAGAAGGATGGAAATAAAAGGATGTGCATTGATTACAGACGTCTTAATGAGATCACACTGGATGACAGGCAACCCCTACCTCACATACAGGACATGTTTGATCGATTGCATGGATCCAGATTCTTCTCTACCCTTGATGTTGCATGGGGTTATTGGCAGATCGAAATGGACCCGCAATCTATTCAAAAAACTGCATTCATCACAAACGATGGTCATTATGAGTTTTTAGTGATGCCCTTTGGTTTAAAAAATGCTGCTTCAACGTTTCAAAGGATAATCCAACATATTCTAGGTGAATTATTATGGAAAGGAACTTTCTCTTTCCAAGATGACATATTGGTGTACACGAAAACATGGCAAGAGCACATAGAGCTTCTTAGTAAAGTTTTTGACAAATTAAGACAGTACAACATGAAATTAAAATTGTCGAAATGTATTTTTGGAAGAACTGAAGTAAAATACCTCGGACATATCATCAGTCACAATCAATTAAAACCTGATCCAGGAAAAGTAAAATCTATTCAAGACTTTCCAAGACCTGATACTGTAAAGAAAGTTCGTCAGTTCATGGGATTGGCAAATTATTACAGAAAATTTGTGAAGGACTTTTCTAAAATTTCATTCCCCTTGGTTCGACTCACTCGGAAGAATCAGCCCTTCATCTGGAATGAGGAAGTAGAGGAGTCGTTCGCTAAACTTAAAATGGCACTATCTACAAAACCTGTCCTTGCTATTTACAACCCGGACTACCCCTCTAAAGTTTATACAGATGCCTCCAAATATGGAATTGGAGCAATCCTAACACAAATTGGTCCAGACAATGAGGAACATGTAATTGCTTATTACTCCAAAACACTGCAACCACACCAAGAGAATTATTCTGCTTATGAGATGGAATGCCTAGCCGTAATACAAGCAACTGATCACTTTCATGTATACATAGAAAACCAACCATTTGAAATCATCACTGATCATGCGGCGCTCCAATGGCTTTTCACCATGAAGAAACCGAAACCTAAGTATTTTAGATGGATTCTTAGTTTATCCTCGAAATCATGTAACATCGTTCATCGTTCTGGAAAGCAACAAACTCATGTTGACGCCTTATCAAGACTCCCAGTTGTTAACATTGCAACTCAAGAACTTCAAGAACACCAACAAAATTCAGATTTGAGTTTCTTGAAAAATTCCCACACTCACGACGGTGTGGTAATGATCAAACAAAAAGGAGTTTTTAAAGCAGTTGTCCCAAACTCGCTTACCAAAAAAATATTGGAAGAATATCACGATTCATTGAGTCACCCATCAATAACCAAAACAAGCAAACTTATAACTCAATGTTATTGGTGGAAAGGAATAACAACTGATATCAAGAATTATGTTCGATCTTGTAAATCTTGTCAACTAGTGAAGGTCAGACATGAACCAACTTTAGGAGAAATGATCACTCCAACGTCAAATATCCAACCATTACAAATGATCGGTTGTGACACTATTGTACTGGGAACAGCAGCAGCTAACACAAAGCATAAATTCATTCAAGTCTTTGTTGATCACGCAACTCGTTATCTATGGGCATATCCCACAATAACAAACACTGCTCAAGCTGTCACTCAATGTCTTGATAAGATAATCAAATCTGTTAATTCGATCAATACTATCTTAACAGATAATGGCAAAAATTTTATATCAAAAGAGTTCAACAAATTTCTTTCTTTACAAGGAATTAAACACACATATACTTCGCCTTATCATCCTCAGTGCAATGGCATTTGTGAGAAATTAAATGATACGATAATGACAAAACTGAGAATAGCTGTTCTAGAGAAACCTAGATGTAAATGGAGCTCATTGTTACCGCAAGTTGTCAAAAATTATAATTCCACACCACATGACGTGACTGGTTTTTCACCGCTTTTCTTAATGTATGGAATCGGTAATGTACCCGAATTTGCCGACCAAACTCCAATTACAATTGAAGAAGCCAGGAAGAAAGCTAGCCTGCGGACAGAACAATTTAGAAGTAAGTGGAAGATTAAACACGATAGCCATCACCCCAAGTATGTCTTTAAAGAAGGAGACTTAGTCATAAGAAAAATTGCCTTCAACGACCCTCGTCTCATCAAGACATCACCAAAATATGAAGGACCATTTGTCATTCAAAAAAAGATATCTGATGTAACCTACGATATCTCTCTGAAAGACCAAAAGCAAGCAAGACGCGTTCACATATCTCAACTTCGACCATTTATTACCCGAGAATAAATGCTTCAAGAAGGGGAATATGAGACGTTACAGAAACAATTTTCAATTGTACATAAATTCCTTTAAAATGTTACTTTAATTTTTCATATGTTTATTTTCAATTTCTTTTTCTCATTCATCAAAAGTCAATGATGTACATACTAAATTAGTAAAAACTCAATAAAAACGATATGTAAAAATACACAGATAAACAAATGGCTTGTAAAAGAAAGCAGCAATAAATGAGTTTAGGCAAAATGTCTATTTCATTAACAAACATTTCACTTTTAAAATAATAAACTTTAAAAATAAAGTTTTACTAAACTAAAATTAGCGTTTTAAAAAATAAAAACGTGGCAATATATATTTGTTATTTTCTCTTATAACTCTGTATTATATATATATAAATATAGCTGTGATAACCGAGGGTCAAACCTGTAGTAACCGAGAGGGACAGTCAGGGCGTGGAGTTTTCCAGTACCTCTCTTCACCTTGGAGGACCTTTAACAGTTCTCACAGAGTACAGGCAGTCGTGGTCGAGGCAGAGTGGAAAGCTTGGGAATGTCCACACACAAAAAATGAAGAGACACAATTGTAGTAGGAAAGTTCCGTGAACAGATAGGAGTCGAGCTAAGAGCAGGATGGAGATAGAAGAGTTCTTACTGCTCTACATGGTCGATGAGGTGGACCTGGGTACAACCGACGAGGGCTCACGTTGATGGTGAACTGACTATGTTTCGGCTAGGGCAGATGTTTTATATATCTTTGCCGAGGGGGGAGACTTGCGAGAATTTGGACTTTGAATGGGTGCAAAGGTCGTGGAGTGTCTGCGGCATTTTCTACACCCTTTGGACCTGATGGCAACGGCCTGCCAAATTCCTCTTTAGGGTTGTTGGATTTCTATCTCGACCTCTTTCTTAGCTCAGCTCTCAATCTATTACATAGTTTTATTTATTCATCCTCAGCTTGTACATTATTTATTTATGCTTATGAGGTGATACAGCAGCGTATTTACAATTAGAGAGGAGACAAAATGAAATGACATATCATGAGTGCATAATGTAGCTGCTGTATTGTCCGTGAGGTCAAGAGACGTACGGACCTCTGTGGTGTTGATCTCTTGGCGGAACGACAGTTTGTACAAAGTACATTGCATATGGTGATGCAATGACACATGTCAATCATGCGTATAATTATTTATAGATGTGTTTCTATATACAACATGACAATCTTGTTATAAGTATTATACAATATAGTGTTGTTGGTTTAAATTACCATATATCTATATTAATAAAATGCAAATTTCATAAGTGGTGTTCGCTAAAAACTTTCGTTACAATGCATCAATTTCGACCAAATTTTCAACATTTATGTAAACCGAGATGGAGCAGGTTTTGCTTAACATCAAAATATTTTTCCTAACTTTAACATGCGTAACTTCGCTGTTATCGATTAAATACAAAAAAAAATCAACAGAGTTATTTTATTTATATATAAATACAAAAAAAAAATTCAGCAATTCATTCAACTCAATCTAAAAAAATATTCAAAACAAGCAATTTTAAGATAACACCATATGTAAAACAGTCGGCCAAGAAAACAACAACGATATTACATCTTTCTCACATATTCACACACAATCTTGATTAATAATTAAAACTAATCTTTAACATTGTTTATTATACTTCATAATATATAATATTCGTTAGGCAAACTTTCACTCGGATAAAACCCGGGCAAAGCCGGGTACACATCCGCTAGTATATATATATATATATAAATATATATATATATGTAGTAAACCCGATGTGGAATGTGCTGGGCAGTCGTGGTAGTGGGTGCGTGATGGGATTCCCGCACTGGGACAGCAAAGAGACAGAGGCAGGTCTAGATGGTAACTCCAAGAAGGTAGAGGTAGACCACGGACGAAGTCAGTCGGACCACGGGCGTCACGGATGCCCTACATCGCGGATAGGGGTGAGTGAAAGATCCGACCGTATAACGGCGTCGCTCTGAAACAACTACTAACTATCTATCTAACTATCTAACTGACGAAACTTTCTAACGACTCCTATATATAGCAACCCTCAACCGTCTACCCTGGCCTTGACTCTCATTGGCTGCTGGTCAAGCTGTTTGTTTGCTCAGGCGTAACGGCGCGCCTCGGTGTCTAGCCTTTCATCTCAGGTTTTGGTTTCGAAGGATTGGTTTTGGTTGCTATAGTCCGACCTTGGCCGGCCATCAGGGCGGATGTGACTCACTATCATAATACCTGTACATTTGGTCTATGGCTTCGCTTGGTCTACCTCTCTCTTTGCTTTATTGTGATTTTGTTACAAGATCGATACATATAGATATGGGGTTATGATAAATATTATAGGTTGTGTTCTAACTAATTCAAAATATACTACATATATATTAATTTCATTTGGTACTATATAATTTTATATGGGCGATTAATAAAAGTAGTTTCAATGTCAATCTCTCTCTCTCAATTGTGATGAAGTTTTTAAAAATGTTCCCCACAAAAATCTATTCATCTACTGTCCTTATTGTGGACTATTGCTAATATAAGTTTATCAAATAAAATATATCATTACTCTCCTAATTATATTAATAAACTTGTTTGCATTGAATTAATTATGCATACACTTATTGTGGACTATTGGTGATATAAGTTTATCAAATATATCATTACTCTCCGAATTATATTAATAAAACTTGTTTGCATTGAATTAATTATGCATACACTTATTGTGGACTATTGGTGATATAAGTTTAACAAATAAAATATATCATTACTCTCCTAATTATATTAATAAACTTGTTTGCATTGAATTAATATGCATACACTTATTGTGGACTATTGGTGATATAAGTTTATCAAATATATCATTACTCTCCGAATTGTATTGATAAAACTTGTTTGCATTGAATTAATTATGCATACACTCGTGGACAAAACTTAAGTTGTATCTTTTAGCATGCATATCGGGATGCAGAGAATAACTCTGAAAGATATTACAGTGACTTTTATTGAAGACACACGAGATAACAAAGTGTAAACAAAATTGCTTCTGTCTCTTTGAGAAAAAAACATGTGTGGGCATTTCTTGAGGCTTAATTATTACAACTTTGTGTGAATAATTAAACAATTTATTTTTCTTCACACATATTAAATCAATATCTTATATCAAAAATGTCTTTATATACAAAGTTTGTTTACAATTAGAAAGCAACAATTGAATTGATGATGATAACAAATATTTTTTTACAAAAAGATTATAATTTCTAAACTATCAATAATAACCAAAAATAAAATATACAAATTGAATTTACATTTTCTAGAATAATTATTGAGAATGAGTGGTGTCCCTACAAACATGACCAGCGATATCAAAGACATTCCACCTTCTTAAGTGTTTTTGCCCATGAGTATATTTAGAAATTATTTGGAGGAATATCAAAATAATACTTTAAAATAAAAGCGAATATTATGTATATATGTTGGGGCACGTTTTTGTAACCATACCCCAACAGAAGGCGTATGTATAATCAAATCAAATGGATACATGGCTTCCCTCCCACATAGACTTACAGACCATTCTTTTTGCCCAGAAACCTAGACAACAGATGACACCAGACTTCCATGCCGAAAGCTGATGCCTGGTAAAGAAGAAGACATCCAGAGACATCCGAGCTGGAAACTGTTGTTTCATATGTACATATATTCCCCTCACCAAAAATTTAGGTAAAGGTGACCAGAAAAAAAAAATGGAGAAGGAAGATCTCTAAAAGACTGAACCTTATAAAAAAATCCTTCCCGAGAAAGGAAAGCGTTATATTACAGTTCAAGTGAAAAGGGACCTGTGTCAATTTTAGCTAAGACGGAGGGGGGGGCGATTGTTTTAATGCTTGGTATTTAAGATTTATAACACATTTATAATTTAAATATTTTTATTCAATTAAGATTAAAATTACACAAGCATAACATTTAAATATATATCCTGCCTAACCATTCTCTATCTTAACTATATAACATTAAGCGATCTATTTACATTTTGTTTTGGTCACTGGTCCAATATTTTTATTTTCATAGACCAAATTATAAGATTAATTCACAGATGAAAAATATGCAAAATAACTAAACAAATATATACATCAATTTGATATTTATTTAAAACAAATGAACAACTATATACATCAATTTAATATTTATTTAAAACAAATGAACAACTATATACATCAATTCCCCCTTCTTAGGCTTGGCCCCCTTTATTTATTTATTTACTCTCCATATCTCTGCGGACATCTGCGCTCCCTCTGAGGATACCTGGGGGTTGTAATACTTTTCTCCTCCGAGATTGGAGTTGGCACACGTTCAGCATCATTCATATTAGTGGGATGTGATTTACCAGGCAACATTTTTCTAATGTAGTTTTGATGAACCTTTTTTATACTGTCACCTTGTTTTATTAAATAAACATTCCTTCCTAGTATTTTAATTATCTTTCCTGTATACCAAGAGGGATGCCCATTAGTAATCCACCTAAACTTCACAGTCTCATCCACTTTAAATTTACTGTTAACATATTGACTATTGAATTTGGAGGCTTTTACTTCTTCTTTTGATAACACCGAAAGTCTTGATCTGATCTTTCTTCCAAGAAACAGTTCCGCAGGTGATGTCCCTTTCCTAATATTTACATCGGTCCTTATAAAGAACAAAGCCCTGGACAGAGCCAAATTTAGTTCCACCTGCTCATTTTCATATAATTGCTTTTTTAGCAATTTCTTTACCTCTCTTACAGAGACTTCTGCCTGTCCATTCGATTGTGGGTGATATGGGGGAGATGTCACATGGGATATGCCATTCTTAGACAAAAAATCACCAAAGTCACTACTAAAGAAAGGAGGACCATTATCAGAAACCACTACTTGTGGAAATCCGTAGCGAGCAATACAATTTCTCATAAAATTTATACAAAAATATGCACTGGTAGATGGTACTTCAGAAACTTCAACCCATGAAGAAAATGAATCTACTGCTAGTAAAAACAGTTTGTTTTTGAAATTGAAATAGTCCATGTGAACCCTCCTCCATGGTCCTGCATATTTAGGCCAACTCTCAGTTCTTTGAGGAGGCAAACTTTCATTAGAAAGACAAGTTCTGCAATTTTTTGTAATTATTTCTATTGAAGAGTCCATGCCGGGCCACCAAATAGATGAACGTGCCATCATTTTCATTTTATTAGTTCCTGCATGGCTCTCATGTAAAATTTGAAGTACCCTTTCATGTAGACTTTTTGGGATAACCATCCTATTCTCCAGAAAAATACATTCTTGGAGAATGGTAAAGTCATCAATCCTTTTTAAATAAGGAATGAGATCATCATTGGGACTTGAGGGTACCTCCCCTGTCTCAATAATTTTATACAATTTGAATAAAGTCCTGTCTAATTGTATTTCATGAGCCACAAGAACATGGTCAATGATGGAAGTATTTAAGAGTAAAATTTCACCACTCCCATCATTATATTCCAAATTATTCTCATGAAACTCTGGAAATCTAGAAAGGAAATCTGGAATAATATTATCCTTTCCTTTTTTATACTTAATCTCAAAACTATAATTTGAAAGAGTTAGAGCCCATCTATGAAGTCTATTTGCAATGAGTGGAGGCAAATTTGTTTTATCTCCAAAAATAGTTATTAAGGGCTTGTGATCAGTGTAAATGGTAAATTTCCTACCAAAAAGGTAATTTTTTAATTTATTTACTGCAAAGACAATTGCAAGTCCTTCTCTTTCAACTTGAGAATATTTTCTTTCATGAACATTTAACGTTCTGGAAATGAAACACACAGGCCTTTCCTCCCCATCCTTCAAATGTGAAAGGGTTGCTCCTATTCCCACCTGACTTGCATCACAAGAGAGAATCAAAGGGAAATTTAGGGAATAATGCGATAAACATGTGGTCTCATCTAATGCATTTTTACAGGAATTGAAGGATCTATCTGTCCCAGCATTCCAAGACCATCTAACATTCTTTTTTAATAGGTTGTATAAAGGATGTGCTAAATCTGAAAGACTTGGCAAAAATTTACTATAAAATGACAAAAATCCAAGGAAGCTTTTTAATTCAGTTATATTCTTAGGAACTGGACAATTCTTTATGCAAGCTAGCTTGTCTTTCAAGGGATATATACCAAATTCATTAATTTTATGTCCAAGATATTCAATCTCATTTTTAACAAACAAGCACTTATTTTTGTTTATTGTAAAATTATTTTCTTTAAGAATATTAAGTGTTCTTTTAAGAATATCTAAATGGCTTTCCAAATCCTCTGATGCGATAAGAATATCATCAAAATAAATGTAAACATCATTGATTCCCGAGAAGAAGGATTCCATTGTCTTCTGAAATATTTCAGAAGCAGTCTTTATACCAAAGGCCAAACGATTATATTTATATAAACCTTTGTGAGTGGAGACAACCAAATACTTTTTTGAAATATCATCCATCTCAATTTGATGGTAAGCCTTTGACAAATCTAATTTAGTAAATAATTTCTTTCCTTGAAAATTACTCAAGACTGAATCTATGTTAGGAATAGGATATTTGACATCCTCTAAGTAAGGATTTAAACTCTTTTTAAAATCAGCGCAAAGTCTAATTTGGCCATTTGGTTTTGCAACACAAACAAGTGGTGAAGCACAATCACTTTTATCTATTGGAGACAAAATATTCAAATCAACCAACTTATCAATTTCATTTTCCACAAGTTGTTTTAATGCAAAAGGAACTTGTCTAAATTTGTAAAATTTTGGGATAAAGTCGGCCTTCACATCAAGATGGCATTTGATACCTTTAATAGGGCCAGATTTGCATTCAAAAATGGACTCATAATCATTTAAAAGTGAATCTATATTAAAAGAGTCCAATTTATGCAAATAATTGAATGAAATATTGAAAAGATTAAGGAAATCTCTTCCTAAGAGAAATTTAGAACAATTTAAATTAGTTATTAGTATTTCAATGGTTCTAGAAACATTTCTTAATTTTATATCAAATTTAGCCTTGCCCAAAATAGGTATTTTAGAGCCACTATAGCCTGTCAAGACTGTATTACATTTATTTAATTTAACATTTTTGAAATATTTAAAGTACTCATATTTAGTTAATGTAGTAATGGCTGCTCCAGTATCAATTTCAGCCAACAATTTTATATTATTTACATATACTGTTTCAGTCAAAGGAGGATGTAAATTTATATTATTCAATGATAAATTATTTTGAGATCCCGAAGGATTATTATCATTAGCATGCTTTTTAAATTTATTAAAAGTATTTTTGGGATTTCTGGGCAATTTACGGGCAGAACTGTCTTTTTTATAACATATTGTAGAAATATGCCCTACCCTACCACAAACTCTACAATTAGCTGATTTAAAAAAACAATTATAGTGTAGATGGTTGTTCTTACCACAGTGTTTGCAGGGATTATTGATGGCATGAAGATGCTGTGGGGACCGATGGGCATCTTCGGATCTCTTGAGGTTGTGTAGGTCTTTATCTGCAGACTCGGCAGACAGAGCGATGTCTAATGCTCCCTCAAAAGTCAATCCTTCTTCCTGTAGTAGCTTCTTTTGGGTTGGTGTATCAATGATGCCTGCTACAAATCTGTCTCTTAGGGATTCTTGCAGAAAATCTCCAAAGTTACACCTTTGAGCCTGTTCTTTTAGGCGTATTATATATTTCGAAATTGCCTCGCCTGATTTTTGATCCATTTTCTGGAATACAAATCTTTCATATATTATATTGGTCTTAGGATTGAAATGTTTCAATAAGATCCTGCACAATTCATCAAAGGGAACTTGATCAACTTCCTCCGGAAAAACCAAACTTCGCGAGATTCCGAAATATTTAGGTCCGATGCTTGATATCGGAAATGGCGTCTTAAAGTCTTCTTTTGTTTTAGAAATTAGCATGAATTGTTTCAAGCGATAAATATAATTCTCAACATTCTCTAGATTTTCGTCAAATCTTTCAAACATTCCTGAAGACATTTTTAAAGTATAATTTCTTTTCACTATTTAAATTCTTTTTTCTTTACAAAATTTGCTTTTCCTCGTCGCCAGTTGTTTTAATGCTTGGTATTTAAGATTTATAACACATTTATAATTTAAATATTTTTATTCAATTAAGATTAAAATTACACAAGCATAACATTTAAATATATATCCTGCCTAACCATTCTCTATCCTAACTATATAACATTAAGCGATCTATTTACATTTTGTTTTGGTCACTGGTCCAATATTTTTATTTTCATAGACCAAATTATAAGATTAATTCACAGATGAAAAATATGCAAAATAACTAAACAAATATATACATCAATTTGATATTTATTTAAAACAAATGAACAACTATATACATCAATTTAATATTTATTTAAAACAAATGAACAACTATATACATCAGCGATATATATATATCGTCCCGAGAAAAAGGGAGGATTTTATTTCAATCCATGTGGAGGGGAGGGGGCTGGGGTCTGAAATTTTACACTATCGCCGTAGGTGTTGCTCTCTTTAGATTTTTTTGTTTTGGTAATACTATATGTTCTATTTTGATGGAAGAGGCCTGGAGTCTGAAATCTTACACTAGTGCCGTGGTTGTTTCTCTCTTTAGATTTTTTTGTTTTGGTAATACTATATGTTCTATTTTGATGAGGCCTGGGGCGTCTATGAAATTGATACTGGAGCGTTGGCCATTTTGATTGGTGTTTCTTTCGGCGAATGAAAATGGAGAGAGACATGAATAAGAGGAGGTTCTTTGCCAAAAGGCGAGATTGGATCGGAGTCGCTCAGTGAAAGGACAGTCTGCAGACAGGACACCAGACCTTTGCCGGCACTTTCGAGAAAAGGTAAGCCATTTGTCATTATGACTTAGCGCCTCCCCCCCCCTTTTGGGTAGTAGCCAACCTAGATTTCGCATGGGCCCTAAAGGGCTATAAAGTAACTTCAGGTCACCTCTATCTAAATTTTACTATGTAAATAGCATATCTCGTCAGTATAGACATGTTCCCAAATTTTAAGATATTTAAATAAATATCTAGAGAAATTTTCTTGTTTCCTCTGTTACCTATTTCATACATAATTTGCCTTATGGTGCTATTCCCACTGTTTAAATGAAATGTTGTATGTTTCTTACCTATTTGAAGGGAATGTTACTAATAATCAAGTCTCCCATAAATTACCGGCCACATACATTGCCGCGAGTGTCTGTGTTTCAGTGTTTTATAGATTGCCCAATTTAATAACGATTTCATGGGTTGTCTGATGAAATTGTATAATAGTGTCGCGGCTGTTTCCATCTTTAGACCATTGTTCTGACAATATTATATGCTCGATCCTTGCTTTAGCTCAACTCTTAATCAATTACAGAGTTTTCCCCCCCCCTTTCTTTTTTATTTATTTTATTTATCCTGTTTGCACAAATTGCATTACATGTGATGATGTAAAGACATATGCCGATAGTGCATCACTGACAGCTGTGCTGCTATTATACAACATTAAGGTCTTGCTGCGGGTTATATACATGAGGTTGTTGGCCTAAATTGCTATATATATATATACTTAAGTAAGGAAACTTTAATAAGTCACATCGTGTATCCTCCCTTTTCAACTATCCAAACCGGGAACCCATCAATGGCGCCCAACGTGGGGCTCGAATTTAGTATATGTTTCTTCCCCTATACTTTAGAAATATATACCTAATGAAAAGCCATACTATTTTTAAGTATTGGTGAAGTAGTCCACGCATCCTGAGATTAACAGTCTATTATAAATCGTGAATTTTAATTTATGCTTTCCGTTTCACTGGCATTTTATCAGGCAATGAAAGTTATGTTGAGGCGGTGTATACCGCATTTCTCGCCGCTGTCTTTTACGATTCACATTGTTTGTGGCAAAACCTTAATATTATCATTGATTTCTGATATCAAAGTAAAACGTCTATGGGGATGAGTATATTTTATTCTGGTCTTCTCGAGCTTTCGAGCTTGTCCGCCCTTCTACAGGAGAAACATATACAATATATCAAGAAAATATAACGTCGCCTGATGCTAAAACTATTATGATTCTATGTACATATATATATATACATTAGAAAGTTTTGCATATTATTTGTTTTCTTAAGACATATTTTTTTGGATTAAGGTATTACACATTTTCTACTATTGTTTGCTATATTCTATGAATTATCTTATAGGTTAGAAATTCTATTATTTAAGTAGTTTTATAATAGTTATTGGCTATTACATATAAGTTATTTATATTATTGTTGATATTATTAGCTGGTACTAGGATATATTGTGTTATATGTTTCGGGCAAATCTATTTTCTATTAATGCTATTGTGTTTTCTGAATAATAGAGAATCAATTATAAGCCTTTGATATTTGCTGTTTATGTTATTGTAATGTATCCTAGGTTCTCCTAATGCGAAAATGTGACCTGTTTCTTTGCAGTGTAGGAAGAATTAGAGATCTATTGTCTTGATTAATAACGTTGCGTCTATGTTCATATATTCTATTGATGTCTCTCCTTCCTGTCTCCACCACGTACTTGACTTAGCATTTTTTTTTTTCATCATAGCTCTGATATAATTTTCTCACAGCAGAGGTGAGTTCTGATAATTATTGCTGGATACAAATATCTTAACTTCATTTTAATAGCGCTTTCTATCAAATCATACTAGCCTGTGCATCCAGATATATGAGCCTTAAGGTGAAAATAGAATTGAAGATCCAGTTAGCGTACCCGTGAAGAGAGAAGTTTGATCACCATAAAAAGCCGCGTCAGGCAACCGATTTTTTTTTCTCATGATGCCTCCAACTGCATATGATCTTAAATATCCTGTATACACTCTGACAAGGGAAGGTTATCCTGAATTGACAAATGTATAATTTTTGTCCTTAGTAGAGATTTCCAAGATTCTATTTCTGAAACATTTTTTTTGGATGAAGACAAATAAAACCATCTTGATAGTATTGAATCTTACAGTAAATATTTGCCAGCAGAAGGCATGATGAGATTACATGAAATTTAAACCAGTTATATGCTTAGTATGTTTCTTCAGCTGTAATTTGACACAGTCATCAAATGAAGAAATGGGCAGTACGCCATATCTTGATGCTGGACACTTCTGTGTCAGGAAGGTGTAGTTAGTCTGTTTAATGAGAATTTCAATAATTATCGAAATTTAGCAGATTATCATTGGGGATTTGAACAACTGTCTTGAAAAATTTTGAACAGCCTGAGTAGATAAAGGAATCCTGGAGTTAGAGTGGAGAATTAGTAGTACAGACTGACCACTCGACGCAGATAACTCTAGAGAACAATTATTGTGTTAATCCGCCGTAGACAAGAAGAACATTGATCCTCAGGATATTCGATAGGCAGAATTTTGAGAATTGATAAGGTCATGGTTAAAGTTAACACAGGCATATGGGAGTAAAGACAGTGATTTAAACAAGATAAGAGGCAGCCTTATGTCTTAAATACTTTCAGTGGAAGTAGATGTCACTGCAAATATTCAGGTCTAATAATTTCTAAATTTGAAGTCATGCATGACGGGTTAGCACGGGATTGACGCCTGAACTGGCTTTCACTGGGATTAATCGAGCTTGCGAAAGAACTAGAAGAAGTGTGACATGTCACGCCACTGTACTAAATTAATAATTGAGAAGATTTATGTTGAGCCAACTGAAATTAGTAAAGAATTAAGAGATTAAGATCTTATTCTTTGAGTTTTACACTAATTTCAATTACGCGATATGGACGGCGTTATAAGTTGGGTGGAAATGATTCGGCCGCAATGGGATGGTCTCCTGGAGGTGGTACGATCAAATACTTACTTATTGAATGCCGGGCGGGATCGCATGGAGCATTAAATGACATCGAGAAATGCTTAAAGAAACACCCTAGAAGATTGGGGATCGACAAAATGACGACATGGAAAATTCTCAACATTGTACATTGGCAGCAAAATGATATCTTGCTATTGTATGGACGACCACTCCTTCCTGAAATGTGCAGCGGATGTTAGTCCCAGAATTAGGTCCTTTGAGGCGACACTTTCCTTTGCAGATGACATAAAGACGCATGACAAAACAGCACATGAGCATTTAAACTAGCTTCAATTCCTGCCATTTATTAATTTAGTTGACCAATAGCTATAGAACCGCTGGAGACCTCCATACCCTGTGTGAATATTTTAGTGAGAAATGAGCGATTCAATTCTATGAGCCATGAGGTATCCTGTAAGATCGGAGTTGTACCCCATTCAATTTTTTTAATAGTAGCCAGTGCGAGATATTTCCAGGATTTTTTTTTTCTAACTGTCATATAATTCGAAAACTAGAAAACTACACCATCTTAATACAGTTTACGTTTAGCACCCATGTGGACTCAATATGACCATTGAATGAAAAAAATCGAAGACTAATGAGCGAGCCAACCTAAAGAGAACGAGTTTAATAGGCTTACAATCAATAGTTGAAGCAAACTATTCGCACAAATTTGTTATGTTCTCTCTCTAAATGATCTATGACATTATAGGTTTTCTTAACAAGGTAACTACCCCGCCGAGTGTATATGGAGTTATAAAGCTTAAGGGTCATAGGCTGTTGGAATAGAGTAGTTCAAAATTAAGAGTGATAATAGATCGGGATCCAGATCCCGATGACGGGTTTCGAAGAGACTTCAGAGGGATGAAAGAGGTGTTGAAAGTGATAAAAAGAGTGAGAAAGCGTTGAATGTTGATGAGAAAGAGATAGAAAGATGCAGAAAGATGTTGAAAGAGAAAGAATTGGAAAGGGTTGGGTAAAGAGTTTTGTAAATAGTAGATAAAGGTTGATAGAAGAAAGTACACTTAATGTGTAAAGCGTAGCTGTCGACCGCAATATCGCCTCGATAGAACTATTTCTTTTAAAATAAGACATATTATGCACTGGGGGTTTGTGTAAGCTGATTTACATAAGTTTCGGCAACAGTATACACTATTTAATATAGATAGGTCTTTATTAATTACAATATTAGGTTATATATTAAATAGCAAATATGTCTTAGTGTTATGGTGAACTTTAAACAGTTTGCAGTTTTTTTTTTAAACATGTGTTCTAGTGCTAAGTGTTGAAAGGAGCTTTAACACCATGTTTCAGGGTTTGTGTGTTATTTGTCTCAACCTTGTCTTTGTGCAGAATACCGTCTCACAACCTTACTGTAGTGTTTGTTGCCATCTTTAAAGATCTTCACAATTTGTTTTAATATTAGTGTGTCATTTAGAGAAAAATGTCACAACCTTATCCTTGTATAGAACACCGTTTTTACACCGTTTTATTTAATAAGTTATATGAGAGATTTTAGATATAGTATAAGAGTTACTATTTACATGAGCCAAATCGACCCAACAGTTAGAGCAAGAGGGGGGAACTCAGATATTTCCTCCTTTCACGAGACGCGACTGTTCACCCCGACCGGTCGTGCCAGATAAGAGGGAATACCAGGAAACTCTGTCCCCCTGACATCGCTCCCTCAACACGAGGAGCGTCATCCCGCTGCTTACTAGTCGGTCACAAGACCTTAGGCAGTCTGTTCTTGCACTTCGGGTTTGTGATAGGGCTCCATGCTCGCTACAAGGACGACATCTTGGGTTTTCGTGTTCTCCTAGTGTAGAATTGGCTCAGCCTCATTTTTAGTATAGTATATAATTAAGAGTCGTCTCACAACCTTGTTTTAATATGACACACCGTTCTGAAGAGCTTGTACAACCTGTCAGGATATGATTTAGGAAAATTTTAGTTTCTTTTTATTGTTATGTTACAATTTTATCCAACAATAGAACCAGAGCGAACTCAGAAGTAATGAGACGAGGGGAAGTTGACAGAGTTAGTGTGAACAGTTTAACTTTACGCAGGTCTACAAGGGTAAAAAGGCCCACACAGTGTAAATTCTGCTTAGACTGTCGCCTCTAACTAGGACTTTGGAGTGTGTACGGAGAATCAGCTCGATAGAATGAGAAGTTTAGAGATTTCAACCTTTTTTTTTTTTTTTTTTCATTTAAAAACCTTTTTTTTTTTTAAAGTAGAACTTCATTAGGATTCCTTTTTTTTTATATATACAAACTATTTCTTGTTAAAACCCGAGTTTCAAAGACCAATGAGAATAATGTATACCATTGTGAATTAACTATTTAGTGTAAATCTGAAATTTTAGTTATTATCAGGAGTAATAGGTGAAGGAAGGTGTAGGAAATCACAACTTAGAGGGGGGCTATGTCTAAAACAACAAACCTAATAGGCATCCTATGGCTTGTGTTGGGTAATTCAGAAACCCTATAATCCCTGGCCTTCAGGTAGTAGCTTTGAAATAGGTTTCTAATGAGGACATGAAAGGTCAATCTTTCAGAGTAAAGTTGTGAAGTATAGGGACCCTAAGCCAGGGGTAGAAGTTAAGTAGGCCCAGACCGTAGTCGATCCTTGGAAAGCACTTGAGAATGTTAGTGTTGGGTAGTGAATCATAAACCCTATAAATCCATCTTTCAATAGAGTGTTGAAGTCGGACTACTGCAAAGGGGACAGACGCACGATGAAGTAAGAAGATAGTGACTTCACCCACGGTGGCTAGGGGAGTGACTCAATCCGCTTTTATGAGGTGTCACATTTAATGGTCCTTTATTCACCATTATAATTTGTGTGTGTCTTTATAGAATTGTCGTGAAAAGTCGCTTAGTGTCAAGGCAAGGGCAGTTTTTGAAGTTACACTGATTCTTTTTTTTTTTGGTAGGTTAGCTTCCAGATTATTTAGAATTGTTAACAATTATTGTTAACAATCATTTATCGAGTATAAAGTGTTAGTATATATAGAGCTTGTACAGAGGCATTTTCTTTGAGTAACCTAGGGCTTTAGTTCCCAATTTGTTTTAATTAGAAAACTTTATTTGATTTCACATTAGTCCTGGAATTTAGAAATTGTTAGGGTTTATTTGATAGAGATTATTGAGTGTTTTGGCGTCTATAGCAGCTTTTAACTTTAGAATGAATGCCCACAGTGACTGAATTTTTTTTTTTTGTATGAATGTGAAGTGGAATAAATGATGAGAAGGTTAAAAACTAGTATACTGTTAGACCAAAATTACTTTAGAGCGTGTTAGGGAATTTAATAGGTTCAATTTTCAATTTTGATTTCTTTATTTGTTAGGAACGATAGCCTCACAGGACTGTAAAAACTCTATTGTTAGGAAAGGTATTCGCTCCATTTTTTTAGGTCTCCCCTCTCGGGAGTATAAAATTTTAATTTCTATTACTAGGGTAATCAAGTACTCTTTGTTATTTATATCAACTTGAATTTTAAGAGTCGTAGATAATGATCATATCTTGATTCTCAGACTGGAAGGTTGTGGGAGGTTATGATCAGACCAGGAAACCCACAAAACTTCTCCTCATTAGAGGAAACGAAGAGGTATAGATTGAATTTTATGCAGGATGGGGGATTTGTTTTAGCCATGCCGTATAGCCTGGGGTATAACGGCGCGACCTTGGGTAACCGATCTGACACCGTAGTTTCGACGTTTTTAGCGTGGCTGGAGCGAGGGTATTCCAGACGGGAGGTCCTGTAAGATTGGCATGTAGGCAGAGATTGCCCAGTTATTCTAGACGAAGTAGTTTCCGTCTATTGAATTTTTTTTGGTACCAGTTTGATCCCCCATAGCTAGCGGAAGTTTCTTCTAATAAAGGATTCGCCCTGCCATACGTTTTGTTGGAATGAATTCGAGCATAAGACCGATTCGAGAGGCAGAATAAGTAATTATTAGGACCTTCAACGAGTTTAAACTCGTTTCATGATAGGATAAGATTTTAAAGTATTAGTTAACTATAAGGACCGCGAACGAGACGCCAGAACGAGCCAATGAGTCAAAGTTTTAGAAGTGTTGTATTGAGGACAGTAGAATTAAGAGCAGTTATACAGGGAGTAGAATTCTGAAGGAATTTGTAAAAGAACCAAAATTTCAGATTGATAAAATTCAAATTTATAAGATGTAGATTTGTAGGATTCAGGTCAATGAATAGAGGGTATATTAGTAGATGAAAGTAATATGAATTTCTTGGAAGGGGGAGGTAGCTGAACTGTACACACCCCAGAGACAAGGTAAACGGAGTCACAAACAAAATGGGAGAAGTTGATTAGTTTCTCTGTCAAACAGAGAGCTTTCTTCATACGGTTGTCACCCTAGATTTAAATGGACTGTGTAGTTTAATAGAGGTCTGGGCTATGTTCCATTTGACCAAGATTCTAAATGACGTACCCATCTGAGTTGAGAGTATTGTAACAGAGGAATCTAACACATAAGAGAAAACACACCCTCCAGTAGGATCGGGATAGACGAATATTACCCAGTGACCAACTCGTGATTCCAGACTGAATAAGATTGAAAAACTTAACTGAGATACTAAACCTTGAACCTTCAGCGCACAAATATATATAATGTGTTTTCATTTTCTAATTGAATATGTTATTATTTTATATCATATATATTATATTATAATCATATGCTATTCATTTCAACAATTTTATTTCCTTTGATATTCATGATATTAGTAATATTTACCGGCCATGTTGCGATTTTTTTTAACATGTTGTCATGGCTTATTCTTCCCTCAAGGCATGATCTATTTTATCCTTATTGTCTTTTATCCGCCTTACTTGTATAAGTATATATATTTTGTCATCATATATAATTTTGTAGTAGTTTTCTTTATCATCTATCATGGGATGATTTTTTTATCATATTTAATCACTATCTGCATGATACGTGTTTTCTTCAATATATATATTATACCCATCATATAACATGGAAGGATTCATTTTATCATTACATATTTCGTGCCTTATTTAATAATTACTTTCACAATTTGTTTTCTGTAACCTTTTTTTTTTATTTAGCAAAAGTCATCATGTCATAGGCTAATCATTATGTATCAAGATATTTCTTTCAGCTAACTATAATTATCCTTTCCTTTGATTGTATATGTATAACTATACCACACGAATGTCTTGATTGGTACTTAAATAAAGATGCTGGCATGTTTTAGGAGTTGGACTAGTCAGTTATTTCTAAACGACTTCTTGGCGCCCAAATTTTTATATATAATATGTAATAGGGAAATGCTCTAACTGTATTGTTAGCAGAAAGAAGGTAGCAATGAATCCAGCACCACAAGAGGCAAGGATGGGGTTGAGAGGACTTACCACAAGGAGGGCCTACTCCTCAAGGCCAAAGAAGAAAGTGGAAGGGTGGTATATATACCCATGAATGGTAAGACAGATGACCTTGCTTACTTCCATACATATGATATGACTGTCCCCCATAACCTATGTTGATAACAGTGTGCTGACAGAATAATAACACATAAAAACCCCTTTGCCAGGATGCACAATGCCCACTAATGTTCGGAATAATAAACATCTAGAATAGCATACCATCATTTTGATTAGCCTTATCTTCCCTATAGGTTTCGGTACACCTGGCTTCACCTAGTAATGGAAAATGCATTTTGCTAGAAATGGGCCTGCTTTCATAGTAACTGATGAAAGGCAGATGAATAATGAATAGCACAAACGCATTTGTCCATTACTTGGCAGGGGGAGGATTGTTGGGGCACGTTTTTGTAACCATACCCCAACAGAAGGCGTATGTATAATCAAATCAAATGGATACATGGCTTCCCTCCCACATAGACTTACAGACCATTCTTTTTGCCCAGAAACCTAGACAACAGATGACACCAGACTTCCATGCCGAAAGCTGATGCCTGGTAAAGAAGAAGACATCCAGAGACATCCGAGCTGGAAACTGTTGTTTCATATGTACATATATTCCCCTCACCAAAAATTTAGGTAAAGGTGACCAGAAAAAAAAATGGAGAAGGAAGATCTCTAAAAGACTGAACCTTATAAAAAAATCCTTCCCGAGAAAGGAAAGCGTTATATTACAGTTCAAGTGAAAAGGGACCTGTGTCAATTTTAGCTAAGACGGAGGGGGGGGCGATATATATATATCGTCCCGAGAAAAAGGGAGGATTTTATTTCAATCCATGTGGAGGGGAGGGGGCTGGGGTCTGAAATTTTACACTATCGCCGTAGGTGTTGCTCTCTTTAGATTTTTTTGTTTTGGTAATACTATATGTTCTATTTTGATGGAAGAGGCCTGGAGTCTGAAATCTTACACTAGTGCCGTGGTTGTTTCTCTCTTTAGATTTTTTTGTTTTGGTAATACTATATGTTCTATTTTGATGAGGCCTGGGGCGTCTATGAAATTGATACTGGAGCGTTGGCCATTTTGATTGGTGTTTCTTTCGGCGAATGAAAATGGAGAGAGACATGAATAAGAGGAGGTTCTTTGCCAAAAGGCGAGATTGGATCGGAGTCGCTCAGTGAAAGGACAGTCTGCAGACAGGACACCAGACCTTTGCCGGCACTTTCGAGAAAAGGTAAGCAATTTGTCATTATGACTTAGCGCCTCCCCCCCCCCCCCTTTTGTGTAGTAGCCAACCTAGATTTCGCATGGGCCCTAAAGGGCTATAAAGTAACTTCAGGTCACCTCTATCTAAATTTTACTATGTAAATAGCATATCTCGTCAGTATAGACATGTTCCCAAATTTTAAGATATTTAAATAAATATCTAGAGAAATTTTCTTGTTTCCTCTGTTACCTATTTCATACATAATTTGCCTTATGGTGCTATTCCCACTGTTTAAATGAAATGTTGTATGTTTCTTACCTATTTGAAGGGAATGTTACTAATAATCAAGTCTCCCATAAATTACCGGCCACATACATTGCCGCGAGTGTCTGTGTTTCAGTGTTTTATAGATTGCCCAATTTAATAACGATTTCATGGGTTGTCTGATGAAATTGTATAATAGTGTCGCGGCTGTTTCCATCTTTAGACCATTGTTCTGACAATATTATATGCTCGATCCTTGCTTTAGCTCAACTCTTAATCAATTACAGAGTTTTTCCCCCCCTTTCTTTTTTATTTATTTTATTTATCCTGTTTGCACAAATTGCATTACATGTGATGATGTAAAGACATATGCCGATAGTGCATCACTGACAGCTGTGCTGCTATTATACAACATTAAGGTCTTGCTGCGGGTTATATACATGGGGTTGTTGGCCTAAATTGCTATATATATATATACTTAAGTAAGGAAACTTTAATAAGTCACATCGTGTATCCTCCCTTTTCAACTATCCAAACCGGGAACCCATCATATATTGATATTTTCACAATTTGAAGAGTTCATATTTAAATATATGTTCTTATGGTCGTTTAAATATAAGAAATGTTAAAACGTTCATTTTGATTTTTTAATTGCTAAAGAAGCATGCAATTTATTACCCAATACACAGAGAACTGAAACTATTTCTATTAAAATGTTAACCATTGGCTACAAACTTTCTAAATAGAGATTATATCAGTAGAAGATGCAGCAAGAACTATTTGATCACAGAAAGTATAAGATTGGTTGTGAGTGATTGAAAAAAAATTCTTTGTGAAATTGTTCAAGAAGTAGGAATCAAATCAGTGTGTGCTTACAATTTAGAAATTCAAGCAGCGAGATCGTTTGCGGCGTTTTATATCCACAAGATCTTCAATAAACTCACGAGATCGTTTATCGCGTTCAACCAACATGATCTTCTGCTATGTTATATATATATATATATATATATATATATATATAAACCAACAAGAGCAATAACCTTGTTATTAATCAAACAAACTCTGTTTGTTTGTTAGAACAACAAGTCTGTTTGCTACTTTGTGCCCCCAAGGTCGTTGGCTACATTAAACTAATAATATTGTCTGACATACTAAACCAATAAGTTAGTATGCTGTTAGCCCAACATAATCGCCTGCTGCGGAAAATCAAGTTCATATACAGATTTATATCAATGGTTTCAGTTCTTAATTTTAAACTTTAAAGATTGCATGCTACTTTGAAATAATATGATTGTCTGTTTGGTTGTAACCAAAATAGTGTGTAAATTAACTAACAAAATCGTCTGCTGCGTAAAACCAATTGCCTGAAAAAATTAACTGATTATCTGTTGAATATCACACGATGCAATCCCACATGATGTGTTCTATTTACAAGATTATCTTCTGCGTTATATATAAACCAAAGATATTATCTGTAATTATAAACATACAATGTCGTTTATAAAATAATCATTGCTTGCCTATTATATATTAATTACAACTAATCTTTTGCTGCATCTACGCATCAAATTGATAGCACTCTCTGTGGAAAAAAACAAATAATTGTCTAAAAAACTCTATTTGAAAATTTATGGTTGTCAAGAAATAGCTTTTATAGATATTTTTCAATAATTTTTTAAATTTTATCTCAAGAAGTCCATGCATCACCAGACCAAGCAATAAATATTTTCGTAAAGGGTTTCCAAGCCACCCAGGAGGTACCTGCTCAGCGCGTTAGCCTTTGTTTATAGTGGCGCTTTGCCTCCCGTAGAAGCCCTATTCCACTCTTCTAGCACAACCAGAGCATCCAACTCGCTCGATCTCTCGGCCGAGCTAATGGTCCAGGCCCTGCGAGGAACTGGTCTGCCGATGCTATGGACTCCGTCTCAAAGAACCAGGGGGGGGGGAGCGGGGGAAGCAAAGCCTCAATATCTGAGGAAACAAGTAAATTCGGACAGAGTCTCAAAGCAGACCTGCATTCTACCTCACTTCCCAACTGACTGACGACCCATTGTTGGATCGCTGGAAACGAGATTTTTATAGAGCGGCCTTTATGGATTTGATATATTTATATGAAAAATATTTGACATATAATTTATGATTTGAAAATTGATACCATGAAAATGGATATTTTACTATAGGATTTAACGATGGAAACATTTTAAATTAATAAATGAAAAAAAAGAAGATAATTTATATGCTTCAGTATTTATATGAAACCCGTTTTGAAAATACAAATTAATTTGATTTTTTAAAGATTCATTCTCTTTTTGCATATGAATAAATATAAAAATTTATGGAATATAAAATATCTATATATTCATTTTCAATGATCAATTATCATAAATATCTCGCTAACTCGCGATAAAGTAATAAATAAACTAATATATGGAAATGTATATTTTGTTTTTGATGATAAATATGTATTGAATTTTTCTAATTTTTTATTATTTTTTTTCTTTTCTCATAAAAGAAACAAATTTAATACAATGAAATGTCACATCTTCTAATAAATTTGCCAATTCAATATATTTTATGGACAATTGGTAATTTATGCGAAAAATAATTACATTTTTTTTTTAAATGGCAAGTTGATATAGGCTTAGCAAAAATACGATGTTTCTTTTCAAGGATTTCTAGTTGTTTTTGTACTCACGTATGTCGTAGTTACGAGGACATCCCTTTAGATAAAAACAAATATATATTTATTTAAGGAACGACTTGTTCCAATACAAATATTGTTAAAACAAGCTAGCGATAAAACATAACAGAAAGGTTGAAGGTAGAAGTTGGAAGTGACGTCAGCATCGATGATGATAAAAGTCAAAGTTTGCGTAACACAAGTGTTGATATTAAAAACATATTTGGCATATCATGACCACTAATATGAGCTTTTTGAAGAAAATAAATAAACGTTTAGCCGATTTCTGTTCCACTAGATGGCGCTCTGACATCTATAAAACGCTCATGTTATTTGTCAGGATATGCCTAATTTGTTTTTAGTCAATTATATAATAGAATAACTCAGAGAACTTGGAAGCTATTGTTCTTACACCTCAGAATGATGACGAAACATCGAGGGGCCATCGTGTTGGTCGACGATGAGATTGCGGAGCAGGTGATACGGATGGCTGTGCTGGAGTAGACCTTCTTTTTGTCTGGATGCTATATTTATGGCGAAATAAATAACTTAGTCCCTATTTCTGCTCCGCGCTTATGAAATTGAAGACTTGGGGCGATGGCGTCGACCTTTCATATTAAATCTTACTTTTCCTTATTACTAATAATTGTATATAGTTGCGGAACTAATGGTTTCCTGTGCTGCTCTTTTCCTATTATTGCACCTTGTACGGAGAATCTGTATAAGACTAACGTCTTAATAAAAGCTTTGTGTGTGTGTATAATAGAATGACTCAATATTAATTCTTTTCCTCAGCTGCACAGAATTGGAAAGTTGAATGTGTCTGAACAAAATACCTTTAGACTAATTCGGAGACACCAAACTCTAGCATTTAACCTGGAGTGGCTTCTATTTAACTGAATACAATGAAAGGACTAAAAATCCTAGGAATCTGAGCGCCAAATATTACTTGTACTCATGCCCACTGGTGTCAAACCTAAGACAGCAGAGCAAGATGGAAAGAACCTATTTGGGTCAAATAGTTTATAATAGGGAAAGCTATATACGAAATTTAATAGGTTCTGCAGACTTTTTATTATAAATAGACAGCTTCATGCAGGTTGAGGAACTACACTACAATCCGACTTTTAAAATCAATGTAAATAATTAATAAGTTACTTTAGAATATAACTCATTGTAAATAGCTCAACTTGATCAACTTTCTCTCTCCACAATACTAATTATTACAGATAACTTCATTAAATCAACTTCCATCATTACTTAACATATTGTAAATAACTACCTTGTGATTTTTTCTATCTGCTTATGTGGTTGCTTATTTGTTTAATGGATATGTTTATTCAATGCTCTTTTTGACAATTCTGTTACCTACTCTACTAAAATATGAATTATTGTGAATAGTTTCACGCGATTAGCCCAGGGATATAGCGTGTCTTATTTGCAACTGGTAATAATAAATATCACTTGAAATGATTTCAGGAACCCATATATTCCTCTGTACTGACGCGATTCATCACCATGTTATCCTATTTGATATTTATTTAAATTTGCATACAAGCTAGTTTAATAGTGACTTCAATGATCTGATAAACACAAGGTAATAAGACCAAATCCAAATAGTGTTTGACCTTTTGGTAACAGCATTGTTACAAAAATGTCACACACTATTTATTTATTTATTTAGATTTGGTCTTATTATCTTGTGTTTATAATCTACTAGACGGGTGACCCGCCGGGATTGACCCGTGTGCATATCTACCCGAGTGATATATATTTAGATAAGATTTTTTTTATAATTGTTTGTTATTAGCATTATCTATTTGTTTGCATCAGCATAATTTAATCTAATCTTTGATAGAGGGCGCTGTTCGTGAGCTAAGTAGAATAATTTGAATATATAGTTTTTTAATACTTGATTTATATATTTTTAAAATAGCCTATCGTCTTCCCCGTATTTTTTTACCTATGTATAGAAATTTTGGTTTGAATTAGTTAACTACTGCGAATTTGTATACCGGACATACAAACATTGATTTATATATATATAGATAATCCAAATTGTACCTTATCAATGATCTGATAATTTGTGTTATCCTCAACGATTTTTTAAAAAGCTAATTGATTTGTGTTCTTTCCCATCTGTATATTTCGTACATAATTCTCGTGAGAGTGAGAAGCAATCCAGAGCCAATTCCTTCACTATCATGTGATCCTAATCAGCCAACCATATCAGCATGAATAAAGTGCACATCATATACAGATGTATATACCTACAGACATTTATACTTACACTAGCCGAATGGCAACGTCCTGGTAAAACCCGATTAAATGTTTTTATTCAAATACTATTCGTTACATTATAAATTGGAGCCGTGGATGTCACTCTTGTGAAACGTCCCGCTCCAAACTTTACATGTACATTAGGTCAGCTGGTATTACCCCCCATTTTCTGACTTATATATATAAATATAGGGATAATAATATTAAAAAAAATGAGTTTTAAAAATTGTAAAAAAAAAATGCATCGGCCGGGAATCGAACTCGGGCCGCCCGCGTGGCAGGCGAGCATTCTCGCCATTGAACTACCGATGCTTATAAGAAATGGCCATATTTGGGTATTTATTCCATTCACAAAAGCAAATGGTGACAGAATTAAGAATTGATTGATGACTCTGATACTTGTATATTTTAATATAAACATTGCGTGTAGAGTTCGCATAGAACGAATGGTGCACGGAGTTAGAAATAAATTGTTGTTTGTACATATAAACATTAAGGATTATACACTGATCAGCCAGGCCCTCCCATTATTTTATCATTGCAGTAAGGGGGCAGTAGAAAATTTATTCATTTTAAAAAGAATCATTTGCGTCAAAAATAGTTCAAAATGGCGTGCTAATAGGGTATACTACACACCATACAAATTGTTTGAAATGTATTGTCTCTCTATAAAATCTCTTATTATTATATTAACGAGTTGTGAATCATTGTATATGTTCATTATATACACTGGTCCGCAAAATTAAAGGAACAACATATTTTTTGATTTACCTCAAATTTTATTGAACATTTATCAATGAAATTTCATACACAAATTTATTATTCCATTATTGATTAGAATACCCGAAATAAAAAAAATCTAACACGTATTTTATGCAAATTAGCCGGTCAAGCAATGATCTTCTTGCAGTCAGTGCATAAATATCTTGGATATTGTTGTTAATATGGGGTGTGATCGCCTTTAACTGATAGAAAGGCTCTACATCGGTGACCCATACTAAGAGTTAGGGAGTTTATCAGCTCCTGTGGAATCAACGCCCACTCTTGTGTTGAGGCTGTTTCTAGCTCATGAGTGTTTCTAGGAGGGGTTGGAGGGATGAGATCCGCCGTCCTAGGTTGTTCCATACATGCTCAATGGGATTTAGGTCTGGGGATCGAGCTGGACAATTCTTCCGAGCAATTGCATGGTTTTGGAGAAAAGTGTCGACCACACCAGCCCTATGTGGACGGGCATTATCATTCATTAGAAAAAGTTTTCTCCCATTTCCAATGCTTGAGGCATCACATATGCTGCCAAGATTTCGTCCCGATACCTCTGTCCAGTCAGGGTTCCTTGCCGAAAAATATGGAGTGCTGTGCGACCGCCCAAGAAGATTCCAGCCCATAAAACCTTGGCTTATGTAGGGATCCCTTTCAACCACATTCCGGAGATTATTTCTGGTTCCTATCTCTCTCCAGACAAAGACACGACGAGAATCGCTGTTTAGAGAGAATCTGGACTCATCAGTGAACATTACACGCCTCCATTTGTCTGGATTCCAGGCGACATGTTGTCTGCACCAAAGTTTCCTTGCTCTCTTTTGAAGTGGTGTCAATGGCACACAAATTATGGGTCGTCGAGCATAGAGGCCCTTCTTGTGAAGCCTTCTGCGTATTGTATCAGTTGATACTAAGACTCCTGTAGCTGCATTGAGGTCACTTCGTAGTTGCGATGCTGTCATTCTTATATTGCGACGCACAAGGAGACTCAAATAACAATCTTGATTTAACGTTGTGACCCTTGGCCGTCCTTGTCCGGGTGTTCTGGCAACATTAGCTGTCGTTTGAAAAAATTTTCCAAAGCCTTGAGACAACGTTTCTTGTCACTCCAAGCCATCTTGCTACTTCTGCCTGTGATTGGCCTGCTTCCATCCTTCAAATAGCTTGCCATTTTTTTTTCTTGTGATAAATGTTGCCTATAAGCAATGAAACCTTTAAAAAACAAAAAGGTTCAATAAAAATCTAGTGGATCATAAAATTAGGACGCTTTGAGAAAGACTCAGGCACGTGCTGGAGGCGGAGTCAACGTAGACGGTGGTATTTTGCATATTGGGAACAACTTTTTTTTTTCTGTTTTACATACTCTCTTAATTCATGGAAGCTTCTGAATATACCAAAACTTGATATATACCCTTAATATAACTTTTCTTTTTCTTAAACATGTGTTGTTCCTTTAATTTTGCGGACCAGTGTATGTTCATGAAGTGGTTCATAATAACCCGCTGATCTTGAGGCTTATGATCGGCTTGGAAAGTGGTTTCTATAAAGTTGAGATTTGACTTGTTCCAAAATCACTTTATTAGGTGCAGCTAAAAAAGAGAGCAACCTAGTTTATGATATTTGCAACAATAAATAATATGTGAAGGTTATTCACATATTAAAACAAAGTGTCCAATGCGGGTTTCGATCCTGGTTCATGGCTGTTGGGAATCGAGGATGTTACCCACTTATCCACGTTTGAGATTTGACCCTGATACCATATAACTACCATTCTACCATTGAGTCTGATGCAAATACTACTCTGAATAAAAAGTTTCGACACTCTGCTCATAAAATCCTGAAAACTCACTATATTTTCTCCCAGTTTGTGGCAAACGCAAGCGTCGCCCTTGACTTGGAGACCTGCCAATTTTCAAAAATCACGCGCCACAACAGCGTGAGCAGCGGCTGTTCGATATGAAGCCATTTTGCCCGTGCTTCGATTTCGTTAGTCACCGAAATGGAGGATCAACGAATTTGCATCAAGTTCTGTGTGAAAAACAGATTCAAGGGTGCCGAAATTTTTTGGATGTTGCAAACAGCCTACGGGGATGCCGTCATGAGCCGAAGGCGAGTTTTCGAGTGGTACAAGCGCTTTAAGAAGGGTCGGGAAGAGACCGCCGACAACGAGCGTTCCGGGAGACCGTCCACATCAACCACGTCTGAAAAAGTGGACAAGGTGTTGGAACTGGTGCGTGAAGACCGACGAATAACTGTCAGGGAGGTCGCCGAAGAAGCAGGGATATCATTCGGGTCGACTCAATCGATAATTAAGGACATTTTGGGAGTGAGAAGACTCAACGCCGTTGTCGTTCCCAAAGATTTGACTTTTGATCAAAAGAACGTCCGGAAAGAAACGGCCAGTCTCAATCTCAAAGCGACAACCGACGACCCCGAATTGCTGAAGAGGGTCATTACTCGAGACGAAACATGGATTTACGGCTTTGATTCGGAAACTACCCAACAGGCATCGGAGTGGCACTTCAAAAATGAGCCGAGACCAAAGAAAGCGGGGAAGGCTCCCAGCAAAGTCAAGGTCATGTTGACGGTGTTCTTTGACTACCAGGGCATCGTTCATCATGAATTTCAACAACAAGGCTCTACAATAACTGCTCACTCCTACCTGGGAGTTTTGAGGCGATTGAGGGAAGCGATCAGGCAGAAACGGCCGAAGCTGTGGAGGAGCAAGTCGTGGATCCTCCACCACGATAACGCGCCGGCGCACACAGCCCTCAAAATCTCAAAGTTCCTGCAGGACCACTCAACCTCTGTGTTCCCCCAAAACCCCCCTACAGTCCCGATTTGGCCCCCTGCGACTTCTTCCTCTTTGGAATGCTAAAAAAAGAAAGTTAAAGGGTCGGAAATTTCAGAGCATAGAAGAGATCAAAGTGGAATCGAAGAAGGCCATGAAGGCAATCCCGAAAACAGACTACCAGAGGTGTTTTGCCGCTTGGAAAAAAAAAGGTGGCTGAAGTGCATCGCGGCCAACGGGGACTACTTTGAAGGGGACAATTTGGATTTGGTAGAATAATAAAGTTTTTTTTTAACTTATGAGCAAAGTGTCGAAACTTTTTAATCAGAGTAGTACAATAGCAAAACTCATTACAAAAACCAAAATACCCCGGCCCATATGCAACCTCAACATTAACAGAGAATTAACAACAACAATTTCAAGAATCAGAACAGGACATTTTAAAGGAATGAAGATAAACCCAGACATGAATAGATCCTACAGGAACTGCAATAACTGTCACACTTAACTCACCCCGGACCATATATACCTGGCCATCTTTGCAGCCCTCTATATGGCAGACATCAATCCAGAAGAGGACATCCATTTGGACATGGCCCCTTTGTTGGCTGGTATTGTGATCAGGGTGCACGGACCGATCTGATCTGCTCCATGAACAAGACACCACCACGACCTTCAGGTCTTTCTTCAAGTTCTACAAATTGATATTAAATATATTTCTTGAGTTCTGATATGTATTCCTATGATGGTAGTTTATATTCTGTTCTCTTTGGTTTTGTGTGTGGAATAAAACTATCATTCTGCAGCTACTTTTGATATTGAATTGCAAATGTTGAGATAGCGTGTGACCTACTAGATCTTCTTCTTCTTTCTTATCTCCACTCAATCACACTAAGGTATCAAGCTTGTAAAGCTTGAGAATTTTGATGGTGTCTGCCGGGGAAGAGTAGAGCTCATCAATGGATGAGTCAATACAGTCAATAATATGTCTTGGGGTTGCAGGCTGAGAATTGCACTTAGTACATAGTGGGAAAACCTTGCAACCATTCTGGAAAGTCATTGTCCGTAGATGACCAGACTTAAGTCTGGAAATCAAAGACTTGTTCTCTTGGGAGGACAGAACCGGTGCTTGTCCCTTCTGCTCTGTACCAGTCATGTGCAGCATCAGATTTCTGAATTTCATCTTAATTCCTTTCGTTTTTCTTGGATGAGCATTTTAGATGGCAGAGAAGCATTTAGTGAAGCAAAAATCAATTAAACTTTGATTTAACCTGGAATGTGATATTTGGGCAACACATAATGACAAATCAAGAAAAGTCAAACACATAAGCGTTTATGACTGTTGACCCTTGTCAGCATAAGTCATAAGTATTTAAAATATGTGAATAATAAGGTATATATATACACACACACACACACAAGCCTTTTTTATTTGGGGCATCCAGCCCTATACATGATTCCCCTCTACAGGATTTAGCAAAGGAAGATATTTCAAAAGTAAAAACTAGAATACAAGAGGTAATAAGGAAAAAGAAAAGAGAGAAGAAAGAAAAAACAAACAAAAAGAAATATAGCCATATATACAAAAAATAAACATACAGAGCAAAAAGAACCATGCATGATTAAATATTTAAATTAAAGTACCAATGTTTAGGATATGTCAAGGTTAGGATATCGTTGAGAGGGCTAGTGTGGAATCAGCCGCGTTCAATCTTCGCCTTCTTCCTCCAAGCAAACCACGACATTCGGCGAATCCATTATTCTCCAACGGACATTGACTGCGGCCTTGTAGAATTTATATAAACCGAGGGAGAGACCCTGATCAACCATCAGTGTGTTCATCCAGCTGCAAATTTGTTGGCAGTCAGGTTGAGACCAGGGTATAAGTCACCCAAAATTTCTTTCCTCTGTTTCTCTAAGCAAGAGCATCCAAATATTATATGCATAATTTCGTCTTGGATTCTGTTTTTACACAGATCACAAGTTAGAGTCAAATCAATCTTCCAGCGCTTTGAACGATTTTCTGGGAAGATCGTCCATAGGAGTCTCAGTTGTGCAAAAAATATTTTAATAGCTAGAGGAATAGTTGTGAATAAATATCGTTCTGCTGTTATTGATTTTTTTAGGTATTTGAAGTGACTGTAATGTGAAGTATTTAGGATTTTCGCCATGTCGCTTTGGATGCTTTGTTCGGTTGCTATTCGAATAATAGCAGGGATTTCAGTCAGTATTGCAGTGTAATCCGGACAACCCTTCAGGAACGAAAAACCGTTTGAATCTAAAATGGTTGACAGGTTTTCGACAAAGGTTAAACCAGCCCTTTGATTGCTGTGTAATGTCCAGAGGTGTGACAAACATGCCCGGGGCAACCTACTCTCCTCCATTTTCATAATCCTCACCCAAAATCTCAGGACCTGTTTAGTTATGATAACTTCCTGTGATACTCGTCCACACTCCATTCTTAGCATAAAGCCCGGAGTATACTTTGGTAAATTCAGGTAGCGTCTTAGGAAAATATTCTGAACCTGGTCAACTACCTTTACTTGGTTGAGTGCCCAGCAGGGTGCGGCGTATAGCATGTGGGGCAAGACCGTCGAATCAAGTAATCTCATTGCCGCATTTAGAGAGTTCATCTTGGATTTTGTCAGAACTTGCCACACAGCGCCAATTGCTGCCAGGGCTTTGCCCTTGTAGTGTGACGCTACCTTGTTTAGTGAATTTGCACTTGTAAGCGGGTATCCCAAGTATAGATATTTCGCTGTAACAGACAGTTGCCGCTCACCCCAAAACCATTTATCATTTTGTGCTAATTGACCGCCGTTTCTGAAAACTACTATTTTTGACTTATTTTCATTCAGGGTTAATAAATTTGTTTCAAAATATTTTCTTAGCATATTGATTTTTATTTGAAGGTTATTTTTGGATTCTCCAATCAAGACAATATCGTCTGCGTATAGTAGAATATGAACATATCCATAATTTGGGAGATATATTCCCGGTAAATCTGAATTATTGTAGAGACCGATTAAATCATTTATAAAAAGTATAAATAAATAAGGTGACATCGGCTCCCCTTGTAAAACTCCCGAACGCACCTTTATTGGCGCAGTGAATGAATTGTTTCATCGCACTACCGCTGTCATATTTGTGTAATAATCTTTAATTAGGTTAACAAAACGGTGGTTGAGACCTGCATCTACCAGTTTTCTCCATAATAATGAGTGGGGCACTGTGTCGAAGGCTTTTTTCAAATCCACGAAAAACATGTAGCACTTCCTTCTTTTTCGGCTTAGTCATTTGAATCAGGGATAATAGAGTGTGTTGTGTCTCTACAACTACTCCAGGTCACCGAGATCCATTAAGTGAGAGATAAAACCTTTATTGCCTCATAAACACTAATATGACTGAATGAACTATTTACAATTTAATGATATATATATATACATAAAAATAATTAACATAGTAACACAAACAAACAAACACTATGCAAAACCTTATTTGCGTATCTCGACAATTTATCTAAACATAACTATTGTTATGCAAAACACCACATCTTCTCACCCCCAATTTGTTACACAATCTTTTAAGTATTCGGGGAGTCTCCGGTTTCTTATTGGTCTACTTGGCCAAGGTGTTTCCTCCAGCCTTTCCGGTGATTCGTTTGGGTCATTCATTTGTTCCCCCCTTATTTCGGTGTTACACTCCTCCTTCTTCTCCACATCCTCCGATACTTCTTCCTTGACTCTTCTCATCAATTGGTCCTGGTGTCTTTTTGCTGTCACTTCGTTTTCCATAATTACCTCATAGTTCCTGGGTCCAAGTACTGTCTTTATCTTCCCCGGTTCCCACTTTCCCTTTCCATTATATTTACGTGCATACACATTCTCTTGGGACTTGAACCTATTTTGGAAGTGTTCTTTTCCATTTTCGTTATCTTCACTTTCTTTAGGGTGCAACCGGTTCATTCTTGTGGTCAGTCTGCGACCCATTAGTAGCTCAGCTGGTGTTAGTCCAGTTGTTCCATGAGGTGTAGTCCGCATTGCAAACAGAGCGCGTGGCAGCGTAACCGATATGTTCTCCCATCCATTCTTTCTTATTAGCTGTTTGAGTGTTTGTACCACTCTTTCTGCCTGTCCGTTTGTCTGTGGGTGGTAGGGAGCCGATGTTATATGCCTTATTCCGTTCATCCTCAAAAATTCCTGGAACTCATGACCCACAAACATGCGACCATTATCCGAAACAACCTGGTCGGGCAAACCATGAACAGCGAACAGATCTCTTAACACTCGCACTGTAGCTGTTGCCGTGCAGTGATCCATGATGATGGCCTCCGGCCACTTAGACATTGAATCAACAACTATTAGAAACGTTCTCCCATGGAATGGACCTGCATAGTCTATATGAATGCGTGACCATGGTTTAACTGGTGCCGTCCAAGGGTGAACTGGGCTCGGTTTAGGATTATTTCGCACCAGTTGACAATTTTCGCATCTTTCGACCCTATTCTCTATAGCCTTATCCATTCCTGGCCACCACACATGGCTCCTTGCAATTGCCTTCATTTGTACAATTCCAGGGTGAATTTCATGAAGCTGTTCTATTGTTCTCCTCTGTAGAACGGGCGGTATTACTACCCTATTTCCCCACAGGAGACACTCTCTATGTAGGGATAATTCATTTCTCCTATTGAAGTATGGCCTAAATTTTTCTGCTGGACAGTGAGCTGGCCATCCTATTCGAGTCCATTCCACAATTATCCCCAGAACAGAGTCTTCCTGCGTTAATTTTGCCACTTCCTTCGCCTCTAATGGTGACTCTTCGTTAGTTTCCATAAGAAAAACGTCAACTAGTTCCGGTGTTTCTTTACTTGTTTTTTCGTGGGGTGCTCTACTCAACGCATCCGCATTTGCGTTCATTCTCCCAGGTCTATGTTCAATCTGATAGGAGTACGATGCCAATGTAAGACTCCACTTCATCATCCTCGGGGAAAGCATCTGAGGGATAGGTTTGTTCGGATTATAGATTCCCAGTAGAGGCTTATGGTCAGTGATTATCTTAAAGTCACGGCCATACAAATATTTGTAGAATTTTGAGATGCCAAATATTATGGCCAGGGCTTCCTTATCTATTTGTGCATACCTTCTTTCCGTCTGAGACATAGTTCTCGAAGCAAACGCAATGGGTCTCTCCATTCCTTCCTCCACGTGCGAAAGCACTGCTCCTACTCCAAAGGGTGATGCATCACAAGCCAAGACCAGGGGTTTTCTGGCATCATAGGGTGTTAGCACCAAATCGGATTGAATCAAATTCTTTGCCTCCCTGAATGCTCTATCCTCCACTTCTTTCCATTTCCAACAATTTCTTTTGTTTAGTAGTCTATGCAGTGGTTCAAGTACAGTGGTTCGGTCTTTTAAAAATTTGCTATAAAAATTCAATAGTCCAAGGAAACTGTAACTCTTTTTTGTTTTCGGGTTTCGGAAAATTCTTAATTGCCTCACATTTCTCTTCAGTAGGGTGTATGCCTTCCGCATCTATTCGGCACCCAAGAAAAATTAACGAAGATTTTTTAAATTCGCACTTCTCCTTCTTAAGAGTCAATCCCATTCTTTGAATACTCTTCAATACTTCTCTCAATCGGAGGTCATGTTCCATTTCATCTTTCCCTGTTACCAGAATGTCATCCAGGTAAACGACTACTCCTGGAATTTTGGCTATTAAACTTTCCATTCGTCGCTGGAATATTCCTGGCGCACAGGAAACACCAAAAGGCAAACGGTTTACCTTAAACAACCCCTTGTTCGTGTTAATAGCCAATAGCTCTGCTGTCTCCTCATCCACCACCAGCTGCTGATATGCATCTTTAAGGTCCAACTTTGAAAAAACCTTTCCTCCTGCCAAATTGACTTGCAAGTCGGCTGCCGCCGGAACTGGGAAAGTATCTGACTCCACGATGGTGTTAACAGTACTCCGATAATCTCCACATATTCTTATTGAACCATCCCTTTTCAGTACTGGGACAATTGGAGTAGCAAACCTTGTAAATTCAACAGGAGTCAATATTCCTTGTTCCTCCATCTTCCTCAAAGCCTCTTCAACCTTAGGTCTAATTGCGTATGGCAATGTTCTAGCTCTTAGAAATGTGGGTTTCCCTAGAGTTTTGATCTTTATGTGGATTGGTGGACCTCTGTATTGTCCTAATTTCTCTTTAAACACATCCATAAATTCCTCAGTGATTTGACATACATTGTCGCCATAATTTATCCATTCAAGACCAATTCCAATCTGGTCAAACGCCTCCCTTCCAATCAGATTTGGGCCCGGACCTTCGACCACAAGCAATTCCATTGTGATATTTCTTTTGTTCACTTTTACGTCGGCCTTTATTTTACCCAGAATGGATAACCTCTGTCTGTTCCATTGCACCAACTTGGTAGAATCCTTCTCTATTCTAGGCCTTTCTGACTTCACCCAAGTTTCTATATACGTATGTCTTCTCAGAAATAATATTTTTCCCTGTTCCTGAGTCAATGAGCATATTAATATCTCGACCGCTAGTCTGTACCCTTACCATATAATTCCGCATGTTACTTGTGTCCTTCACTTGATTCACATTAAAAAGGCCATTAGTTGCCTCCGCCTCATCTATCGAGCAATTATTACGATCGCTCCTCCAGTTCCCGTTCTTACAGACCCTAGATATATGCCCTAACTTCTGGCATTTAAAACATCTTTTATCTTTAAAGAAACATTGCTCTTCTCTGTGATTTGTGTTTCCACATCGGAAACATTTAAAAATCTTCTTCTCATCCCTCAGTCTCACCTTAACAGCTCTTCCCATTACATTCATTTCTTCCTGAGGTTTTCCATCTTTAATTTCTGCAACGTTCTTTACCGCAGCCTCATGTGCCAATGCCATTTCTTGAGCAACTTTAAATGTTAGCATACTGTTCATTAACAGCATTGATTGTATCTCCCCGTTTAGAATACCGCATACTAGGGCATCACGCAACCTATCTTCCAAATCAGGGAATTCGCACTTCTCGGCAATTTTCTTTAGAGCTGTTATAAATTCAGATATTGTTTCATTTGGCATTTGAAGCCTTTTCGTAAATTTAAAACGCTGCACTATTATATTTGGCGTTGGATCAAAGTATTTTTTAATCCTTTTTACCACCTCCTCCCATTCTGTCTCCAATGGATTCTTGGGAGAGGTCAACGTCCGTATTATATTATACGTTTCTCTTCCACATAGCGAGAAAAATGTTGCCCTCTTTTTATCAACCTTTACTATATCATTCGCTATGCAATAGGATTCAAAGCGCTCTAAATAACTCGAGATTTCATTTCCATTGTTTGGGTTGAATTGTTCAATGTTCATCATTGTTCACTCACTTTACCTCGTCGCCAATGTTGTGTCTCTACAATTACTCCAGGTCACCGAGATCCATTAAGTGAGAGATAAAACCTTTATTGCCTCATAAACACTAATATGACTGAATGAGCTATTTACAATTTAATGATATATATATATATACATAAAAATAATTAACATAGTAACACAAACAAATAAACACTATGCAAAACCTTATTTGCATATCTCGACGATTTATCTAAACATAACAATTGTTATGCAAAACACCACAGAGTGAATATATGCTCTTGACAAGAGTGGCCGGCCCTGAATCCCGCCTGGTTCTAAGGAACTATATTTCTCCTTTCGATCCAACTGCCTAGACAAGATTTGAGTATTGATGTAAATAATTTTGCTAAATTGCTTAAGAGCGCTATACCTCGATAGTTAGAGGGGTCGTCTGGATCACCATTTTTAAAAATTGGTTGAATAACTGATTTCAACCATGTTGTCGGAAATTCAGACGTTCTCAAAATTCTATTGAATATATCCTTTAAGGAAATTAGATAATCTTTTGGGAGGGCCTTTATTGCTTCATTCATTATGTCGTCAAAACCTGCCGCCTTGCCATGCCTTATTCGAGAAATTTCTTTGCTTATTTCATTAAGAGTTATGCATTTAGTTAGCTCATTATCTGTATTTAGGAAGGTCATAGTAACGGGTTCGTAATCTGGTATTGATTCTGTATCCAGGAGTTTATTGTAAAATTGCTGCCAATCCGATATTGAGATATTGCCCTGTGTATAGTTTATTTTTCTGAAGCGAGCTATTGTTTTCCAGAATTCACTTGAATCGTATGTATTATTTAATTTTTCTTGTATTTCACAAAAGTATTTTTTCTTTTTATTGTTAATAATCGATGTATATTTGTTCCTTGTTTTAACATATTCCAAACGATCTAGATCCCTATTAGATTTAATATATTTTGTCAGAGTTGCTTTCATAATCTTTTTCGCTATGTAGCACTCATGATCAAACCAGGGCTTCGACAGTGAGTTATTCGTTTTTATTTCAATTTGCATACCATTTTGTACCATTGCGCTTTTGATCTGATTAACCATGTTGTTCATTATATTCTCAATCGAGTTATTCCAAAAACCATAAGCTCCTCCTAAGTCCTCTACAAATAGCGTTACTCTTTCGGGTAACCATATATATTTTTTCTTTACCCGTGAAGTCGGGTTCGTCACTTGTTTCGGTCCCCAACTCATATCCATTTTTATAATTAGAGGTAAGTGATCTGAATGTGGTAATCCCTCGATGTATAGGTCATGTACGTAACCTAACAGCCCATGGGAGACAATACAGTAGTCTACCACCGAGGATCCCCGTGCTGATATGTATGTGTAGTTACCACTTCTATCACCCCTTGTTCTGCCGTTCAAAATTGTGAGAGTATTATTATCCAATCTATCTATGAATTGTTCTGAATGCGTAGATATTACAGGATCTTTAGAAGTGCGTCTAGTAGTTAAGTAGCAAGGAAGGTATAATGTATTATGAAGAATTCCCATTGCACCCGTTCGTGTATTCAAGTCACCAGCCAGTAAAACTTCATATCCTTCAACTATTTTCCCTTCTATTTGGTCAAGTAAATTTTTGCAGTTGGTCAAATAGTGTTCGTTTGGTGGCAAGTAAGCAAAGATCATACACACTCACATTTCACCGTCCAACCTCAGACAGATCATAATCCATTGTTTTTCAATTTCAGTCCTTTCAATCTTGTCTTTTATAGCTTCTCGAATCCCAACAATAATTCCCCCCGATGATCAACCCTTCTTGTGGTCTCTCTGAGCAAGTGATTCATACAAATGAAATCCTGTTGGTTTATTCTTCAGATGTTGATCCTTCCATGTTTCTGTGAGTGCAAAAATGCTGCACTTTTCTAAATGTGTGAATAGGTCGAATTGCAGCAACATCCTTTCCAAACCATTAACATTCCAACACAGCACTTGTGTGTCGTCTTTGAACGAAAAACAAGATTGTTTATTTACAGTAGTTTGCCCATAAGTATTTTTATTTACAGAGGATTGGGGATTTGTCAGTGGCTGGTTAGATTTATTTATTTTTAAATAATTACATTTTTTCTCTAGATTATTTTTGTTTATTAGCTATAATTCAGCCCCATTTGGACTGACAATTTTTCCATTTACAACTTGGTACTTTATGCCTGCGACAATCAACTTGTTATCTCTTAATTTTGTAAAAGTTCCACTTGTTAAAAGTTCTTTTCTTTTGGCGATCAATATTCTACGTTGTTCTCTGATCCCAAGAGTGTAGTCTTTACTTATGTATATTTTAAAGTTTCTAAGCTTAAATGCATTCTTAAATAGCTTTATTCTTTCGTTGTGGTCAGGAATGCTAACAAGGAGTGGAGCCCTAGCCCTTTTGGACAGCCGACGGCATTGTAAGATATCAATTTTCTCCGGTATCTGCATCTTGTCGGCAATTATCTGTTTTATAGTGGAGTAGGATTCTTCGGGATTCTCACCCTCATTTCCTTCTACTCCGTGGAAAATTAGGTTATTTTCTCTCATTTTCATTTCCAAAAATTCTATTCGAGTATCCATTTCTCGTATTTTCTCCGAGTTCATCGCGACTGATTTCGCAGTGTTATCCATCTTTGTTTCTAACTGTTGTATGCGACGATCCAATTTCTCTATTCCTTGTTCAACAGAAGATAACTTTGTCTCTAGTTTCCCATGCCAATCTTCCATCTTGTCAGAGAGGGCAACAATTAGTTCTCGGATATTCTTATCCGAGCTGGAATCAAGTGTTGTCTGCTTAGTGCTTTAGCCGACGTTTCTTGCTGCGTATCCGTTGGCCACCTAGCGGAGAATCAATAAGGTATATATAAAAATAGTATTTATTATTAATTTGTTAAAGTGATAATGCTGTTGAAAGACTGACAAGTCCAAAAGCTTGAAAATAAAAGGTTTTCACAAAAAACTTAGCCCTGCAACCTTTATTTTATTATTTAAAAAAAATAAAAAATTTATTATAAAAATATATATATGATGCAACACTGAATTATGATAAGGCACACAATTTGGATTATAGATAATAAGCACAAGGTAATAAGACCAAATCCAAATAAATAAATAGTGGATCAATAAATATGTTATTGTTTGTGGGGGTTGGTGGAAGGATGGTCTAAACCATTGTTTTTCAACCACTAAGACCCGGGTTCGATTCCCGCATTAGGCACTTTTTTTCTTATAAATAAAAAATGCTCCAATGGCCCCCGATTCTTGCAAAAGTCCAACCCCACCAGCGAGTGCAAGTAACCAAACGAGGCTCTGGCACATTTGTAAGTGCAAATTAGAACTGCTTTTCATATGTGTAGACATGTGGTGCACTTACAGTAAAAGCAGTTGCTTACTTTACCCACCATGATTATCATGGCCTGTACCACGTGTAATAGGAAAAAGCCAAAAATGTTATTGTGTTTATAATATAAATAGTAACACATTATTTATTTGGATTTGGTCTTATTACCTTGCATTCAATGAATTATTCTCTTTAGAAAAAAAAAAAAAAAGGGGGGGGGGGGAAGAAAAAGAGGTTTGACAGTATATACACCTATCCCCCGATTTACACGGTAGATACGTTCCTGAGAAAAACATGTAAATCGGGGGATAGGTGTACACAGAAATAAAAATAAAATGCATTGACAGGTAAAAATATATTCAATGGATACCCTCACACGTTGGAATTGAAGGCAATGAAGCTGCTGATGTGCTAGCGAAAAAAGGCACAAAAGAACCCTTGCCACAGAAAAATAAATAAGAACTGGAGGATCCCACCTAAGCACAGTTGGTACAGTGGAGTGAACCCAGGAGGAGCTCTGAACATCAGAAATAGACAGCATCAAACAACAATAACAAGATTTAGAACAGGCCATCTCAAGCCATTGAAGATAGAAAATAATAACAAAATTTATCCCACTTGCCCAAAATGTAGTTTGGTACCTGCAGCTCCAGAACACATTTTGGCTTGCATTAGATGCACTAAACAGGACCTTTGGGAGAGGCCGCTGCTCATCATAAAACAGCTCGCGGAGCATGAACTCATGGAATTCGTGTAATCTTTACACAAGGGGATAAGAAACAACAACAACAACAAAATATGTAGTCAGCACATAAGCTCGGGATTCCTCGTGAGATGTGTACACAGCGCATGTGTTCAATCACAGTAGCATTTAGTATAGTGAGATAAAAACAAAAAAAAAACTTATTTGGAAAACCGTGTAAAAGCGAAAACGTGTAAAAAAAGTACCGTGTAAATCGGGGGATAGGTGTATTATATACAGTAAAACCTTCCTGTAAAGGACAATACCTAATTGCAGAGCCAAAGTGTCTTTTAGAGAGAGGTGTCCTCTTATCGGAGAGTGATAAATAGTAAAATTGGCAATTTTGCAAATGAAAATTGTCTTTTGTGAAGAGGTGTCTTCCAGCAGGGTGTCTGCTAAAGGGAGGTTCTACTGTATAGGAACCAAAATGGAAGACACAAAAGCATATAGAAACAATAGATCTTTTATTAATGTTTTCTGTACACCAGTTGTCTTGATGTTGCAATGGAGGGAAGAAACTAAACAATCAAAGAAATGGGAGAATGAACAAGTTATGAAAGTTAAAAAAAGACAGAAAAAAAAAAGTCTCAAAAAATTTCATAAGGCAAAAAAAAAAAAAAAGACAAAAAAAATTATTGCAATCAACGCTGGATAACTTGACATTTTTTTTTTTGTAAAATAATTAAAATGTGACAAAAGAATTTTTGGGATTTCCATTTTTATAAATTTAAATTAAATAGGGAATATAGGAACATGAGATATAGAAAAGGGAATAAAGCTAATATAAAATAATAATAAAAATGGCGAAACAAACATACACAGGGGTATTACCAACCTAAAGGAGATATAAATAATAAAAAAAAAGAAAAAATATTTTTATAAACCTATGAACTATATACACTGTATGAAAGCTGGGCAGATACAAAGGTAAATTGTGTATTTTAAAAAATTATTATTTTTTAATTATTTTTTACAAATTGCTAATTGTATTTCTTGGCAGGATATACATACCCCCCCCACAAAAAAAAAAAAGGCTAAAAAAAAAAAAATTACACAATAATCATGTACTTAACAGAAGAAGAAGAAGAAAAAAAATTGTGGTATATAATAATAATAAAAAAAAAAGAATAAAAAAATTTTAAAAAGAGGAGTTTGTTGTATTTAGTAGACTCCTAAAGCCGCGGTAGATTTTATAGGAAGTAGTCTGGCTGAGGCTTCTTTGTTGGAACTCCTCGGGTCTCCTGGACACCATCACATGTTGTTGGGAAGAAATTCCTTTATAACTTTAAAATGTGAAGAGTTGTATGCAGCACAAGCTCCTACCTTCCTATCTTATAAATCAGCTATATTAGATGTTATTTAACTCCGCCTTTGCCGGTCCCAAGCCTGGATGAAAAAGAAGGAGGGGGAGCAGTAACAAGCTTACATTAAAACACCTGGGTTCAGCTGGCCCGGCTGATAGTACCCTGTAAGGGCTCCTGATCCAGGGATACAGGATGAGCAGCGGCTGCACATGGTGTCTGTTCCTCATATCAAAGGCGGCCATTTCTTTTGGAGCTAAGTCGGCCTACCACTGAGTAGTGCTCCCAGTCCATTACATTAATTACTGCAGCCAAGCCGGTACACAAGAATGGGCTGTACACCCATCATATTAAAGGAATGTCGTACCTGTGGTGCTGCTTCGAAGATGGTGAACTCTCTCTGGAGATGTTCATCCAGTTCCAAGATGGCGGCAACATTCCCACATCTGGAAGTCACACAAGTGTTACACCGTTTTGTCCATTAGGGTATACTTATGAATACACAAAAACTCACAATGTCTTTATTAAGTCACCAGTCTTATACAGTTGTTGTTGTTTCTTATCCCCTTGTGTAAAGATTACACAAATTCCATGAGTTCATGCTCCTCGAGCTGTTTTATGATGAGCAGCGGCCTCTCCCAAAGGTCCTGTTTAATGCATCTAATGCAAGCCAAAATGTGTTCTGGAGCTGCAGGTGCCAAGCTATATTTTGGGCAAGTCTTATACAGTAGAACCTCCATGAGAGGGCACTCACATTAGAAGACACTTATCTATAAACGACAGCTTTCATTTGTAAAATTGCCATTTTAGCCTTTTAACAACTCTCCGGTAAGAGGACACCTCTCCCTAAAGGACACCTTAGCTCTGCAATTAGGTGTTCTTTACAGGGAGGTTCTATTGTAGTAAATATCTCATTGCCGGCTTCCAACGATATCCTCACAATGATCAATCACCATCATGTAGTGGAGGAGAAAACGATTACTCTAATTTCTTTTCACGCTTACTGCTTGGTAAAAGTTATATAGGGACATAGCAACCATTTGACTTGATATGGCGCTGGTTAAAATACTTTGCACTAAGGTCTTCTTCTTCTTCTTTTTTATCTCCACACATTGGTGAACTAGAATGCATCTGCCTTTGTCATTAAGACTGGGAGCACTACTCAGTGGCAGGCCGACTTAGCTCCAAAAGAAATAGTCGCCTCTGACATGAGGAACAGACGCCATGTGCAGCCCTCCTAACATGGAGTACAAACGCTACTCATCCTGTATCCCTGGATTAGGAGCCCTTACAGGGTACTATCAGCCGGGCCAGCTGAGCCCAGGTTTTTTAGCGAGCTTGTTACTGCTCCCCCTCCTCCTTTTTCATCCGGGCTTGGGACCGGCAAAGGTTGAGGTAAAGTTGGCTGTTCTTTACTTTTTGATAAGTAAGTCTCTCTTTCTTCATTATTAAACTGACACTCAAAAGATGTACATGAGATAGTTCAATTTCTAATTTTTCTTTGCATAGATGGAAAGTATACTAATGAATAGTCAATGGCAATAACTGAAAGAGTTCTACAAAAAGGGTGCTTCTATTTTGATGGGTCCTTTTAAAGTGGACTCTTTAGAAATCCTGAGTTCAACTGACCCAGTTGATGGTCCTCAGCAAGGGTCCCACTCCAGGGATATGGAGGAACTGTGTCTGTACTCATGTTAGAGTCAGCAGAAAAGGCTTCCATGTTAGGAACAGCCTCAAATTACAGGCAAAGTCAGACTTTCACCAAAGTGTGCCTGGTTCATTGTGCCATGATCAACGAAAGCTGCACCCTTATACCCCATTCCATGAGATCATGAACTCATGGAATTCGTGTAATCCTTACACAAGGGGATAAGAAACAACAACAACAAAGTGGACCAAGAGATTCCACTCACCTGTAGCAGTAGTTAGGGGCGGACCAGACAGTGAGAACTGTCTCATTGAAGTGCCACTTGTAGCCCTCCATGACCAGCTGGTGGGCTCGGCAGATCATGTCGATGTCATTGGCCGCGTTGAACTGGCTCACCACGTCGCTGCCAAACAGGTAGCCTGCTCCTCGTGGGCTCACCCCCCACCCTTGTGTGTCTACACACATACACATATATAATTTTTTTGCTTATCTCTAGCACATGTGGTACAGGCCATGATAATCATGGTGGGTAGATGTAGGTGACTGCTTTTACTGTAAGTGCACCACAGGTCTACACATGTGAAAAGCAGTTCGACTTTTGCCCTTACAAATGTGCCAGAGTCCCATTTCGTTACTTGCACTCATAGGTTGGGTTAGATTTTGCAAGAATTGGGGGCCATTGGGGCATTTTTTTTCACACACACATGTACATATCTATATATATAAAAATGAATGTTTGTATGTTTGTTGGTCTGTTTGTATGCACGGTATACAAATTCGCAGTAGTTCACTAATTCAAACAAAAATTTCCATACATAGGTAAAAAATAACGGGGATGACGATAGGCTATTTTAAAAAATATATAAATCAATTATTAAAACTATATATTCAAATTATTCTACTTAGCTCACGAGCAGCGCCCTCTAGAACGGTGGCGGTCTGACGGCGGGGGCGCCCATTGGCTGCCGGCGAGCACGTGACTTCCCTGCCCCCGGGCCCCCTCCGAGAAAATGGAATCGTCCGGCTGCCGGCCGGTTGGCCAGTTCAAGTTCCCACCGAGCACGGTCCTGGCGTTGGTGACACAGCTGTGCCAAATGCCAAAAAAGCCTCGCGGGTGACCTCCGGGAACTACGTCCATCTTCCATATGTAAAATACATTTAATCGTGTAAACCCGGGCGTTGCCCGGGTCATTCGTCTAGTAGTAGATAAAATAGTTTACATGTGTGGAAATATTTCCACAACTTTCATCAGCACAGCATTTCTGTGATATAAAAAGTGGCCTATTCTGATAAGAGATACAATTTGGAACAGTTACAAAGTTATATTCTTTCTCCAGATGGTTTACCCAAGAAGCCACCTTCTCTATGAACATCTGGAACCGCCTGTTCAACACTGACAACTGTGGTTTCCTGTTCTGTATATAGTTCTTTTATAAGAACAATAAGATGTTCTAGCACTGCCATTAGTCTTTGTGTTGTCCATAGTTTCGTGTGATTTACAGTCAAAATCTTTTGTTATATTCAATGAAACATAAATATAGATTTACTAGCCGAATGACCCGAGCAACGCCCGGGTTTACCCGATTAAATGCTTTTATTCAAATACTATTTGTTACAATTATAAATTGGCGCCGTGGATGTCATTCTTGTATAATATATAAATGAGTTTTAAAAATTGTAAAAAAAAAAATGCATCGGCCGGGAATCGAACCCGGGGCGCCCGCGTGGCAGGCGAGCATTCTACCACTGAACCAAAAGCAAACGGTGACAGAAGTGTCTCGCGCATTGGCGGCGCCATCGTAGCGAATCAATAGGAGAGCGCCATTCCAAAAAAAAGCAAGTGGGGGGGGGGGCAAAGGTGGCGTGATCGTAGCCAACCAATAGGAGGGCGTCATTCCAAAAAAAAGCCAACCGTGACAGAGATGAGGAATGACGCTCGTAACTGTATATAGAATACATTTCCTTTAGCCATCCTAGGTTTGCTATATTTGATCTTTTGTCCCTCTACCTCTTCTGAAACCTGCTTGTTCTGGTGGTAATTCTATATTTATAAATGGGGTTCCATTCTTTTTCAATTAGTAGACCCTACCTGTAAAGGACAACACCTAATTGCAGAGCCAAGGTGTACTTTAGGGAGATGTGTCCTCTTCCTGGAGAGTTACTAAATTGTGAAAATAGTAATTTTGCAAATTAAAAGTGTCTGCTGTGAAGAGGTGTCCGCTAAAAGGAGGTTCTACTGTATATTGAGAAGTATTTTACTTGTGTGTGGGATAAGTGCAATGGTTCTGTGATTTCTGGAGATCTTTGGGTTTTCTTTTTTTGAGGATAAGTAGATTTTTTTTTTTTCCATTCAGTTGTCAATTTCTCACATTCCCATAACTTCTGACATAGTTCTGGGATGATATTTAAGAGCTCCTCTCCATGCTGTTTTTAGGACTGAATTGACATGAAACAATAAAAGATATTTGAGGAAAAAAAATTAACTTTTTTTATGGCAGGAAAATCAAAACTGTGCCAAGAATAATGTAACATAGTATTTATTAATTTTATTTATGTAACATAGTATTTCTTAATTTTATTATTTTTATTTAACAGAGTGGTCATTTTTATGTTTTATATCTTGCGACTCTGTAAATTTCTCTCGTGGCTTATCTTTTGTTACCGTTCTTAGTTTGTCCTTCCCTGAAATAAATTTTGTTTCCTCCTGAAGTTTTTGTCTTCCCTAATTTTCCACGTGGCATTTTGGTGGAGATGCTGGGTAAGTTAGGGAAGACAAACTGAAGATCGCCGAGAAGACCTTGAAGCCATGGGTGCTGTGATCTACATTTTCGGAGACTGACATCAGGATTCCACCGCCATGCTAAAGCCAAGACTCCCCTCGAAGATGACGATGTCCCTATAGACGATACGACGACAAAGCCGCTCTTCACGCCGCAAGAAAATGGACGCAAAGGTACTAGGGACAAAGTTCCAAGACTTCGATGGAATCCTTGGCAGAAGCACGCCAAATCCACGTCAGTATCTACAATAATTGCTAGCTGTGGGTCACAGCTCCCATAGGGAAGAAGCTATGTAACATAGTATTTATTAATTTTATTTATGTAACATAGTATTTCTTAATTTTATTATTTTTATTTAACAGAGTGGTCATTTTTATGTTTTATATCTTGCGACTGTAAATTTCCCTCGTGGCTTATCTTTTGTTACCGTTCTTAGTTTGTCCTTCCCTGAAATAAATTTTGTTTCCTCCTGAAGTTTTTGTCTTCCCTAATTTTCCACGTGGCAATAACATTTAGATGGTAGAAAAAGTTAATTGTATGAGACAAAGAGCACAATCCATAGATAATACCTTTAATTCAACACCCCAGGGGATCAGAATTTTAGGTTGAATTAGTCTTCTCCAATATGCATTAGCTTTTGACAAATTCTGGAAAACAACGAGACAATAGACACAACACAGATGATGGATCCAACTTGAAGAAAGGTCAACGTTAATCTCCACTTTCTGTAGATAACTGCTATGTTTACTTCTGTTTACCTATCTGGGAGAATCTTTATTGGACGAGTGTCTTTAATAGAGGATTTTTGTTGTTGTTGAATTACAGTTAGTGTTGAATTATAAAAAATGGTTATAATGCATTATCACAGGTTTGCGGATTTTGACAAATGACAAAAAGGTACAAGAGACAACAACTCTTTTTTTATTAATTGTATAAATTAGCTTTCAGGCAAGCTCTTCCTCAGCAAGTTTTAGTTGGCTGAGGAAGGGCTTGCCCGAAAGCAACTTTATACAATTAATAAAAAAGAGCTGTTGATGTTTCTTATCCTGTTATGTAAAGATTACACGAATTCCATGAGTTCAATAAAAAAGAGTTGTTGTTGTTGTTGTTTCTTATCCCCTTGTGTAAAGATTACACGAATTCCATGAGTTCATGCTCCTCGAGCTGTTTTATGATGAGCAGCGGCCACTCCCAAAGGTCCTGTTTAGTGCATCTAATGCAAGCCAAAATGTGTTCTGGAGCTTGCAGGTACCAAACTACATTTTGGGCAAGTGGGATAAATTTTGTTATTATTTTCTATCTTATAAAAAAAGAGTTGTGCCATCTAATGCCTTTTTGTAAGTGTGGTAGGTTACCTTCAGGATCAGACCACAGGAGATCACACATGGGGCCGTCATGGGGAACTTCTTGCTTGCGGTCAATGGTCCTGATCTGGTCCAGGGTCTGGATGGAGGGCGACAAGCCTCCGTGTACACAGAAGATCTGGTGGCAGCACAGCACAATAAAGTGAGGGTCTCGGCATGGAGAAACAAAGAAAAAAAGGGCATCTCCTGATCGTGCAATCAATTATGCAGTTGTAGGGGGATGGAATTATATATACAGTAGAACCTCCATTTAGCGGACACCTCTCTACAAAGGACAGTTTTCATTTTCAAAATTGCCTTTTTTTTTACTATTTAGTAACTTTCCAGTAAGAAGACACCTCTCCCTAAAGGACACTTTGGCTCTGCAATTAGGTGTCGTTTACAGGGAGGTTCTACTGTATATGCAAATCAAATTAGGCAAATTAAAAAGAAACAAAATAAGAGAATGTGCTGTCAATAAAACAATGCTAAACAATATCTTCAACGACCTATCATCCCAGATAAGAATGTTTTTGTGGAATTTGAGATTGTACCTCTTCTTCCCAATGTATTTTTTTAAAAAAGAGACTGAAGGAAGTAGTTATGTAATGCATTACAACCTCCCTGTAAAAAATATCTAGAGCCAAAGTGTCCTTTAGGGAGAGTTGCTAAATACAGTAGAACCTCCCTGTAAAGGACACCTAATTGCAGAGCCATAGTGTCCTTTAGGAAGAGGTGTCCTCTTACTTGAGAGTTGCTAAATACAGTAGAACCTCCCTGTAAATGACGCCTAATTGCAGAGCCAAAGTGTCATTTAGGGAGAGGTGTCCTTTTACTGGAGAGTTGCTAAATACAGTAGAACCTCCCTGTAAAGGACACCTAATTGCAGAGCCAAAGTGTCATTTAAGGAGAGGTGTCCTTTTACTGGAGAGTTGCTAAACACAGTAGAACCTCCCTGTAAAGGACACCTAATTGCAGAGCCAAAGTGTCCTTTAAGGAGAGGTGTCCTTTTACTGGAGAATTGCTAAACACAGTAGAACCTCCCTGTAAAAGACACCTAATTTCAGAGCCAAAATGTCCTTTAGGGAGAGGTGCTAAATACAGTAGAACCTCCCTGTAAAGGACATCTAATTGCAGAGCCAAAGTGTCATTTAGGGAGAGGTGTCCTTTTACCGGAGAGTTGTCAAATAGTATATATATAAAAATGGTATTTTTTTTTTTATGAAAACTGTCCTTTGTGGAGAGGTGTCCGCTAAAGGGAGGTTCTACTGTAAATCAAATTCCAACTGAAAGAACTTACCTTCCCATCAATGATGGCAGACAAGCTGAGGTAGTCGAAGATCTCCGTGCAGTACCTCCACACTGTGATGGAGCCGTACTTGCGGAGACACTCATCATAGAAGCCGTACACTTGAGTAATTTGCCTACTTTCATGGTTGCCTCTGATCAGAGTTATTCGGTCAGGGTAGCGGACCTAGAAACAAAGTCAACAATCAATACAGCACCAGTTGGATGATTGGAGATGATAATAGCGCTGGATGGAATTTTAAAAAAGTAGCAATAGACAATAAAACTAGGCGAGACAGAAATTTTGACAAATGGATAATTTTTTTTTTTTTTGCTTATCCCTAGTACACGTGGTGGTACAGGCCATGATAATCATGGTGGGTAGTTAGCGACTGCTTTTTCTGTAAGCGCACCACATGTCTACACATGTGAAAAGCAGTTTGACTTTGCACTTACAAATGTGCCAGAGCCCCGTTTGGTTACTTGCACTCGCTGGTGGGGTTGGACTTTTGCAAGAATCGGGGGCCCTTGGAGCATTTTTTTTCTTTATTTTTTTTTTTAACAGAAAAAAGTGTCCAAGGCTCCCCGGGTCGTAGTGGTCGGAAACCAAACGGTTTAACCAGCCTTCCACCAACCCCCCACAAATGGATAATGATCTATAGATGTAAAAACTAGACCCCACCTATTGAGTGTCGCTGCAAACTAGCAGCCTCGGGTTGATGATAGAACTACAACTCCAGCTTCAGCAAGCTTAGGCATTTCTCTGTTTGTGAAAGTTGGTATTGTTGCTTTGTCACCGACCTAGGGTCGCTAGCTTTCAGAAATGGTCAATAGGTGGCATCTAGTTTTTACATCTATTTTGATGGAACTTATCTCTATAGAAAAGTATGTGAGAGTTATGAGCATTTCTACCTATATCAGACCAAACAGTGAGCTGATGAAGGCATCAATATCAACCTTTTTGCTGCTGAATGTGCAAACAAGAGCTGTTAGGCACCATTGAGGTAGAGCCAGGGTACCAACATTCAATAAGTTTATCCATAAACTGGTTAATTATAACAGTGAAAATATCGGGACCATTTTTAATTTGCTTTTCTAGAGTTCCACAATTAATGTTGTTTTTGTTTCTTATCCCCTTGTGTAAAGATTACACGAATTCCATGAGTTCATGCTCCTCGAGCTGGAATAGGGTGTAGGGGTGCAGCTTTCGTTGATCATGGCACCATGATCCAGGCACACTTTGGTGAAAGTCTGACTTTGCCTGTAGTTAGAGGCCGTTCCTAACATGGAAGCAGATACCTTTACTGCCGACTCTAACATGAGTACAGATGCAGCTCCCCGGAATCCCTGGAGTGGGACCCTTGCTGAGGTCTATCAACCGGGTCAGTTGAAGTCAGGATTTATAAAGAGGTCTACTCTTCTTCTAACAATGCTGCTTATGTGAATGCTTATGTCAATGCTTAATGTGAATTGTTCATTTTGTATTATTGGGGATCGTCAGTGTACGAGTGATCTAAACTATTGGTTTTCGACCACTATGAGACCGAATATGGTATTAGGAACTTTTTTTCTAATTAAAAAAAAATGCTCCAATAGCCCCCTCTGCTTCTTTCAAAAGTCCAACCCCACCAGCGAGTGCAAGTAACTAAATGGGGCTCTGGCACACTTGTAAGTGCAAAAGCTGAACTGCTTTCACATATGTATGACATGTGGTGCACTTTCAGTAAAAGCCAACTTTCTACTCACCATGATTACATGGCCTGTACCACGTGTTCTAGAGATAATAAAGAAAAAAAATGTATTTCTTCCCTCAGGCTACAATGTCACAAAGCCATATGAAACTATTTTACATTATCTGGGGTTGATAATGGTAATAAAATGTTGGAACAAAATTAATAATCTGTTGAAAAAATAATATTTTGTTACATAGCTCTTTCCCTATGGGAACTATGGTATTCCGTATGGTAATATGGTCAAGTTCTGGTACTTGGTGTTTTGGTCAAGGATTCTCTTCTTTCTTATCTCCACTCAATCATATTATGGTATTAAGCCTGTAGAACGTGGCAACCATTTTTTTTTTTTTTGCTTATCCCTAGTACACATAGTACAGGCCATGATATTCATGATGGGTAGAAGTAGGCGGCTGATTTTACTGTAAGTGCACCACATGTCTATACATGTGAAAAGCAGTTAGACTTTGCACTTAGAAATGTGCCAGAGCCACGTTTGGCTACTTGCAAAAATCGGGGGCCATCGGAGCATTTTTTTAATCAGAAAAAGTGCCCAATGTGGGAATCGAACCAGGGTCGTAGCGGTCGAAAACCAACGGTTTAGACCATCCTTCCATCGACCCCCTGACTGAATGAAGTGGAATGCATCTGCATTTGTCATTAAGACTGGGAGCAGTACAGGACTAAGGAATCTCCCAGAGTATCCATCTCCCCTACCTTCAAGGCCAGTAGGAGCAGGAAGGTCTCCACACTGTAGAAACCCCGGTCCACAAAGTCCCCCATGAAGAGGTAGTTGGTGTCTGGCACATCACCGCCCACTTTGAAGAGTTCCTTGAGGTCATAGAACTGGCCGTGGATGTCCCCGCAGACTGTGACTGGGGAGTCCACCCGCTGGACATTGCTCTCCTCCACCAGGATCTCTCTGGCTTTGGCACAGAGGGCCTTCACCTCACTCTCCTTGATGATCTCACACCGCCGGAGCTGTTCTATCTGTCGATCCAGGTCACTGCACTCTCCCATCTCCCTGCAACATACACCATGTCAGCCATTGAAGTGGGCAAAGACACACTCAAACATCCTATGTATAAGTTTGCTAGTCAAACTGCTTTTCACATGGGTACACATGTGGTGCACTTACAGTAAAAGCAGTCACCTACTTTTACCCACCATGATTATCATGGCCTATACCAACATGTGGTTGGTGTGGGTTTCAATGTTTAGTGAGAGGGGAGCCCATGTTGTATATATGGTATATAAAAATTATATTCTATTTTAAAATTATATTCCCAGACATCAAATTACTCTTTTAACTCTACCACCAGATGTCACGGTTTTCCTTATATAAATATATTGTTGTTTCCTGTTGGCCGGCTCAAATCTTTTGTATATATGTAAATAAGTGTTTTGTTTTCTTCATTTTTCACGCCTTTAGTAAGGTACTACTTTCTCAAAATTATGTATTATATACCACTTTATTCGAACAATTGAAGCAAATTGTGATTCAAAGTTTATTTAAATATATTTTAACCAAGACTGCAATGTATATCAACCTCAAACATAGAAATATATAAAAACAAGTTTGCTGCCACCATGTCTTAGACATGGAGGGAAGCTGGTCCCAGGAATACAGTAGAACCTCTCTGTAAATGACACCTTGCAGTTACAGAACCAAAGTGTACTCTAGAGATAGAGGTGTCTTATTGGAAAACAGCTATTTGGTAGATAATGGTAATTTTGGAGATGAAAACTGTCCTTTGTATTGAGGAGTCTTCTCATAAATATTCTACTGTATCATATAATATTGAAACAGTGCAGCCAACTACATGCTCAAAGAAGGGTGGTGAAGGGTTGATTTGGATTAAAACTAAGAAGAGAGCCAAGAGATGTGGAAAAGCCAGTAGAGAATAAAGTATGGAGTGACAATTGACAGATTCCAGGTGGTGGATGAGCAGTCTGACTAAGAGTCGGGTAGTAAGAAGCCGCTAGAGAGGTTGCCCTGAAGACAGGATAGTGTGACCAGATAGATTCTTATTTGGGAGTGTGACATCAACATTGTGGAAAGAAGCGGCAAGTTGTCTCTGGAAGTGTGGATGATCCTGCACGACACTGCCAGCATTGGAGTGGCCTAGGAGGCAGTGTAGCCTTGACTGAACATGTACAGTGTGGATCGGGACACCAAAGGAGAGGTGTCCTTTAGCACAAGTTGTTCTCATTAAGGTGTTCTACTCATTATTCATTAATATCAGTATTTTTAATTAACTTGAATTGGTATTTTTTTATATTTGTTCGCCAGCAGGAATGTGCATAAACAAAATCAATAAATAAAGTATTGGGAAAGCATTCATTAGAGGTCACCTAGGCTAGCGAGAATGCATTTACACTGGAAGGACAAAATTTTGACATTTATAACTGTCTGTTGTTTAGGTGTCCACTCATAGAGGTAGGTACTACTGATACCATGAAAGTGTGTCTTTACTACATGATCAAATAAACCCATTATCATTGAAGGTTCTCCCTGAAGTCAACACATGGTCCATAAAAGGTTAAATATCCACCAAGGTAATTATTTTTTGCTTTTTTTTAACTCAAGAACACAATATTTAATGGGATAAGTTACAATTTGGAATATAGATTATAAACACAAGGTAATAAGACCAAATAAATAAATAGTGTGATGTTTCAAAACCATGCTGTTACCGAAAACTCACACACTATTTATTTGGATTTAGTACCTTGTGAATATTTAATGGGTAAATGACAAGATCCAGCAGTCTGAAACACATATGGGATTGGTTTTACAAGTTAGGACCTTCTTCTTTCTTATCTCCACTTAATCCTATCAGGGTGTCAATAGTGTAGAGCTTGTTGATGGTGTCTCTACTGGGGATGAGTACAGCTGGATGAGTCAATACAATCAATGATGTGGTTTGGGGTTACAGGTTGAGAAGAAGTTAGGACCTAAACTCTGGCAGCATTGTGTGCTGGGTTGATTCACCTCTGTTGTCTCCCATTGATGGAACTCTCCATCCTGCCCTCCCATGCTTACCCCTCTGTACCTGGCCTCTGGTGCAGTGGACATTGTTGGGAGGTACAGTAAACCCTCTACACGATCGTATCAAGTCTTGTTCTAGTAGACTTAATGCTGTAACCAGGAGGGACACTCCCCCTTTAAAAATCCTGAGTTCAACTGACCCGGTTGATGGTTCTCAACAAGGGTCCCACACTCCAGGAATACGGAGGAGCTGTGTCCGTACTCATGTTAGAGTGCAGCAAAGGCTTCCATGTTAGGAACAGCCTCAAATTACAGGCAAAGTTAGACTTTCACCAAAGTGTGCCTGGATCATGGTGCCATGATCAACGAAAGCTGCACCCCTATACCCCATTCCATGAGATCATGAACTCATGGGATTCATGTAATCTTTACACATGGGGATAAGAAACAACAACAACAACTCTCCATCCAGTTACATTTGATAATTCTCTAGCTTTCTCTCAAACAAGTGATATCAGGAGGCTGATCTCTTTGCAGAGAGAGATGGTGGTGAGGCACCATATGTAACCTCATCAATCCACCTTCTTGGTGGAACATTACTTTCAGAGTCTGTAGAGCAAATGAACAGAGAGAGTGACACAAGGTAAAAAGACCAAATCTAAAAAAAATAGTGTGTGTACCAAAATGTCACACACTATTTATTCATTTGGATTTGGTCTTATTACCTTGTGTTTTAATCTATAATCCAAATTGTGCCTTATCAGAGAGAGAGAGACAGTAAAATGTGTCAGCAACTTGAGAAATTGAAGCAAAAGGGTTTAAATAGGTGGCCACAAGACTCCTGTAGGCAAAACCTCAAGTTTTACAGAAGGTAAGCTACCAAGCATCAGCACTCTTGATAGGAAATGTGAAATTTCATATATTTCTGTCTATTATTTCAAATTGCTGTTCATTTTTCTGATTCTTATCATCAATATGAATTTACCTAGACCTTTTCAACTATTGACCTGAAAATGTAATATCCTGTATTCTACCCCTTCTAGTTTTTCAACTTATTTTCATTCCCAAGTTCAAATCTCCCATATGAGACCTCATTCCATACACTGCCAAGGAGTCTAGTTGAGTGTACAGTCTAACCTCTTTAATTCAACACCCCAAGGGATCAGAGCTTTCGGTTGAATTAAAGGAAGTGTTGAATTAAAGTCAGATGATTAGCTAATCATCTAACTCGCCTATCGCCGCCGTAATACCTTTTTGGCGGAAAGTTGTAAGTAAAAAACATTCAACTGTCGAAATTCGAATTTTAAAATGGTCGAACTAACGGAAGTGTCGTATTATCGATATGCCGAATTACAGTTTGTTATTTAATAGGCCGGAGGTTATACTGTATATCATTAGAGAAAACCATGGGGACCACAATTAAGGGTAGATTAAACTGGTGAAACCACTGGGAGGGTCCACCACTGATGAGCCAGGCCCTCCCAATAATTTAGCATTGCAGTAAGGGCAATAGAATTTTTTTATTTATTTTAAAAAGAATCATACATGTCCAAAACAGTTTCAGTTTCTTATAACCGCTAATACATCATATTACACTGCATAACATTCAGCATAAATATAAAAGATTGGTTGTCGAGGCGCTGCTATCTCTGAAATATAATAGCATCAATAGGCACATTGAGATTCCGGAACTTTATAATGAAATATTTACATAAGCTGTTCACACAACAACCTATAGATTCTTTAACTATTAGATTAAACCATATATTAGCATAATCACATTTCTCCTATTACCTGATTTGTATATCACACATAAAACTTAAATTTTATCTTTCTAAAATAATAGTTTTCTTGTTTATGCTAATCACCTGTATATATATAGACGTATCTTGATTCTCTGTGTAGTTTTATTCCTGTTGAAGGGCGACATTGTGCCCGAAAGCTCGAACGCATATTCATAAAAAGAAACTCATCCTCTTTGTCTTTGAATGTTCTCTCTTTACCAAGTTACTCCAGAGGATTTTACCTTGTTTAAATACACATTGAAACAATAATACTAAAGTTTGTACATGATAAAGCACAATTTGGATTATAGATTAAATTATTTTTTTATTTGATGATGGTAACAAAGCTGTTACCAAAACATCACATACTATTAATTTAGTTGGATTAGGTCTTATTACCTTGTAACGAGAGTGTGTAGAGTTAGTGATGTTTCACCAAAGAGAGTGGGGGTTACAAAAATTCTCTCCAAATGTACCTCAGTATTTAGATTGTGGATCAGGCGCTAACTCTTTCTATTCCCAATATGAAAGATGCACCGAAATATAAATATGATTTTAAAATCTACATTATGAATGTGAGTGTGTATTAAATAGACTAATTAGAGGTTAAACACAAGGTAATAAGACCAAATCCAAATAAATATTGTGTAAGAGGGCTCGTCCGGGATAACACACTATTTATTTGGATTTGGTCTTATTACCTTGTGTTTATAATCTATAAACCAAATTGTACCTTATCATTAATTAGAGGTTAGTTAGAGATTGGTTAAGGTAAGCTAATGCAGCCATAATGGTGTGCTAGAAAAAATTTCAAGAACAAATGGACAGAGGGTGACAGAAGTTTGGAGAAGATTTGATACATAAGTATAGCTGCCTTCTAAATGAAGTGGTCAAAAATAATTGTAAGTTTTACAGGAACATGTACTCTGAGGATCATCTATCCTGTTGGCTATCTTTTTTTGCTTATCCCTAGTACACATGGTACAGGCCATGATAATCATGGTGGGTAGTTAGCGACTGCTTTTACTGTAAGTGCACCACATGTCTACACATGTGAAAAGCAGTTCAACTTTGCACTTACAAATGTGCCAGAGCCCCGTTTAGTTACTTGCACTCGCTGGTGGGGCTGGACTTTCCTAAGAATCGGGGGCCATTGGAGCATTTTTTTTTTTAAACAGAAAAAAGTGTCCAATGCGGGAATCGAACCCGGGTCGTAGTGGTCGAAAACCAAATGGTTTAACCAGCTTTCCACCGACCCCTTAATGTAATGGAGGGATGAAGAATGAAGAGAGAAGTAAACCATGGAGCCCAATACAGTAGAATCTCCATAAAAGGACACTCCGGGCTAGAGGACACCTCTCTACAAAGGACAGTTTTCATTGCCAATACAGTAGAACATACTCCTTTTTTTTCTTTTTTTTGCTTATCCCTAGTACACATGGTACAGGCCATGATAATCATGGTGGGTAGTTAGCGACTGTTTTTACTGTAAGTGCACCACATGTCTACACATGTGTAAAGCAGTTCGACTTTGCACTTACTCCATGAGAGGACACTCCAGCTAGAGGACACCTCTCTATAAAGGACAGTTTTCATTGCCAATACAGTAGAACCTACTCCTTGAGAGGACACTCCAGCTAGAAGATACCTCTCTACAAAGGACAGTTTTCATTGCCAATACAGTAAAACATACTCCATGAGAGGAGATTCCCATTAGAGGACACCTCTCTATAAAGGACAGTTTTCATTGCCAATACAGTAGAACATACTCCATGAGAGGACACTCCAGCTAATAGACACCTCTTCATAAAGGACACTTTTGTTCTGCAAGTAGGTGTTGCCCTTTACAAAGAGGTTTTACTGTAATTGAATAATGGCTTGTAAAGTGAAACTATGAAGATAAAATATCAGAACAACAGGAAGAAATGGCACTACCTATAATGAAGAGAGAGAGTACAAAATGACAAAGTACCAAAAACCTGCTAGTCAGGATGTACAAGTAGGCCACACAAATATAGGACAAGATAAAACATGAGTAGAAAGTACTGAAGTACTTCAGGTGGAGAACAAAGGTATGACCTCTCTAGTTTAAAACTGACTAGAACACACACAACACTTACTTAATAAAAGAAAATAAGACCTAATCCAAATAATTTATTAGTGTGTGCTGTTTCGGCAACAACATTGTCACCATCATCAGACAAAAGAATAAAATGTTTCGGCAACAACATTGTCACCATCATCAGACAAAAGAATAAAATGTTTCGGCAACAACATTGTCACCATCATCAGACAAAAGAATAAAATGTTTCGGCAACAACATTGTCACCATCATCAGACAAAAGAATAAAATGTTTCGGCAACAACATTGTCACCATCATCAGACAAAAGAATAAAATGTTTCGGCAACAACATTGTCACCATCATCAGACAAAAGAATAAAATGTTTCGGCAACAATATTGTCACTATCATCAGACAAAAGAATAAAATGATTTTATTCTTTTGTCTGATGATGGTGACAATGTTGTTGCCGAAACGTCACACACTAATAAATTATTTGGATTAGGTCTTATTTTCTTTTATTATAATCTGTAATCCAAATTGTGCTTTAATAACACTTACTTGTTTAAGATTGTGAAATTCCTATTCCCCTTTCAAATAACCATCTATATTCGATCTTTAGTTGAGACATCCTAAAATCTTGGTCCCAAATGATATTACAGTGAAGTTCAACTGTAGAAAGTTTATACGGACTTTGAAACCTCTCTTAACAGTCTATTTATTATTTATCCCTTCTCGATAAAGCACAATTTGGATTATAGATTATAGATACATGAAAATAAGACCTAATCCAAATAATTTAATAGTGTGTGTCGTTTTGGTAAAAGCATTGTTACCATCATCAAACAAAAGAATAAAAATATTTTATTAAATCTTTAATCATATAAATTACCCGGATTTGAAAATGGTAACAACGCTGTTACACAGAAACATAACACACTACAGTCGAACCTCTTTAATTCCCAACCCCAAGGGATCAGAGCTTTCAGTTGAATTAAAAGAAGTGTTGAATTAAGGTTAGATGATTAGCTATCATCTAACTCGCTAAAATATTTTTTAAAATTGCTTTGTAATATAAATTGATCATATTAATTAAAACCATTGTGTGTGTCCTTTTTTGTATTATTTTTTATTTTCATGATAAACTTTAATATCAGGGACAAAATGGCAATACTATATACAGTAAAACCCCGCTAATACGAACCCTGGATATAACGAACCTTGCCTTATAACGAACCCACGCAGATTCCCAATTCCATTCCATTGAAAATACCATCGTTATAACGAACTTTGCGATTTTTAGAATAACGAACTACCCCTATAACGAACCTATTTCGGGTCCCAAAATGATAAAATCTATTAAAAATACTATGCTTATAACGAACTTAGAATTGTAATTAAAAAAAAAATATTAAAAAACAAAATTTGTATCATGTTTCAGCTCGCGGATCGCGATTTCAAAACAATAAATTTAGCGGCATTGTTTGTTTGATTTTTGCACTTTATTTTTGCTGTATGTTGTATAAATTTTTACACATTATACTTTTTATTAAATAGAATATCTTTGCATCCATTAAATTTGAAATATAAAAAATGCAAATGGCTTCCAAAACAAAGAAAACAAAGGCATTCTAAAAACAAAAACGTTATTTCTTTTAAAAAAATAAAGTCCATTTTCAGAACTTTTCAAAGTGAAACAAAACAGGCAAAATGTTAAGAACATATTAAAATAAGAGAATATAACTTTTCTATTATAAAAGATAAAATATAAAGTTATTAAAAATTGTTACAAAGAGGAATCAACTTCAACTTTTGCCGCGATCGCGATCGTACGTTTTAGGGCTAAAAAAAAAAAAAGTCCAAATAAACGGTCCCGTGATGAAACAAAAATTATTTTTATGCCATTAACTATGGTGATTTTAAAGTCAGCAATGTTTTGCATGGCAGGTTAAAAAAAAAAAAACGAAATCTAGACCTAGAAGAATATGGGGAAACATGAAATGGAAGAAAAACACTAACTTTATTTGAATGGTGCAATGCTTGGAAGAATGCTTTGAAACAACAAGGTATTAGAGCCATTTTTTCAAGTAAAAATTGTATTATATAATGTGATAATGATGTTTTAAAATCATTTCATATCTTTGAATATATATTTAATAAAACTTTGCCTAGGATTTGTCTTGATTTTTAACTTAGACATAGAGGTACATGTATGTTAATCATAAGAAGAACCTATTATCTAATGATTTCTATTATTATTCAGTATTAATATAAGGAAATTAGTCAATTAAGGGAATTAAAATAAAGTGACCACTATTAAGAGGCAGCCTCTACTTGTGTGTATGGCTGTTTTTTAATTATACAGTCTAAAATTTTTGAAAAGTAAAAAAAAATAGCCAAACCGTGGCTATAGTGAACCAAAAGCTCTGTCCCATTGGGGTTCACTATAGAGGGGTTTTACTGTATCTAATGATTTCTATCATTATTCAGTATTAATATAAGGAAATTAGTCAATTAAGGGAATTAAAATAAAGTAACCACTATTAAGAGGCAGCCTCTTCTTGTGTGTATGGCTGTTTTTTAATTATACGGTCTAAAATTTTTGAAAAGTAAAAAAAAAAAAGGCCAAACCGTGGCTATAGTGAACCGTAGCTATAGTGAACCAAAAGCTCTGTCCCATTGGGGTTCACTATAGAGGGGTTTTACTGTATTTTTGAAACAGAAAATAATTACAAATAATATTTTACTCTAATTGAAGAATATAGCAGTTGAAAAGGAAATAAATATGGAAAATAAAAAGAAAAATTACAAATAATCATGAAGATCTTTTCAAAAATTCCTTTATAGATGTCTGTTTTTGCACTGAAATCCTATTCAGGATATATTCCAGATGGTCTATTTTAAAAAAACATGCATTTCTTTCTTCCTCTGGAATGTATTTTAAATAACTACTGTATTAAAGACATCTCCGCTGCTGCTGCAAGTGTTATTTATTTTGTTTTTAAATCTTTTCTAATAATATGGAAATGGAATATTGAAATAAAATGTTATCATAATCATTGTGGCTACATTTTATGAAGATTTATTTATTTGAAAGGAAATTATTTGTAAATTTAAAAATAACTTAATATTTCAATGCTGAAATTTAAAAAGAAAATAATATTATTAATTAGCACGCGATTCCTAAATTCCAGCGTAAAAAAAAACAATAACACTCGCGACATTGCGCAACGGCACTGCAAAGTGAAACTTAAACTAACAGAAATCAAAAGTGCGCAGGCGCGATTTAATCGGCGACCGCCGTAATACCTTTTTAGCGGTAAAGTTGTATGTAAAAAAACATTCAACTGTCAAAATTCAAATTTTAAAATGGTCGAACTATCAGCACTGTAGTATTATCGATACTGTCGAATTACAGTTTGTTATTTGATAGGCCGGAGGTCTGGACATCAGAATATGGTCGAATTAAGGTAGAGTGTCGAATTTGCATGTGTCGAATTAACGAGGTTATACTGTATTTATTTATTTGTATTTGGTCGTATTACCTTGTGTCTATAATCTATAATCCAAATTGTGCCTTATCATAAAATATTTTTTTTTTAAATGCTGTTACCGAAACGTCACACACTAATAAATTATAGGTCTTATTTTCTTGTATATTTATCCCTTCATTGCAGTCAAGATCTCTCATCCCACCTCTTTATCCAATGAGAGTATCCTGATCAAGTCTCTTTCAAAATTATTCTGTGATAAGAAGGCACAAGGAAATAAGGTCAAATCTATTTGGATAGATAGTGTATGCGTAACACAGTTTCAGTAACTGCATTGTTACAATCATCAAACAATCACTACTCTCTGTACTCCAAGTTAGGAGCGGCTGCGCATTTTGTCTGTTCCTCATGTCAGAGGCGGCCATTTCATATTGGAGCTAAGTTGACCTGCTACTGAGTAGTGTTCCCAGTCTTAATGATAAAAGCAGAAATATTCTACTTCACCCAGATAAGAAATACGGAGAAATAAACTGATATTTTCTCATTCAACACTTTAGTCTGATGGTAACAACACTGTTAAATATCACACACTAATTATTTATTTGAATTTGGTCCTATTACTTTGTATTTCTAATCAATAATCTAAATTGATGCCTTATCTATATTAAGAGCCGATAAGGCACAATTTGGATTATAGATTATAAACACAGGTTAATAAGACCCAATCCAAATAAATAAATAGAATATGATGTTTCAGTTACAGTGTTTTTACCATCTTCAGACAAAAGTACTGAATGAAAAAATTATTTAAACAAAAATATTTAAAACAAACTGATATTTTTTCTCATTCAATACTTTTGTCTAAAGATGGTAACAATGCTGCTACCGAAACATCACACACTATTTATTTATTTGGATTTGGTCTTATTACCTTGTGTCTATTAAGAAGAATATAATAGATCATTATTTCATTTAATTTTTACAACAACAAAAGGTTTTATTAAGACCTTTTAGTCTTGTACAGATTCTCCAAGCAGAAATGTAGGATACATGCAGGAAAAACAGTGAATACAGTAAAACCCCTCTATAGTGAACCCCAATGGGACAGAGCTTTTGGTTCACTATAGCCACGGTTTGGCCATTTTTTTTTTTACTTTTCAAAATTTTTAGACTATATAATTAAAGGACAGCCATAGACACTGGAAGAGGCTGCCACATAATAGTGGTCACTTTGTTTAATTCCCTTAATTGACCAATTTCCTTACATTAATACTGAATAATAAAAGAAATCATTAGTTGATAAGTTCTTGTCATTAGCATACATGCATCTCTATGTCTAATTTCAAAAACAAGACAAATCATAGGCAAAGTTTTATTAAATATATATTAAAGATATAAAATTATTTTAAAACATCTTTATCACATTATATAATAAAATGTTTAATTGAAAATATGGCTCTAATACCTTGTTGCTTTAACCCTTAACTAGACGGGTTGGGTAGATTCCGCCCATGCATAAACTTAATATAGGAAAAATATATATTTTTCGTTTACCTAGAGCTACCAGCTTTCATATATTCTATTTTACAGTGATACAAACAATTTCCATCCATCATTTATAAATATCAATTTTGGGAGGGGGGTTAAATTTGCATGTGGGGGCGGATTCCACCCAGCCCGTCCAGAAGCGTGAGAATTTTTCGTGTCAGTGTTAGCTCGTGGCTCATACTTGAGTTGCTATTTTTCGCTATTTTTAGCTTCCTTTTATAAAATAACACTTCTTTCTTTGAATAAGTAGAATTATCAATCAAGTCAACAGAGAGAACTATCCCTGCCAGCCCAATATATACAGTAAAACCCCGCTAATACGAACCCTGGATATAGCGAACCTTCCCTTATAACGAACCCACGGCGATTCCCAATTCCATTCTATTGAAATTACCATCATTATAACGAACTTTGCGATTTTTAAAATTACGAACTACCCCTATAACGAACCTATTTTCGGTCCCAAAATGATAAAATCTATTAAAAATACTATGCTTATAACAAACTTAAAATTGTGATTAAAAAAAAATTAAAACAACAAAATTTTGAGCACGTTTCAGCTCGCGGATCGCGATTTCAAAACAAAAAATTAGCGGCATTGTTTGTTTTCATTTCCATTCTATTTTTGCTGTATGTTGTATAAATTTTTACACATTATACTTTTGTTTAATAGAATATCTTTGCATTCGACAATTTTGAAATAGAAGAAAAATACAAATGGCTTCCAAAATAAAGAAAAGAAACAAAAAGTGGCGTTCTAAAAAAAAAAAACAGTGGCAGCATGCCCTTTTAGAAGCATTCTATATCAAGTTTAACCTAGGCTAAAAAATAATTCTAAATAATTTTAAGGCCAGAAATGGTTTGAATAACAGGTTAAAAACAAAATTTAATATACACTTCAGAAGAATATGTGGAAACTGGAATTGGAAGAAGAAGAAGAAGAAGAAAAAAAAAATGGTTCCCCCAAGTCTCATGGGCCACAAACAAATCAACTTATAAATTCTCAAAAACTACCACTACAGTTCTATTTTTTGAATGGAATTCTTGTTAGGTATATGACTCATTCAGGGTTCGTGAATATTCCCCCTGGCCGGCCGTTTTACCACCGATTTTGTTTGCAAATTGGCGTTTTTTATTCACAATTTTACCGATCGCGCTATCGTATCAACATGTTTCGAGTCCGATTTTTCTGAATTGGATACTTTTGATTCATCCTCAATTGATTCTGAATACAAAAAATTTGGAAAATTTTAAAAAATGGCCAAACCGTGGTTATAGTGAACCGTGGCTATAGTGAACCAAAAGCTCTGTCCCATTGGGGTTCACTATAGAGGGGTTTTACTGTATATATAAGTTTTAGAGATTAGTCGACCACTTTGGAAGAGTAATAGAAATATTACAACAGACAATTGGTTCATTTCAGTAGAATTAGTTGATAAGGCCTTACATATATATTTAGGAAGGATGAGAAACTCAATTTCCCCCACAATTTCAACCGCATCCTAATAGAGAATCAGGAACATCTATTTTTGGTTTCTCTGGTCTACTATGTTCCTAAAAAATAAAATCTGTAATCAGATTGATAAAAAGGGTAAAAAAGAAAAGAATCATTTTATTGGTGATCTTGGGAGAGCATTGACTGATGAACACCTGGCAACACAATATCAATTCTCTCCCGCTGGAAATACAGACAACAATTCAAGAAGAATGTTGGTTCAAGTACATCAAGGGAATCTACGATGCCACAGGAATCTGATACTCCAAAAAGGTGCTACAAATGTCCATCAAAAACTGCGGTAAAAAATAAAAACGCTTTGCTCTATATGTCAACTAAGCGTTTGCAAAAACATTTCTTAATAATTAGTGAAAACTGTAAATTGATTATATTTAAAATTTTTAAGTCAAAATCTATATTAACATTTGTATTAATTAAATATTTTTTTGAATATTGATTTCAATCATTATTAAGCGATTATTTCATAAAGTTACATATGTGGGTTGAATCGACCCAACCCGTCCAGTTACGTAAGAAAAATTCACCCGTTCAGTTAAGGGTTAAAGCACTCTTCAAGCATTGTACCTTTCAAATAAAGTTAATAAGTTTAAGAACGAAATACTTGATGAGGAAAGAGTTTCTTTATTACACAAAATTAGTTCACAAGCTTTCGGGCACAATCACCCTTCTACTGGTGTAAAACGAGACAAAATTATTAGTGGCACTCAGCTATATACATATATACAAAAAGTAAGAAAATAAGACAGATATGTAAAATTGTGCCAGAGAAAATTAACATAATATTGGAGGATCATTCATAAAATTAAGCAAAGCAAGTAAATAAACGTATAATACATTCAATACTTGGCTATTACAGAAACTAAGTATGAACAACGACTGTTAAACGAAATAAAACAAAATAAAATAGAAATAAAATAAAATAAAATAAACCAAAATTGCCATTGACGTGTAAAAGTATAAGTAAGTTAATGAAAACTAGATCTTTCAGGTAGGAGGTTCCAGTACTAAATTATCATATATTTCAGGAAGGTCTATTGCTCTATTGATGCTTTTAAATTTTTTGGTGAGTATAGCTTCCAGGACCAATCGCTGGTGTTTGTTCTTAATCTCATGATAATGGGCCGAGGGGTTATAGATATTGAATGTGTGGCCTGTGTCCCGTATGTGTTGGTAAACTAGAGAGCGGGGATCTTTCCTTTTTACCGATCTATCATGCTCCACCATTCTGGTCTTCACCATTCTCCCAGTCTCTCCGACATACTTGGCATCACACTGCTCACATGATATGGAGTAAATGGCATTGTGATAATTAAGGGAATCAATGGTTACACTACTTCTTGCTATTGTCTGTTTTAGTTTGGTTGCCAGACTGAGTGTGTTGGAGAAATATGAGTTTACCCCATATCTATTCAGAATTCGTGCTATGGCCGCCGATTTGTAAGAGTATGGAATAAAACAGGTGGACCGGTATTGAGCAGTATTTCTTATTCCTGAGAAAACATAAAAATGTTTGCAAACAAAGGATGTCGGATAGCCTGCAGAGTTGAGATTCTTGATTATGTTCTGTTTCTCTATTGCCTGGAAAGATGGAAGGGAACAATGGGTGTGTATACGCTTAGATAAAGTTTTTATAATACTGATTTTTTGGGAATTGGGACAACAGGAAGTGTAATGCGTGTAGTTGGGGAGGAAATCTTTTTTGTAATATACGGTAGTGTGGTAAGAGTTTGGAGTTTGAATTATTAGAACATCACACACACACACACACACAAAAGCCTTTATTAAGACACACAGGTCTTACAGAGGATTCTCCTTGGGGTTACAAAACGGAGAAACCTATGAAAGTGGGAAATAAAAAATGGGGAAAGATTATATACATTTGGTAAATATATACAGATTATAAGAAAGAATAAAAAATAAGAAGAATAAAAAAAAAAAATCAAAAAAAGAGAAAAAAAAAAATTTGGAAATATGGATGGGAGAAGTGGAGAGCGAAAAGAGGAAAGAAAACAGGTATTTACATATGAAACAAGACCATTTAAGCTCTCACACAGCACAGGTGGGCCATGTATTTTTTAAGAAATCTTTAAGAGATTTCCCAGGAAATCCTCGTGTTCAGGGTTGTAAGGTAAACACCGTTTTATCATTGTTAACTTATCGTATCTGCCTAAACAAATAATTGGATGTTGGTTCTGTCTTTCTTATCAAACAGAAATTTTTGGTAAGTTTGAATGTTCGGTTAAGTCTTTCTTTTTTACAGCATTTTTATGGAAGTTATATAGATTTAGAGCTACTGAACTATTGTCTATAAAGTTGGATAATAAAGAATATAATGGTGATATATATATTCTCTAGTTGGAGTTCGTTAGGAGGTAGATACGTGAAGGTTATACAAGTCAGCAATGAATCTATGCTTGGGTTCATTTTAAGTAACCGAAATCCAATTAGTTTTCTCTTCAACATTGTCCAGTATGTGTTTATTTTTGATATAAATTCCCACAATGATGTCTTCAGAGCTTCTTCCCTGACCCGAGATTTTTCTGGCAAGTGATTGGTAAACCTGGAAATTCTCGATCTCGAGTTTTAGATAAAATTGGCACTAAGTTTCCGTTATAGCAAATGTTTCAAATTGTTTTAAATAATTAATGAAAGGGAAAACGTATAAATTGGAAAAATTCCAATACATAATATTTACATAATTGTGACCAAGTTTTAATAGTTGTTAAATCGAGTAGTTTAGTTTTCCATTCCTATTAGCTATATGTGATTGATGGTGATATTTTCTTGCCTGGAATTATTAGAACATCAAGGAATGGTATTACACCCCCTTGAGCTATTTCTATGGTAAACGACATATCCTCATTGTAACTGTTAAGGGATGCTAATATAGTTTCGTATGAACTCTGATCACAGACACAAAAGATATCATCTACATATCTGCGCCATAACACGATATCTGTTCTATGTTTTTCATTGATTGATTTGTCAACCATGATCATCACCAATTCTGCTGCAACTGTTGAAAACGAACTCCCCATTGGGGAACCCCGTATCTGTCTGTATGCTTGCGACTCAAATTTAAATACACTCATATTTAGACAAATATCTGCCAGGCATACTATTGTTTGTATGGTGGATGCATCGGTCTGTATTTCTGTCAGGAAGGCAACTATGCTTTCTCTAATAACTGAGTGGGGTAAGCTTAAAAACAATGAAACTACATCATAAGAGCACATTATGGTGTTTGGACCAGGGGAAATTTTCCATAACTCCTCAATGAAATTAGGTGTGTTGTGTACCGTGAATTTATGATTATATTGTTTTAGTAACGGGGAGAAAAAATTAGATAAATACCTGGCTAATGGGGCTGACGGTGATCTGTGACAGGCTACGATAGGGCGCAGTGGGACATTAGGTTTGTGTATCTTAGGTAATCCATATATGTAGGCGTCTGTGGTAAGGCGTGATGTGAATAATTTGAATTCTTCTGAGTTAATCTGGGAGAGTCTTTTTTGTTCTAATAGAGCTTTCCTGAAATCCTGATAGGTGCGAAGCTTGGCATCCTCATCTATGGGAATAAAAGTAGATTCATCTGTAAGGACGTCCATCATTTTGGATCTATACGTTGAGATATCCATAACGACTGTCTGTGATCCTTTATCAGAGTTGCAGATTATGATGTCACTCCGATCTTTCAACCTTTTCATAATGGTTCTCTCCATGCGGGCCTGAGGTTAATAAGTGTTTTTCTTCTATTTTCTTTCATGTTTCCATATATTCCTCTTAAGTCTAGATTTATTTTTGTCTTGAACCTGTCATGCAAACCATTGCTGTCTTTAAAATCGCCATAGTTCATGGCATAAAAAATAAATTTTGTTGCATCACAGCCCCATTTATTTGGACTTTTTTTTTTTTAGCCCTAACACAATTGTGGCAAAGGTTGATTTCTCTTTGTAAACAATTACAATAGCCTTCTAATTTATCTCTTATAATAGAAAAGAAATATTTTCTTATTTTAGCATGTCCTGAAATTTTGAAAAGTTTTGAAAGTGGCCTTTTTTTTTCTTTTTTTTTTAAGTAATAACGTTTTTGTTTTTAGAATGCCTTTGTTTTCTTTATTTTGGAAGCCTTTTGCATTTTTCAATTTCAAATTTGATGGTTGCAAAGATATTCTATTTAATAAAAAGTATAATGTGTAAAAATTTATAAAACATACAGCAAAAATAGAATGTAATTGAAAACAAACAATGGCGCTAATTTTTTGTTTTGAAATCGCGATCCGTGAGCTGAAACATGTCCAAAATTTTGTTGTTTTAATTTTTTTTTTAAATCACAATTTTAAGTTCGTTATAAGCCTTGTATTTTTAATAGATTTTATTATTTTGGTATCTAAAATAGGTTCGTTATAGGGTAGGTTGTTATATTAAAAATCGCCAAGTTCGTTATAACGATGGTATTTTCAATGAAATGGAATCGGGAATCGACTTAGGTTCGTTATAAGGGAAGGATTACTATATCCGGGGTTCGTATTAGCGGGGTTTTACTGTAGTACCTTAATGGTAAATATGGTATTTATATACAGGATAAATTATATAAAGACAATCAAGCTAATAAATAGATTAGTCTAGGTGAATTGGAGGAAAAGAAATTTATTATACATGGATTTACCACGGATTCACAGCAAAGGAAGATAAAAAAGCAAAAGCTAATCACAATCAATATTGAGATAATGAAATTTATACATTATTTAATATTTACCAATATTTCAATTGGTAGAACAGCCATCTTTAATCGGGGGGGGAGGGGGGGTATGTGAATCAATTCATTTATTAAACAAATCTCTCGAATTTGGCCACACACCAGATGAACAACTATTAAGTTCACACGTGTGTCACAACATAGCCTTGGGGAGGACTCCCATCTATTTTTGGAAATATAGGGATTTAAAATAATGGGAGGGAGAGAGGGGGGAATAATAAAATCCAATTAAACAGATGAGCCTATTTTTTTACTTAAGATAGCTGACATCAAATTATTTTCTTTCCATTTTTATTCCATCGCGTAGGAAATTACAGTAAAATATTTGTAATTAATCAAAAATTTCTCCACTAATTTATTTATTCTTTTTTAAAATTATTATCCCTAGTACATGTGGTGGTGGTGTCTTGTCCATGGAACAGATCAGATCGGTCCATGCACCCTGATCACAATACTGGCCAACTGAGGTGGTGGTGGTGTCTTGTCCATGGAACAGATCAGATCGGTCCATGCACCCTGATCACAATACTGGCCAACTGAGGTGGTGGTGGTGTCTTGTCCATGGAACAGATCAGATCGGTCCATGCACCCTGATCACAATACTGGCCAACTGAGGTGGTGGTGGTGTCTTGTCCATGGAACAGATCAGATCGGTCCATGCACCCTGATCACAATACTGGCCAACTGAGGTGGTGGTGGTGTCTTGTCCATGGAACAGATCAGATCGGTCCATGCACCCTGATCACAATACTGGCCAACTGAGGTGGTGGTGGTGTCTTGTCCATGGAACAGATCAGATCGGTCCATGCACCCTGATCACAATACTGGCCAACTGAGGTGGTGGTGGTGTCTTGTCCATGGAACAGATCAGATCGGTCCATGCACCCTGATCACAATACTGGCCAACTGAGGTGGTGGTGGTGTCTTGTCCATGGAACAGATCAGATCGGTCCATGCACCCTGATCACAATACTGGCCAACTGAGGTGGTGGTGGTGTCTTGTCCATGGAACAGATCAGATCGGTCCATGCACCCTGATCACAATACTGGCCAACTGAGGTGGTGGTGGTGTCTTGTCCATGGAACAGATCAGATCGGTCCATGCACCCTGATCACAATACTGGCCAACTGAGGTGGTGGTGGTGTCTTGTCCATGGACCAGATCAGATCGGTCCATGCACCCTGATCACAATACTGGCCAACTGAGGTGGTGGTGGTGTCTTGTCCATGGAACAGATCAGATCGGTCCATGCACCCTGATCACAATACTGGCCAACTGAGGTGGTGGTGGTGTCTTGTCCATGGAACAGATCAGATCGGTCCATGCACCCTGATCACAATACTGGCCAACTGAGGTGGTGGTGGTGTCTTGTCCATGGAACAGATCAGATCGGTCCATGCACCCTGATCACAATACTGGCCAACTGAGGTGGTGGTGGTGTCTTGTCCATGGAACAGATCAGATCGGTCCATGCACCCTGATCACAATACTGGCCAACTGAGGTGGTGGTGGTGTCTTGTCCATGGAACAGATCAGATCGGTCCATGCACCCTGATCACAATACTGGCCAACTGAGGTGGTGGTGGTGTCTTGTCCATGGAACAGATCAGATCGGTCCATGCACCCTGATCACAATACTGGCCAACTGAGGTGGTGGTGGTGTCTTGTCCATGGACCAGATCAGATCGGTCCATGCACCCTGATCACAATACTGGCCAACTGAGGTGGTGGTGGTGTCTTGTCCATGGAACAGATCAGATCGGTCCATGCACCCTGATCACAATACTGGCCAACTGAGGTGGTGGTGGTGTCTTGTCCATGGAACAGATCAGATCGGTCCATGCACCCTGATCACAATACTGGCCAACTGAGGTGGTGGTGGTGTCTTGTCCATGGAACAGATCAGATCGGTCCATGCACCCTGATCACAATACTGGCCAACTGAGGTGGTGGTGGTGTCTTGTCCATGGAACAGATCAGATCGGTCCATGCACCCTGATCACAATACTGGCCAACTGAGGTGGTGGTGGTGTCTTGTCCATGGAACAGATCAGATCGGTCCATGCACCCTGATCACAATACTGGCCAACTGAGGTGGTGGTGTCTTGTCCATGGAACAGATCAGATCGGTCCATGCACCCTGATCACAATACTGGCCAACTGAGGTGGTGGTGGTGTCTTGTCCATGGAACAGATCAGATCGGTCCATGCACCCTGATCACAATACTGGCCAACTGAGGTGGTGGTGGTGTCTTGCCCATGGAACAGATCAGATCGGTCCATGCACCCTGATCACAATACTGGCCAACTGAGGTGGTGGTGGTGTCTTGTCCATGGAACAGATCAGATCGGTCCATGCACCCTGATCACAATATTGGCCAACTGAGGTGGTGGTGGTGTCTTGTCCATGGAACAGATCAGATCGGTCCATGCACCCTGATCACAATACTGGCCAACTGAGGTGGTGGTGGTGTCTTGTCCATGGAACAGATCAGATCGGTCCATGCACCCTGATCACAATACTGGCCAACTGAGGTGGTGGTGGTCTCTTGTCCATGGAACAGATCAGATCAGATGCACCCTGATCACAATACTGGCCAACTGAGGTGGTGGTGGTGTCTTGTCCATGGAACAGATCAGATCGGTCCATGCACCCTGATCACAATACTGGCCAACTGAGGTGGTGGTGGTGTCTTGTTCATGGAACAGATCAGATGCACCCTGATCACAATACTGGCCAACTGAGGTGATGGTGTCTTGTCCATGGAACAGATCAGATCAGATGCACCCTGATCACAATACTGGCCAACTGAGGTGGTGGTGGTCTCTTGTCCATGGAACAGATCAGATCAGATGCACCCTGATCACAATACTGGCCAACTGAGGTGGTGGTGGTCTCTTGTCCATGGAACAGATCAGATCAGATGCACCCTGATCACAATACTGGCCAACTGAGGTGGTGGTGGTGTCTTGTCCATGGAACAGATCAGATCAGATGCACCCTGATCACAATACTGGCCAACTGAGGTGGTGGTGTCTTGTCCATGGAACAGATCAGATCAGATGCACCCTGATCACAATACTGGCCAACTGAGGTGGTGGTGGTCTCTTGTCCATGGAACAGATCAGATCAGATGCACCCTGATCACAATACTGGCCAACTGAGGTGGTGGTGGTGTCTTGTCCATGGAACAGATCAGATCAGATGCACCCTGATCACAATACTGGCCAACTGAGGTGGTGGTGGTGTCTTGTCCATGGAACAGATCAGATGCACCCTGATCACAATACTGCCAACTGAGGTGGTGGTGTCTTGTCCATGGAACAGATCAGATGCACCCTGATCACAATACTGGCCAACTGAGGTGGTGGTGGTGTCTTGTCCATGGAACAGATCAGATGCACCCTGATCACAATACTGGCCAACTGAGGTGCCGTATGGATGTCCTCTTCTGGATTGATGTCTGCCATATAGAGGGCTGCAAGGATGGCCTGGCAATTGTATATATGGTCCGGAAGTACATGTGGTACAAGCCATGATAATCATGGTGGGTAGAAGTTGGAAACTGCTTTTACTGTAAGTGTATCACATGTGAAAAGCAGTTCAACTTTTGCACTTAACAAGTGTGCCTGAGCCCAATTTGGTTATTTGCACTTGCTGGTGGGGTTATACTTTTGAAAGATTGTGGTCCATTAGAGTATTTTTTACAAATTTATTAATATTAGCAAGTTTTAGAGTTAAAACAGGCATTTCTCCTATAAGTATAAACATTCAAAATAGTTACAAGGTAATAAGACCAAATCCAAATAAATAAATAGTGTGTGGCATTTCGATAACTGTATTGGTACCATTATCAGACTATTTCATTCTTTAGTCTGATGATGGTAACAAGGCTGTTACTTTTTTTTTTTTGCTTATCCCTAGTACACGTGGTACAGGCCATGATAATCATGGTGGGTAGTTAGCGACTGCTTTTTACTGTAAGCGCACCACATGTCTACACATGTGAAAGCAGTTCGACTAGGCTGTTACTGAAACGTCACACTATTAATTTATCCCAATTAGGTCTTATTTTCTTGTAGCCATAATCTATAATCCAAATTGGGTTTATCATTCAAAATAGATGTTTGTAAAGACCTTATAGATGACTGGACTCGAGGCCATTAGAATTGCTTTGATTATCGTTTTTATAAATTTTAGGAAGGGAGTTATCTTTCCTGGATGTTATGTCAGGTCAAGTCAATTTTGATTTTACAAAGGTGGACATTTAGGGGAGTAGTCATCTCGTTTATAGGTTAGGGTTATGACAGGTTGTGTATTTTAATTTTACAAAGGTGGACATGCAAGGGAGTGATCATCTTTCTAGGAGGTTGGGTTATGTCAAATCAGGTAATTTTAGATTTTACAAAGGTGTTGACATTCAAGGAGAGAGTTATCTCTCTTAGAGGTTGTTCCCTTGGGATAGTTCAGATCAAGTAATTTTTTATTTCACAAAGGTTGCGTCATTTAAGAAGGGGGTCATTTTTTTTTTTGGAGGTTGATTTATGTCAAATCAAGTAATTGTAGATATTACAAAGATGGACATTCAAAGAGGGACTTGTTTCTCTCCTGGGTGTTGGGTTATGTCAAATCAAGTAATTTTAAATTTTGCAAATTTTACAAAGGTGGGTCATTTAATAAGAGGGTTATCTTTCCTGAAGGTTGGGTTATGTCAAGTAATTTTTATTTTGCAAAATCATCCATCAGATAGCTTATTCATGAAAAGACTACAATCTCTACTTACAGTAGAGCCTCTCTTTAGCGGACACCCCACTAGCGGACACTTCTCTATAAAGGGCAGTTTTCATTTGCAAAATTACCTTTTTTTTTTTGCTTATCCCTAGTACACGTGGTACAGGCCATGATAATCATGGTGGGTAGTTAGCGACTGCTTTTTTACTGTAAGCGCACCATATGTCTACACATGTGAAAAGCAGTTCGACTTTGCACTTACAAATGGGCCAGAGCCCCGTTTGGTTACTTGCACTCGCTGGTGGGGTTGGACTTTTGCAAGAATCGGGGGGCCATTGGAGCATTTTTTTTTTTAAACAGAAAAAAATGTCCAATGCGGGATTCGAACCCGGGTCGTAGTGGTCGAAAACTAAACAGTTTAACCAGCCTTCCTTTTAATATTTAGCAACTCTCCGGTAAGAGGGCACCTCTCCCTAAAGGACACTTTGGCTCTGCAATTAGGTGTTGTCCTTTACAGAGAGGTTCTACTGTATATGAAAAATTAAAAATGACAGATATATGGGGGCAACCATATAGAACTAGAAATGTTCACAGCCAAAATTTGCAAATACAGTCGAACCTCCAGGAGAGGACACTCACTCCTCAAGAACAGTTTTCCATCGCCAAAAAAAAAAAAAAAAACATTTTTACTAATGATCTTCTCTCTAGTAAGAAGTTGTCCCTCCCTAAAAAACACTGAATTTGCAAACAGGTATCCTTTACCAAGAGGTTCTACTGTAAAAAAGTAAATCAAAATTCAGTTTATATAGTAAAACCCCTCTATAGTGAACCCCAATGAGACCGAACCTGGGTTCCCTATAGCCATGGTTTGTTATAGCCATTGTTCACTGTATTATGAAATAAAAATGGAGATTATTTCAGGTTGGTTAGAAGCGAAGGTTCGTTATTTCCCAGGTTTCTTTTAGCAGGGTTTTACTGTATATATTGTCAACAAATATCTGACCAGATGGTACACGTGACAGTTAAAATTATTTTTTTGTTCTTTTTTTTTATTTATTATTATTTTTTTTAGGCTTATCAGAGAGAAACCACATCACAGAAGTGACGGGTATTAATTGTATTTGACCATTGACCATCGGCAATTTGTTAATTGTAACGTACCAATTATATCAGTTATATCGTACCTGTTATATCGTTTACTCTTTCCCTGCTTAGATTTTGACTGGCAATTGAAAAATGTCTAGCCACAGCTACAACTACTCCTACAACCGGCCCGATGAGACCCAGAACTTAACGACCTTCCTGGATTGGACCATGAGCTCAACATTGGACAGGGCCTTGGTGACCATAGCCCACCAGGATAGAGCACTGCACCAAATAAACCAACATCCTTGTCTCATCAATATATACTCATCCTTTTGCCTTTTACTTTGAATGTTGAACCACCCTTCTCACTCATTTACTACAACCTTTTTTACTACCCCCCCCCCCTCCACCTTTCCTAGAAGTCCTAACTTCCTTGGCAGAAAGAAGCCTGAAGTAGGAATGTGAAGAGGGACTTGATTTGCTATGGTAACCACAAAGGCCTTGCAAAGGAGAATACAAAAAATGAAGGGAGGGGGGGGAGTGCCTGACTAGAGAAGAAATAAAATCTTGGATGAAAGCTGAATACCTGGAAGATCAAATATATGACATATATATATGGCATATACAGTAAAACCTCCCTGTAAAGAACACCTAATTGCAGAGCCAAAGTATCCTTTATGGAGAGATGTTCCTCTTACTGGAGAGTTGCTAAATTGTAAAAATGGTAATTTTTCAAATGAAAACTGTTCTTTGTGAAGAGGTGTCCACTAGAGTAGTGTCCACTAAAGGGAGGTTCTGCTGTATTAGAATACCTATAAGAAGTGAAGTTTGATGACTAGTGATGGGTGATGCAACTCCCATCTCACAAAGATCTCTGAGTAACTTGCTGTGAACAAATCAACTTCTACCATCCCATTCATTCTGAAGCTCACTCCATCGACATGATGGCCGACTTTGGCTCTGTAGCTAGGGGGAATGAAACTGTCGATGGCTTAGCAAAGTCAGCAGCAATCCTGCCTTCTGAAAACATAGATAATATAGATACAACAGAATAGAGATATATCCAAAGAATGGATCAATAGTATGGCCCACCACTGGTATGAAGGAACAAGACCTGGAGACTCAATATTATCACAACTTTCTAGAAACGAAGCCACAAACAAGATTAAAGACTGGACATACTAGACCCATTATGAACATATCTTGTTCTACTGTAGTATGCATTCTCCTCTAACTCTCTATACTTCTACAGAATAGTCAGTAAATGTCTAGAGTTTGTAATAGTTTACCAGTAGCTCTACACTCATGGAGACAAAACTTAAGGAAGTTGTACCTTTTAGCATGTATATATCGGGATTCAGACAATACCTTTCAAAGATATTACAGTGACCTTTATTGATAAGGCACAATTTGGATTTGATCTTTATTACCTAGTGATCTTTATTGAAAACAAGAGATAACCAAGTGTGAGCATAATTGCTTCAGCCTCCTTCAAAAAAATAAATGAGCGGCAACAACAAAGACTTTCCACTTCCGTAAGTTTTGTCTGTGAGTAAAATGTTCACATTTTGATAGCTCTAGAGAAGGCCAATAGTCCTTGGGAGACACATGCTATTGGATTACCTTTAAATCTTTTCCAGAGCTCTTTTTGAGTTGAAGCTAAATATCATTTGGGTTCTTAAAACCCATTGAAAGATAGTTTCCCTGTAAACAGTCTTCAGGGTGTTACAGTGATCTGTACTAGGAGCTGTCCTTAGCACAGTACAGGATTTTTTATCCCATGGGTAAGATTACACCAGGTCATGAGGGTTGAAAGCAATAATTTTTTCTACTATAGTTTTGGGGTTCTTGTATAGGTCTTCCTTCTTCAATACAGTCCAGGATATGTGCTGGAGTTGCAGTGAAGTCGGAGCATTTTGAGCATACAGGAAACACTTTTTCTCCATCAATGAACACAATGGGTCTAGTCAATGGGTCAGTATGTCCAGTCTTTAATCTTGTAATTTTTGTGGCATCGTTTCTAGAAAGCTGTGATAGAAATGAGTCTCCAGGTCTTGTTCCTTCATACCAGTGGTGGGCCATACTATTGATCCATTCTTTGGATATATCTCTATTCTGTTGTATCTATATTATCTATGTTTTCAGAAGGCAGGATTGCTGCTGACTTTGCTAAGCCATCGACAGTTTCATTCCCCCTAATGCCTACATGCGATGGGATCCACTGAAATCTGCTGTCATAGTGAAGTGAGGAATACAGTACAGGAATGATATTTGATAAGGCACAATTTGGATTATAGATTATAAACACAAGGTACAGTAAAACCCCTCTATAGTGAACCCCAATGGGACAGAGCTTTTGGTTCACTATAGCCACGGTTTGGCCATTTTTTACTACTTTCCAAAATTTTTAGACCGTATAATTAAAGGACAGCCATACACACAGCAAGAGGCTGCTTCTTAATAGTGGTTACTTTGTTTTAATTCACTTAATTGACCAATTTCCTTACATTAATACTGAATAACAATAGAAATCATTAGATGATAGGTTCTTCTTATCATTAACATACATGTACCTCTATGTCTAATTTAAAAATCATGACAAATCCTAGGCAAAGTTTTATTAAATATATATTCAAAGATATAAAAATGATTTTAAAACATCTTTATCACATTATATAATACAATGTTTACTTGGAAAAATGACTCTAATACCTTGTTGCTTGAAAGCACTCTTCAAGCATTGCACCATTCAAATAAAGTTAGTGTTTTTCTTCCATTTCATGTTTCCACATATTCTTCAAGGTCTAGATTTCGTTTTTTAACCTGCCATGCAAAACATTGGTGACTTTAAAATCACCATAGTTAATGGCATAAAAATAATTTTTGTTTCAACATGGGTCCGTTTATTTAGACTTTTTTTTTTTCCCTAAAACGTACGATCGCGGCAAAAGTTGAGGTTGATTCCTCTTTGTAACAATTTTTAATAGCTTTATATTTTATCTTTTATAATAGAAAAGTTATATTCTCTTATTTTAATATGTTCTTAACATTTTGCCTGTGTTGTTTCACTTTGAAAAGTTCTGAAAATGTCTTTTTTTTTTTTAGAGAAATAACGTTTTTGTTTTTAAAATGACTTTGTTTTCTTCATTTTGGAAGCCATTTGGATTTTTTATATTTCAAAATTAATGGATGCAAAGATATTCTATTTAATAAAAAGTATAATGTGTAAAAATTTATACAACATTCAGCAAAAATAAAGTGCAAAAATCAAAACAAACAATGCCGCTAAATTCATTGTTTTGAAATCGCGATCCGCGAGCTGAAACATGCTTAAAATTTTGTTGTTTTAATTTTTTTTTTAATTACAATTCTAAGTTCGTTATAAGCATAGTATTTTAAATAGATTTTATTATTTTGGGACCGAAAATAGGTTCGTTATAGGGGTAGTTCGTTATTCTAAAAATCGCAAAGTTCGTTATAAAGATGGTATTTTTAATGGTATGGAATTGGGAATCGGCGTGGGTTCGTTATAAGGGAAGGTTCGTTATATCCAGGGTTCGTATTAGCGGGGTTTTACTGTAATAAGTTGACAAATAAAAAAATATAATAATAGTCTATGACGTTTCGGTAACAACACTGTTACCGAAACGTCACACACTATTTATTTATTTGAATTTGTGATCTTATTACCTTGAGGAATGATATTCCTTCTGTGTAGAAGCTGAATTCTACACGGAGTGATGGAACAGGAAATAACAGAGCATTATATATTGTTGTGTGTCAACAAATAGCCTACTGATTGTACACGTGACCTTTAAAAATTGTTGGAAAAAGGAGGAAGATAGGAGAGGGCACTGAACACCGGAGGATTTTATTGAACCGATCACGGTAAGATAACACAACTAACTAACTAACCAAGACATCCATCTATATATACACCGCAACACACCACAGAGTAACCGGTCACTGGTCAAAACAATTATATCATGAAATCCGAGAGAATTGCCATTTTAACACTTCCTCTCAATTCATCAGATTTCTACATTCCAAATCCAGTGACGTGTTTTTCATACAAAAACCTTGGTAGGCCTTTAGTAAGGATGTCGGCAACATTTTCTTGGGTTGGTGTGTGGACGACCTCGACAAGTCCATCGCTGCAAATGCTTCTGATGTAATGCCATTTGATGTCAATATGCTTAGTTCTGGCATGATAAACCGGATTTCTCGCCAGCTGTTGAGCACCCTGGTTATCCGTCTTCAGAACAGTCGGTCCATTCAGCAATTCACCAAATCCCATCTCGTCCAACAGCGCTCTAAGGTAGACTGCCTCCTTTCCTGCTTCACAAAGTGCGATGTACTCAGATTCTGTGCTCGAAAGAGTGACAGTCTGCTGCTTCTTCGATTCCCAGGCTATTGGACCTCTTGCCAAAAAGTAAACAATTCCCGTATGAGATTTTCTATCCACGAGGTTTCCACCCCAATCAGCGTCGACATAACCATGAAGAGCCTCATTAGATTTCCTGTAGGTAATCCTCAAACATGAGGTGCCTTTCAAATAGCGGAGGACACGCTTGGCAGCATTCCAGTGCTGTCTCCTAGGATCATTACTGAACTGTCCCAAAGCACTAACTGCATAGGCTATATCGGGCCTTGTCGACACTGAGAGATATATCAATGATCCAATCAGTGATTGATATTCTACCTTTTTCACTGGCTCATTCTCACCTTCTATAGATGAAATTTTTGTTAACTTGGAGTTCGAGTCCATGGGTGTAGAAATAGGCTTTGCCTCTTTCATTCTATATTTCGCCAGAAGTTCTTCAATATATCTCTTTTGATCTATGGATATTGAACCATCCTCTTTCATTTGTATCCTTATACCCAGGCAACAATTTATCCCTCCAAGATCCTTTATTTTGAATATTCTCTTCATACTTTCTTTAAAGGATTTCAACGTGTCTTCTCTTTCAGCCGCAATTATCAGATCATCAACATAGATTGCCACCAGGAGAATACCTTCATCATGCTTGATATAGACACAATTGTCAGATTGAAGTTGCTTCAGTCCCAAATTCTTTAATTCATTGTCGAGCTTTTCATGCCAAACTATTCCAGCTTGTTTTAACCCATAAATGGCCTTCTTGAGTCGACATACTCTCTCTGGATATTTTCTTGAGACGAAGTTTTCCGGCTGTATCATATAAATTTCTTCTTTAATTTCTCCATTTAAATAAGCAGATTGAACGTCCATCTGATGGAGTATCAAGTTGTATTCAACAGCCAAGGCCAAAAACATTCTAATAGTACTTTGGCGCACTACTGGGGCAAAAGTTTCCTCGTAGTCTATTCCGTACTGCTGTGAATAGCCTTTTGCTACCAGGCGAGCCTTATGGCGCTCAACAAAACCATCACTGTTGCATTTCGTTTTGAATACCCATTTGGTTCCTATGATGTTTCGATTCTTAGGGGGATCAACCAATTCCCAAGTTTTGTTCTCAATCAAGGAATCAAACTCTTCCTCCATTGCTTTCTTCCAAAAATAAGAGTCCCTTCCTGACAGCGCTTCCTCTGCGTCTTTTGGATCTGGCAAGTATTTCGCCGCTAGAAGTTCTTGCGTTGACAAATTGGCCGTAGGGTACTCCTTTCTTGGTCGGCCAGGTTTTCCTGTTCTAATATATCTTGGTCGTCCTCTTCCTCTTCTTGAAATGACCACTTCACTTTCTGACGGCTCGTTTAACACTTCAGATACTTCTAGATCCGATTCACTTTCAATTTCAGTTTGTGATTTAGCATCGGACGTGCTTCCCTTTTCTTCAACTAGAGGAATTTCCTTGACAAAAGGATCTTTTTGTGGACTAACATCGATTTCAATGACTTCATTCCTAATTTTGGACAATTCTGGTTCAATAAAACGTACATCTCTACTTTTTATAATTGTACGTGTACCAGGCTTCCAAAGTCTGTATGCCTTAGATTCTGTGAAATACCCTATTAATTTGTATTCCTCACTGCGAGGTGCGAATTTAGATCTATTCGGCCTATTATTCACGGCAAACGATTTACTTCCTATAATTTTTAAATGAGAAACTACAGGTTTTCTTTTGGTAAATAACTCATGTGGAGTTTTACATTCGTTAAGCTTCGGGCATCTATTTCTGATAAAAGTTGATGTATGTATCAATTCAGCCCATAAAGTTTCAGGTAAATCACCTTCGATCATGAAGCACCTAGTCATATCCATTAGAGTTCTATTCGCTCTTTCAGCTACACCGTTCTGTTGAGGTGTATATTCGACAGAGAGCTGACGTCCTATACCTTCTCCTTCTAGGTAATCTTTGAACTCTTTGCTAAGGTATTCAGGCGCATTATCACTTCTAATACATTTCAACCTTTTTCCGGTTTGTTTCTCAGCATAATTTTTGAATATTCTAAATCCTTTGAATACTTCACTTCTCGATTTCATTATAAATGTGAAGATAAATCCCGAGAAGTCATCAATAAATGTTGAAAAATAAAGGGCGCCACCCAATGATTTTGTTCTCATGGGACCACAAATATCAGTATGGATCAGCTCCAGTGGTTCCCGTGCTCTCGTAAAAGACTCTTTCTGAAAAGGTAGCCGTGTTTGTTTACCTTTCAAACAAACTTCACAGGTAAAATTTTTAACATCAAAAATTGGCAGGCCGTATACAATATTTTGCATTTTTAACTTTTTGAGATCTTGCAAATTTAAATGGCCAAGTCTACAATGCCATTTTTCGTAATTTTTCTCTCCAGCTATGCAAATTTCTCTTGTCGCTAATGCCTTAGGACAATTAATTTGACTTAAGATGTAAAGTCCATTCCTTTCATAGGCCTGTATGCAAATTTTTGTATGCAAATTCACTATTTCAGCCTTTCTGTACTTGAAATTTACAATATTAAATCTACTTGTGCACTTACTGATAGAAAATAGATTTCCATTTAATCTAGGTACAAACAGCACATCTTCTAAGGATAGGGTTACAGTTCCAGTATTGGTTTTACAATCCAATTTTACATTCCCCTTTCCTATAGCTTCAATGAATTGACCATCTGCCAGTGTAATTTTTATTGGTGCAGTGTCTTCAAAATGAGTGAATGACTTCTTTGAGCTACACATGTGGGCAGTTGCACCACTATCCAAGCACCACTCGTTTGCATCAAGTTTGTTCAAACATTCGATTCCTAATGATGCAACCATTTCAGTTTTAGGGTTCCTGGACTTTCTTTTTCTGCAGTCGGCAGCTTTATGCCCCTTTTTTCCACAGAAGTGGCAGCTAAATGGGAATCCCTTTGGCTTTGGTTTTGATGTGCTGGGCAAATTCTTTCTTTCTGGGTTTCCAAGGAAAGCTTGTTCGGTATTAGTTGTGCCGTTCAATTGAGTTTGCCTAATTTCCTCCTCCAGCATTTTCACTTTTAAAGTTTCAAAGTTCGGCAACTTGTCCCTAGTTTCAATGGCAGTTCTAAATCCTTCATAACTCTCTGGAAGGCTACATAATAAAAGGATAGAAAGGAAGTCTTCTGGGACTTGTGCATCCATTTCACTCAACTTGTCAGCCAAACTGCTAAATTTGTTGAGATAATCCTGCATCCTTTCATTAGGATTCATCTTCAAGAGGATCAACTGTTTCGTAAGGAAAACCTTAGTTGCAGGCCCTTTTGGCTGATGCACATCATTTAAAAGCTTCCATGCCTCTGCAGAAGTTTTACATCTCTTCACGTGTATTATCTCTGGAGGACTTAAACTTAGAACTATAGTTGCTAGCGCCTTCTGGTCATTCTTCTCCCATGCAGCAGATTCTACTTCGGTTTCAGGCTTGATTCTTATGCTATTTGCATAATCCCAAAGTTCGGAATGAATTAGAATCATTTTCATTTGCATCTTCCATGTTTCAAAATTTTCAGAATTTAATTTTTCTATTTGATAAAGGCTTGACATTTTGAATAGTTTCTTGATGCTACAATTTCTTTAAATTAATCCTGGGCCCATAACCTGTTGGAAAAAGGAGGAAGATAGGAGAGGGCACTGAACACCGGAGGATTTTATTGAACCGATCACGGTAAGATAACACAACTAACTAACTAACCAAGACATCCATCTATATATACACCGCAACACACCACAGAGTAACCGGTCACTGGTCAAAACAATTATATCATGAAATCCGAGAGAATTGCCATTTTAACAAAAATTATTTTGATTTTGTTTATTTTTTAAATGATAAGGCACAATTATGGATTATAGATTATAAACACAAGGTAATAAGACCAAATCCAAATCCAAATAAATAATTAGTGTGTGACATTTCGGTAACAGCGTTGTTACCATCTTCAGACAAAAGTATTGAATGAGAAATTTGGGTGGTAAAATTTCTCATTCAGTACCTTTGTCTGAAGATGGTAACAACTCTGTTACCGAAAGGTCACACACTAATTATTTATTTGGATTTGGTCTTATTACCTTGTGTTTATTTTTTAATTTATTATTTTTATCAGAGAAACCCACCACAGAGATGACAGGGATAAATTGTATTTGACCAATGACCACTGTTTCATGGCAATGTGGTAAATACAACATGCCAGTAATAAATTACTCTTTGTCCTGTTTGGATCTTGACCCGGAGATCTAGAAATTTCCAGCTACAGCTTCAAACCCTCCTACAACCGGCCTGGTGAGACCTAGAACTTAATGACCTTCCAGGACTGGAACACGAGCCCAAGCACTGCACCAAATAAACCATCTGAGTATTACATCCCCATCTTTGTCTCATCAAAAAAAAAAAAAATCCCATGGGTTATTTAAAAAAACACTTTCTGAATAACAAAAGAGAAAAACTTCGCCTTTGCTGGTCCCAAGCCCAGATGAAAAAGGAGGAGGGAGAGCAGTAACAAGCTCACTAAAAAACCTGGGTTCAGCTGGCCTGGCTGATAGTACCCTGTAAGGGCTCCTAATCCAGGAATACAAGATGAGCAGCGTTTGTACTCCTTGTTAGGAGCGGCTGCACATGGCGTCTGTTCCTCATGTCAGAGGCGGCCATTTCTTTTGGAGCTAAGTCGGCCTGCCACTGAGTAGTGCTCCCAGTCTTAATGACAAAGGCAGACGCATTCTACTTCACCCAGTCATGATGGTTGTCAACTTTACAAGCTTGATACCGTAATATGATTGAGTGGAGATAAGAAAGAAGAAGAAGACAAAAGAGAAAGAAAAGAAAAGTCTAATACAAATAAATTAATAGTGTATTATAAAGCAATAATGCACCATCTAAATACAGCAAATGAAAACATTTAGATGCAAATGTTTCTTTTAAACATATATCAAACTTCTACTGTTCTTACTGCGATGAAAAAATATTGGGAGGGGAGGGCTTGGCTCATCAGTGGTTAACCCTCCTAACGGTTTCACCAATTTAATGGACATAAATAACAACAGTCTTTGATTTCCAGACTTAAGTCTGGTAATCTACAGACAATGACTTTCCAGAATGGTTGCAAGGTTTTCCCACTATGTACTAAGTGAAATTCTCAGCCTGCAACCCCAAGACATATTATTGACTGTATTGACTCATCCATTGATGAGCTCTACTCTTCCCCGGCAGACACCATCAAAAATCTCAAGCTTTACAAGCTTGATACCTTAGTGTGATTGAGTGGAGATAAGAAAGAAGAAGAAGAAGATGGACATAAATTTTTATGACAGTAGAATTACATATATTAGTAATAGTGTGACAAATTAATAGTGTGTGACATTTTGGTAACCGCGTTATCATCATCAGACAAAATAGTAATTTATTGATAATAATAATAGATTTATTCTTTTGTTTGATAATGGCAACAACACTGTTACCGAAACGTCATATACTTATTTGGATTAGGTCTTATTTTCTTGTAGCTATAATCTATAATCCAAATTGTGCTTTATCAAATGTCTAATAAGGTGTGATTATTTTAAAAATGGTCAAATTAGGTTTATCTAATAATGGATATGCTTCTAGATTGACCCTTTGTTTAAATGGATAATTTATTACAAAATATATAGTAAAATAACTACTGAAAAAAATAGTTTTTTTTTATTAAAGAAAATTATAACTTTGCACTTTATATTGCAGCATTATTAGTGCTTTTTAATCTAATATTCTTGCCAATGTACCCAATTTTTGTTATAGATTAAATATAATCTAAATTTCATATAAAATGAGCAATATATTATAAAAGAATAGTTTATATATATGATGTAAATTAATGAAAAGGCTTATCTATTCAAATGGCCATAGCCTACTCTTGCCAGAAAAAGATTTTTCACAGTAAACAGGAAATGTATATATTTGTATTCAAATATCGAATTCATTATTTTAAAATTTACCTTATTCGCGTTTATATCAAAATAATATTTAGCGAGATACTTTTTTTAAACGCTAGTCGTTTTTGCGTTTTACGTTGTAGTTTAATCTTTGACATTAAAAATATACTGCAGAAATACGCCATTATAAATAGAATTGTTAAAAAACGACAAAAATAATTACGGGTTGGATTGAGAGCACCAAAAGAGTAATTTAAATAATATATATATATACATTTGATATACCCTTGTTATTTCCAAATGATATATTACAAAAAACATAGATAGTAGATATGCCATACCTGATTAATCAAGAATCAAAATTTATTTTAAAAACTGAAGAATAAATTATTTTATGTGATTTATTTTTAGACCTTTAACTATAATTTTTTCTTATTTTCTATTTAACCATATAAAAAATGTTTACCTTTACAAAAGGTAATGATTAAACATTGGGACCAGAATTGCAATTCAGTGTTGTCTGTTCGCAATTTACAATTATAAAATATGAAAGTATTTACTCTTCGAAATTTTAAAAATTGGCAAAATTGTATATTATGTTTGAAAGTGTGCCAAAAATAAAATTATTTATTAAAATTGAAATAATATTTATTTTTACCTTATAATACAGAATGACGTTTTTTTTTTTTATTATTATTATTATTAGTAGTGATCAAAATTTGCCGATAGTAATTCTTTTATTTTAAAAATAATAATCACTCTCTCTCTCTTTAATATTTTTGTATTTAAAAATATTGAAATATCTATATTATTTTAAATTATATAAATTTTTAGATAAATAAATAAACAAAAAAGATGTTTGTTTTCAGTCTTATTTTGATTCTAAACTTTAAAAATGTAGAGAGAGTTTGGTTTCGCGAGGTAGAGGATAGGAGCACACAATGTGTTGGTAATATTTGTTAATTTACATCGGCTCTTGAATATAATTCTTTAAATCAAGAAATAACTTGTAAACGCTCTCGAAAGCTCCTTACTATTTTATGTTTGACTAACATATGTTTCATTTGGTATAAACAAAAGCTCTCATACCCAACATTATTGTAAAAATCTCTTAAATTATATCAGTAAGGCTTTATAATATTCATTTTTTTTAACGTAGTTTACCATTTTTATTAGAATTCATTCATAAATATATACCATTTTTATATATAACCAACAATATGTTAAAATATTTAGTGTGTTAGGAGTTATATAGAAAATATTTTTTTCTTTGAAATTGGAATAATTGATTTGAACCTCAAAGTCTATATGGATACATATATAAATTATGAGAAAATTTAATTTAAAAAATATTGAAACTACCGTTTTTGTGGGAAGATGCCTTTTTTTTTAACGTATCTATTTTCCGGAGGAATATATAATGCACTTTGCACAAAATGATTTTTTTTCCACAATTCATTCATATTTTTATTTATTCATATATTGACTATGATGCCAATCAATTAAGGAATCCATAGGTAGGCTTTTTTATGGGATATATTTAATATAGTTAATTAGAACCTGTGAGTGGCATTTGTGGCATATCATGGGAATCTCCTGTATATATTGAATTCATAGGATCCATATGTTTTGTTTTAGGCATCTAAGACTACCTTTAGTGTAATTTCTATGGCCTTTAGTGCTCAGTTCTTTAAGTTATATTATTTGGGTTTACATGATTAATTTTCTTTACTTCTACAATTTGCTACCATTACGTATAGATTTTGGTATCTGTTATTGGGACCAAATCGATCATTCTGAAGCTCAGTTGAAGAAGATTGGATTGGTTTTATTTACATGTATGCTACTAAGCTAGGTTTGTACAATTACGTAGTTCTGTATTAGGTTTGGTTTCATTCCATAAATCTTGTTTTTGAGTCCACCATATTGTTTCTGGTTGCATACTACAGAGGTGTTTCTTTTTGTTCAATCCTTACTTTCCACCTCAATTAGCAATAAAATGTCCAGTTCAATGATCACTATTGTAACTGAGCTTTATTTAGATATTGGTTTAGAAACACAAAGTAATAAGAACAAATCCAAATAAATAGTATGTGATGTTTGGTAAGAGTTTTGTTACTGAAACATCACAAACTATTTATTTATTTGGATTTGGTCTTATTACCTTGTGTTTATAATCTGTAATCTAAATTGGGCCTATCTTATCAGATATTTGTTTAATAAAATATTTCTTTTTGTTTTTATCTGAGAATAATTCCTTCTCTTCTTCTTCTTCTTTCTTATCTCCACACTGGGTGAAGTAGAATGCGTCTGCCTTTGTTATTAAGACTGGGAGCACTACTCAGTGGCAGGCCGACTTAGCTCCAAAAGAAATGGCCGCCTCTGACATGAGGAACAGACGCCATGTGCAGCCGCTCTTAACATGGAGTACAAACGCTCCTCATCCTGTATACCTTGATCAGGAGCCCTTACAGGGTACTATCAGCCGGGCCAGCTGAACCCAGGTTTTTTAGTGAGCTTGTTACTGCTCCCCCTCCTCCTTTTTCATCCGGGCTTGGGACCGGCAAAGGCGGAGTTCCTTCTCTTCAAATTGAACAATATTGTTTGTCTGTGAGTATTCTAGGCTACACCAAAGTTTTTATTTTATCTAGCATCAAGAGGAAGAAATAGGATTTGGTTCCCAATAAGCATCTGCTGTTATTCTCAGAGGTTCAGATCTTCATTTCCTGATGCTACTTCTCTGTCTTGATGATCTGGTAGTTTGTATAATCTAAACTAGCGGATGTACCCGGCTTCGCCTGTGATGACGGTAACAACGCTGTTACCAAAATGTCATTTTTATTTGGTCTTATTACCTTGTAAATTCTTTCTAATTTATTTCCAGACATTTTTTATGCATTTTTTGATACATCAAAAAAAAAGTATTTTATTCTTTAAGTTTATAATTTTATAGAATGTGGTTAGAAAGAGAGAGAGTTAAGTGGTACTGATATGGTTTGTTGCAATGATCTTGTATATGAAAAGCAATGATAGATTACATCTTTCAAGTAAAAGAATATGGAAAGAAGGAAATGTGTGCTGACAGATCCTTGAAATATGAGCCTCGCATTACGGCCATGGTGATGCAATGAAGTACCTCTGCTTCATACTTGTCCTCCTTGTGCTGGTCCTTGTCCTGGGCAAGGTCTCCCTCTATTCTTACAGGAGGTAAGTGGGAACCTGTCCTTGTCCTGGGCAAGGTCTCCCTCTACTCTTACAGGAGGTAAGTGGGGACCTGTCCTTGTCCTGGGCAAGGTGTCCCTCTACTCTTACAGGAGGTAAGTGGGAACCTGTCCTTGTCCTGGGCAAGGTCTCCCTCTACTCCTACAGGAGGTAAGTGGGGACCTGTCCTTGTCCTGGGCAAGGTCTCCCTCTATTCTTACAGGAGGTAAGTGGGGACCTGTACTTGTCCTGGGCAAGGTCTCCCTCTATTCTTACAGGAGGTAAGTGGGGACCTGTCCTTGTCCTGGGCAAGGTCTCCCTCTACTCTTACAGGAGGTAAGTGGGGACCTGTCCTTGTCCTGGGCAAGGTCTCCCTCTACTCTTACAGGAGGTAAGTGGGGACCTGTACTTGTCCTGGGCAAGGTCTCCCTCTATTCTTACAGGAGGTAAGTGGGAACCTGTCCTTGTCCTGGGCAAGGTCTCCCTCTACTCTTACAGGAGGTAAGTGGGGACCTGTCCTTGTCCTGGGCAAGGTGTCCCTCTATTCTTACAGGAGGTAAGTGGGAACCTGTCCTTGTCCTGGGCAAGGTCTCCCTCTAATCTTACAGGAGGTAAGTGGGGACCTGTACTTGTCCTGGGCAAGGTCTCCCTCTACTCTTACAGGAGGTAAGTGGGGACCTGTCCTTGTCCTGGGCAAAGGACTCCCTCTAATCTTACAGGAGGTAAGTGGGGACCTGTACTTGTCCTGGGCAAGGTCTCCCTCTATTCTTACAGGAGGTAAGTGGGGACCTGTACTTGTCCTGGGCAAGGTCTCCCTCTATTCTTACAGGAGGTAAGTGGGAACCTGTCCTTGTCCTGGGCAAGGTGTCCCTCTATTCTTACAGGAGGTAAGTGGGGACCTGTACTTGTCCTGGGCAAGGTGTCCCTCTATTCTTACAGGAGGTAAGTGGGGACCTGTCCTTGTCCTGGGCAAGGTGTCCCTCTATTCTTACAGGAGGTAAGTGGGGACCTGTCCTTGTCCTGGGCAAGGTGTCCCTCTATTCTTACAGGAGGTAAGTGGGGACCTGTCCTTGTCCTGGGCAAGGTGTCCCTCTATTCTTACAGGAGGTAAGTGGGGACCTGTCCTTGTCCTGGGCAAGGTGTCCCTCTATTCTTACAGGAGGTAAGTGGGGACCTGTCCTTGTCCTGGGCAAGGTGTCCCTCTATTCTTACAGGAGGTAAGTGGGGACCTGTCCTTGTCCTGGGCAAGGTGTCCCTCTATTCTTACAGGAGGTAAGTGGGGACCTGTCCTTGTCCTGGGCAAGGTGTCCCTCTATTCTTACAGGAGGTAAGTGGGGACCTGTACTTGTCCTGGGCAAGGTGTCCCTCTATTCTTACAGGAGGTAAGTGGGGACCTGTACTTGTCCTGGGCAAGGTGTCCCTCTACTCTTACAGGAGGTAAGTGGGGACCTGTCCTTGTCCTGGGCAAGGTGTCCCTCTATTCTTACAGGAGGTAAGTGGGGACCTGTCCTTGTCCTGGGCAAGGTGTCCCTCTATTCTTACAGGAGGTAAGTGGGGACCTGTACTTGTCCTGGGCAAGGTGTCCCTCTATTCTTACAGGAGGTAAGTGGGGACCTGTACTTGTCCTGGGCAAGGTGTCCCTCTACTCCTACAGGAACAAATTGGATTATAGATTAGAAATACAAGGTACTAAAACCAAATCCAACCAATCCAACCAAATCCAACCAATTGTGCCTTATCCTTAAATGTATTCTAAATACATATTAAAGAGCAACAGAGAACAATCAATAATTTTAAACCAAAATATTTTTTCTCTATTCTCCTTTGATGTTTTTTTTTTTTTTTCAAAATCACGCACACACAAAGCCTTTATTAAGACATAGTCCTATATACAAATTCTCCTCTCTTATTGCTGACTTACAAGAGATCCTCAGGATGATCAATCATGTATTGGAGGAGAAAACAATAAATCTAAGTTCTTTTTCCTACTTACTGCTTTATAAAAGGTCAATTTTTTTAATCTTATGGTAGAACCACTTTGACTCAACCAACTTTAATTCAACTAATTTCCAACTTATACCAATCAGTCTATTTACTTCATCAGACTAATTCACCACTAACTTTAATTCAGCCAATTTTTAACTCATCAAACAGTTATTTACTTTAACAAACCCTAAATCAACTAAAAATTTTGTGACCCCTGGGGTATTTAATTAAAGTAGTTGGACTGTAGTTTGAAAGCGCTCTACCAGAAATATTTGTGGGAAAGAAAGCTCTGTGTCTAGTTGGCCCATGGTAGATGTGGAGTTGAAAGAAAGGAACAGTGAATGGTAAGCACATCTCAAATTACTCTGAGCCAAGAATAGAAATCCTAAGATGACAATGGATTGCCCAATAATCTCACACTGATTTCTTTATACAGTACTGTAGAACCTCCATTAGAGGACATTTCCACTATAGGATGTCTATCTACAAATTGTCAACTCTCAAATAAGAGGACGCCTCTCCCTAAAGGACACTTTGGCTCTGTAACTAGGTGTTGTCCTCTACAGAAAGGTAGTCAGTTTTCCACAATGCACCATCTTCAGAACCTAAGAGGTCTCACCAGGCCACCTCTTGGAATACATGGGAGCCTCAAGACAGGACCTGTATACCAACCTTACCAAGATTGTGAATTTTATCTATGAATATAGTCTCCATGACCTTGATAAGGCACAATTTGGATTATAGATTATAAACATATGGTAATAAGACCAAATCTAAATAATAAATAGTGTATGACGTTTCGGTAACAGCGTTATTACCATCTTCAGACAAAAGTACTGAATGAGAAATTTTACCACAGCATGTTTTAAATAGTTACTGTTATCAATTGGAAAGGACAAAAGATCCCTGTACAGAGAACCAAGAAGAGTTCTTGAGCTTCTTTACGAGCACGACCTCCAAGATCTTGTCTAATTTAGACTAAAAGGATAAGTAAAAAAAAAACTGTTATCAAGTGTGTAAACAAGTCACCATATATGGATGACAGTAACGATTTTAAACATGCTGTGATAAAATTTCTCATTCAATACTTTTGTCTGAAGATGGTAACAACACTGTTACCGAAAATTCACACACTATTTATTTATTTGGATTTGGTCTTATTACCTTGTGTTTCTCCATGACCTTGTATAATTATACAATGGGATAATGAAAAAAATAGATAGGTAGTTCTACTGTATCATCCTCCTAGTCACATCCTGTTGTTTCATTCAAAGGTGAAATGATACTTCATGATGGCCAACCTCCTTATTGGAGATGGCAGTTCCTAATTCATCCTCTTGTAGATTGGGATGGTAATGATGTCTACGCACAGAGAATCCAGTGAAACTGATGAAACACTACCTCCCAGAGCAACCACTCAGGTACTCATATGAAGAAAGACCTCTTTAAAAATCCTGAGTTCATCTGACCCGGTTGATAGACCTCAGCAAGGGTCCCTCTCAAGGGATGCAGAGGAGCTGCATCTGTACTTATGCTAGAGTCAGCAGCAAAGTCTTCCATGTTAGGAATGGCCTCAAATCACAGGCAAAGTCAGACTTTCACTAAAGTGTGCCATGATCAATGAAAGCTGCACCCCTACAACTCATCCCATTGGAATTCGTGTAATCTTTGCACAAGGGAATAAGAAACAACAACTCGTGTACTGATTGACTTGAATGGCCATCCACTTCCAGGATTTGCCATGTTTTTGGACTATCTTCTCTCATGGGAGGTTCTATTTGCTATTAAAACAAAAGCCAATAATGTTGAACCTCCATGAGAGGACACTCTCACTAGAGGATACATCTCTACAAAAGACAATTTTCAATGCCGTTTTTTTTTTATTTTGCAGCTCTTCAGTAAGAAGGACAGCTTTCTCTAAAGGACACTTGGCTCTGTAACTAGGTGTTGTCCTTTACAGAGAGGTTCTTTTTTTTTTTCGCTTATCCCTAGGACATGTGGTTCAGTCCATGATAATCATGGTGGGTAGAAGTTGACGACTGATTTTACAGTAAGTGCACCACATGTCTACACATGTGAAAAGCAACAGAATGGTTCTCCTCTAATACATTGTTCCAATGAAATTATGATGATATTGATGAAGAGGAGAATGTTGGATGACTTGGCACAATATTGTCACCTAGTTCAATTGTGTGTTGGTATGCAGGACCCAAGTGTACCGATTCATTCCCAACTTTGTGGAACAAGTGGACAGTGACATCCCAGAAGCTACACTGGAAGAACTGAAAGATGAAACCCATGGAGTCAAAATGGGAGTCTCCAATGACCAATGTGATAATGGGAAGGTAATAACTTAATGTACTTTTTACCTGATGTACTCTTTTTACAGAAGTTTTTTTAAGTGGATGTAGAGTATAATATAGGTACACATACTCCATCCTCTCATTTTAATTGAAACTCTCTATGCAAATTGAACTTTGGTTACAATATAGCAACTTGAAGTTTCAGAAGGATACTACAACAACATCAACAAAAAGCCTTTATTTAGGGTCACTGACCCTATACAGGATTCACCAGAGGTATGCATAAGAACAAAGCAGTGAGACAAAGGAAATAACGATATAGACAGAAGAAAAAGAAAAGATATGGACTTGTGGAAATCATAAAACGCCGTAGCAATATACTTATTTTGGGTCATATTGTCAATTATTGATGGAAGTGAAGCACAGATCAGAAGGATACTATTCATGTACCAAACAGATTGGCCAAGAGCTTACAGGTTGGTGGCTTTTATCTGAATTTACCAAAACTGGTGGCTCATTCTTTGTCATCACCTTTGAATTTTGTTTTGGGATGATAAACAAAAGACATTGTTGATAAGGTACAAACGCCCGGGTTTTACCCGATTAAATGCTTTTATTCAAATACTATTCGTTACAATTATAAATTGGCGCCGTGAATGTCATTCTTGTATAATATATAAATGAGTTTTAAAAATTGTAAAAAAAAATAATTCATCGGCCGGGAATCGAACCCGGGCAGCCCGCGTGGCAGGCGAGCATTCTACCACTGAACCACCGATGCTTAAAAGAAATGGCCATATTTGGGTATTTATTCCATTCACAAAAGCAAACGGTGACAGAATTGATTAAGAAAGAATTGATTATGACGCTGATAACTGTATATATTAATAAACACAAGGTAATAAGACCAAATTCAAATAATTAATGTGTAATGTTAGGTAACAGCATTGTTACTGAAACATCACACACTATTTATTTATTTGGATTTGGTCTTATTACCTTGTGTTTAAAAGGCATTATATTGAAGCATATTTAAAGAGAAAACTGCCTCTTCACATGGTACAGTGCTGTTGCTGAAACATGCCATTTATTTATAGGGATTTGGTTATTACCTTCAATCTCTGTGTTATACAAAGTTAAAAACTTATGAATAGTGCTAAAATTTTTAGCACTTTGTTTATTTAGTTTTCAAAATAGCTTCTGTCAAAACACTCAATAATTGTAAATAGGTAATTGTAATTCAATTAAAAAGTCATATATTGGATCATAGTATAATTTATTTACCAATATTCCAGTTGGCTGAATGCCAACCTTTTTCAAAGTATTATAATATGTAAATGATGTTACATGGTAGCCCTATGAGGAAATAATAGAAAAATTTATTATTTGAATTGTATTGTAATATTTTTTCTCATGGGAGGCAATAACACGTAGCATTTTCATACAGAAACATAAAATAAAAAGACCAAATCAAAATAAATAAATAGTGTGTGACATTTCTGTAACAGCATTGTTACCATCATCAGACAAAAGTACTGAATAAGAAAAAATATCGCAAATATTTTCTGTTATTAAATGTGTATTTAAATACTTACTGTTAGCAAGAATCTCATCAGTAACTATTTAAAAACATGCTGTGATATATTTTCTTATTCATTTTTTTTTTGTCTGATGATGGTAACAAAGCTGTTACCAAAACATCGCACACCATTTATTTATTTGGATTTGGTCTTGTTATGTTTCTTATCTATAATCCAAATTGTTTCTTATCAATGTAACATATTCAGTTTAGAATAATTGAGTGTTTTGATAATGGGAAATTCAAAATCTAAATAACTTGTGTATTATTATCATCCCATGTATATGTCATTACCCTATGCCATGAAGACCATGAATTCATTGATCTTATCCAAGATTAGTTGAGGATGGTACAAATCCTACCAAGGGGCATCCATGTGCGAGATAAGATGTTCTGAGGCTGCCCTCTTGCAGAGTTGATAGACCTCAACAAGGGTTTCTCAAGTAACCAAACGGAGTTCTGGCACATTTGTAAGTTCAAAGTCGAACTGCTTTTTCACATGTGTAGACATGTGGTGCACTTACAGTAAAAGCAGTTGTCAACCTCTACCCACCATGATTATCATGGCCTCTACCTTGTGTATTAGAGATTACCCAAAAAAAAAAGAATTTCTCTTTAGGGATACAGAGGAGCTGTGTCTGTACTCATGTTAGAGTTGGCAGCAAAGATTTCAAGCCTCAAATTACAGGCAAAGTCAGACTTTCATCAAAGTATGCCTGGATCGTGGTGCCATGATCAATAAAAGATGCACCCCATTTCATATGATTAGTTCGACACACTATTTATTTATTTATATTTGGTGTTATTACCTTGTGTTGATAGTTAATGAAGTAGTTTTTTTTAATGTTGATGCGGTGTCAGAATGGGATCCAACTAGATTGGGACGGCTCTCCTGTCAACTACACCTGCTATCCCAGCCAGGACCTGCTTCCCCGCACCACAGACCTGGTAAAAATATAACTCTCTTTATATGTTAACAACCAACATTCTTTCTTTTTATTATTATGATATTCATCCGGACTTGTGACCGGCAAAGGCGGAGTTTCAGGGGATAAGTAAACCTTATCAATGGAGGACCATTAACTCCGTCTTTGCTGGTCCCAAGCTCAGATAAAAAAGGAGGAGGGGGAGCAGTAACAAGCTTGCTAAAAAACATGGGTTCAGGTGGCCCGGCTGATAGTACCCTGTAAGGGCTCCTGATCCAGGGATACAGGATGAGTCTGTACTCCATGTTAGGAGCGGCTGCACATGACATCTGTTCCTCATGTCTGAGGCGGCCATTTCTTTTGGAGCTAAGTTGGCTTGCCACTGAGTAGTGCTCCCAGTCTTAATGACAAAGGCAGACACCCAAACCATCAAAAGTTTCAAGCTCTACAAGCTTGATATGATTGATTGGAGATAAAGAAGAAAATCCATAAATGAGCCAATGCAGTCAATGATGGGGCTTGCTGGTGGTGCTTATAAAGTTCTGGAGCTCTGGTTACTTGCACTCATTGAGGAAGGAGGGGGTTGGTGGAAGATTGATCTAAACCGCTGGTTTTCGGCTGCTATAACCCCGGATCAAATCCCGGCCACTTTTTTTTCTAATTAAACCAGTGAGTGCAAGTAACCAAACTGAGCTCTGGCATACTTGTAAGTGTAAAATTCTGCTTTTGACATATGTAGACATGTGGTGCACCTACAGTAAAAGTAGTTACCAACTTCCACCCACCATGATTATCATGGCCTGTACCGTATGTAGTAGGGATAATAATAATACATCAATACAATAGATTTAAATCTCCTGGATATCTTCTTCTTCTTCTTTCTTATCTTCACTTAATCATATCAAGGTATCAAGCTTGTAAAGCATGACAACCATCATGATTGGGTGAAGTTGAATGTGTCTGCCTTTGTCATCAAGACTGGGAGCACTACTCAGTGGCAGGCCGACTTAGCTCCAAAAGAAATGGCCGCCTCTAACATGAGGAACAGACACCATGTGCAGCTGCTCCTAACATGGAGTACAAACGCTGCTCATCCTGTATTCCTAGATTAGGAGCCCTTACAGGGTACTATCAGCCGGGCCAGCTGAGCCCAGGTTTCTTAGTGAGGTTGTTACTGCCCCCCCTCCTCCTTTTTCATCCGGGCTTGGGACCGGCAAAGGCGGAGTTTCTCCTGGATATAAATTAAAATAATACAACAGTCTTCTGGAGTTGAGTTTCTCTTCATTTTATTAACCTAAACAGCATTTATTTATATTCATTTTGTACTCCTGTAGATGGGCAGAGATGCCCAAAAATCTTGAGATTACATTAATAAAAAATGAATAGAAACTCATCTAAAGAACCTATTGTATTATTTTAACAATGCATCTACCAATTGTGTCACAGAATAGCCCAGATGTGTAGACATGTGGTGCACTTACAATAAAAGCAGTCACCAACTTTTACCCACCATGATTATCATGGCCTGTACCATGTGTATTATAGAGATAATTATAACACTACATCTACCAATTGTGTCACAAAACAGCCCATATGTCTAGACATAAGGTTCGCTTACAGTAAAAGTAGTCACTAACTTCTACCCACCATGATTATCATGACCACATGTACTATAGATAACACACATCTACCAATTGTGTCACAGAACAGCCCAGAAGTGGTGGAGTGTGATCCTGTCCCAGCTGGCTACATGGTGAGTGATTGCCCAGGGTCCGACAGTGTGGCTAGGCTCACCCTGGAATGTCCAGCCTAAACACCACTGCATGAACAAGAGGATCCGCTATTCCCACATCCTGCCCACACAGTGCGTACAATATACAACCTCCATGACATTCCTACTAGAGGACACCTCTCTACAAAGGACACTTTTCATCACCAAAATTGCCATTTTACAAATTTAGCAGCTCTCCTGTAAGAGGACATTTGAATGGTTGCAAGGTTTTCCCACTATGTACTAAGTACAATTTTCAACCTGCAACCCCAAAACACATCATTGACTGTATTGACTCATCCATTGATGTGCTCTACTCATCCCCAGCAGACATCATCAAAAGTCTCAAGCTTTACAAGCTTGACACCCTAATATGATTGAGTGGAGATAAGAAAGAAGACAGGACAGAAATAAGACAGGATAAGAAAGGACATATCTTCCTAAAGGACACTTGAGCTATCTAACAAGGTGCCATATATAGAGAATCTGTTCTACTCTACAAGAATCTACAAGTCTTCCACTATGGTATATACCTTAATGGTTATATATATCTATGAAAGAACACCTCTCCCATAAAAATAAACGGCAAAACTAGATGCCATCTCTTGACCGTCACCGCAAGCAAACAGCCTCGGGTCGGTAACATAACCAAAACACCAGCTTTAAAAAACTTCTTCTTCTTCTTTCTTATCTCCACTCAATCATATTAAGGTACCAAGCTTGTAAAGCTTGAGACTTTTGTTGGTGTCTACTGGGGAAGAGTAGAGCTCATCATTGGATGAGTTTGACAACCATCTTGATTGGGTGAAGTAGAATGCGTCTGCCTTTGTCATTAAGACTAGGAGCACTACTCAGTGGCAGGCCGACTTAGCTCCAAAAGAAATGGCCACCTATGACATGAGGAACAGGCGCCATGTGCAGCCGCTCCTAACATGGAGTACAAATGCTGCTCATCCTGTATTCCTGGATTACGAGCCCTTACAGCTTTAGAAAACTGAAGATGTCTAGTTTTGAAGGGAGAGGCGACCTATGCTTTCATAGATCAATTTCCTCCCAGAAAAATTTCCATATACAGTAAAACCCCGCTAATACAAACCCTGGATATAGCGATCCTTCCCTTATAATGAACCCACACCAATTCCCCGATTCCATTCCATTGAAAATACCATCGTTATAACGAACTACCCCTATAACGAACCTATTTTAGGTCCCAAAATAATAAAATCTATTTAAAATACTATGCTTATAACAAACTTAAAATTGTAATTTAAAAAAAAAAAATTAAAATTAAATTTTAAGCATGTTTCAGCTCGCGGATCGCGATTTCAAAACAATAAATTTAGCTGCATTTTTTGTTTTCATTTACATTCTATTTTTGAAATATGTTGTATAAAAAATTGTACACATTATACACATTAAATAGAATATCTTTGCAACCATCAAATTTGAAATAGAAAAAAATGCAAATGGCTTCCAAAATAAAGAAAATAAAGGCATTCTAAAAACAAAAATGCTATTATTTAAAAAAAAAAAAAAGAGGCTATTTTCAAAGTGAAACAACAGGCAAAATTTCAGAACACATGTTAAAATAGGAAAATATTACTTTTCTATTATAAGAGATAAAATAGAAGGCTATTAAAATTGTTTACAAAGAGGAATCAACCTCTACTTTTGCTGCAATCGTACGTGTTGGCTATAAAAAAAAAGTCCAAATAAATGGGCCCGTGATGCAACAAAATTTATTTTTTATGCCATGAACTATGGCGATTTTAAAGCCAGAAATGGTTCACATGACAGGTTCAAAACAAAAGGAAATCTAGATTTAAGAATAATATGTTGAAACACACACACATGAAATGGAAGAAAAACACTTATTAACTTTATTTGAAAGGTGCAATGCTTGAAGAATGCTTTGAAGCAACAAGGTGTTAGAGCCATTTTCCCAAGTAAACAAAGTATTATATAATGTGATAATGATGTTTTAAAATCATTATATATCTTTGAATATATATTTAATAAAACTTTGCCTAGGATTTGTCTTGATTTTGAAATTAGACATAGAGGTACATGTATGCTAATGATAAGAAGAACCTATCATCAAATAATTTCTTCTATTTTTCAGTATTAATATAAGGAAATTGGTTAATTATGGGAATTAAAACAAAGTGACCACTATTAAGAGGAAGCCTCTTCTTGTGTGTATGGCTGTCCTTTAATTATACGGTCTAAAAATTTTGAAAAGTAAAAAAAAAGAAGCTAAACCGTGTCTATAGTGAACCAAAAGCTCTGTCCCTTTGGGGTTCACTATACCAGGTCTGTTAGTATGAAACGCGAAAATTTTCAGTGAATTCAAAAGTTCACCAATTCCATACAACAAAAGATTTTTTATTCAAAGTAATTGCCCTGATTAGCTATACACTCGGACCACCTTTCAGGCAATTTTCGAATTCCTTGTCTGAAAAATTCCATTCCTTTTGAGTCGAACCAGTCAACAAGCCATTTTCGGAGTATGAGTTAGAAAATTCCTGGTTTTTTAGGGCGTGTCCTAAAGATATGAAAAGGTGGTAGTCCGGCGGCGCTAAGTCTGGTGAGTATGGCGGGTGGGGTAAGAGTTCCCAGCCCAAGTCTTTTATGGTGTTTTTGACCACCGTAGCGTTGTGGGCTGGAGCGTTGTCATGCTGCAGTATCAGCTTGTTGTGCTTTTCACGCCATTCCGTTTTTTTTTTCATTCAACGCCTCTCTCAAACTGTACATTTGTTGTTCGTGGCGACTAGTATTGACCGTTTCGCCAGGTTTTAGGAGCTCGAAATATACTACGCCGGTCTGGTCCCACCATATGCAAAGCATTGCCTTTTTTCCAAAGCGATTGGGCCTAGGCGTCTGTTTTGGAAATTGGCCGGGCAGGCCCCACAACTTTTGGCACGTAGGATTGCTGAAGTGGATCGATTTCTCATCAGAAGTTATGATTCGGTGCAAAAATGACTTCTTTTAATGCCTGGCGAGCAGCCCTTCGCAGGTTACCAGACACTGTTCTTGCTGCCTTTCGCTCAACTCGTGGGGGACCCATCTGGAAAGCTTTTGGGTCATTCCGAGGCTGTTTAAACGTAGGGAAACAGCACCTTGAGACACCTGGAGCTGTTTCGCGAGTTTCTCCTGCGTTTGGGTACTGTCCTCATCCAACAAAGCTTGCAGTTCAGCGTCCTCGAACTTTTGGGGAAATTTTCCACATGGTTCATTATCAAGTTTGAAATCGCCACTTTGGAATTTTTTAAACCACCTGTAACACTACGATTTGCTCAGTGTGGTCGCCGTAAACTTCCTCGAGCATTCGGTGGGCTTCAGTGGCACTTTTCTTCCAGTTGAAGGTGAACAACAAAACTTCCCACAAATGGGCATTTTTTGGCTCGGAAATCGCCATTTTCCACGGGCTCCAGAAATTTTCCACGATTTGAATTTTTCTAAAACTGCACGTGTGCTGATGCCACGTGAGTCAAAAAAACAAAACACCTTCAACAGCGCCACCGTCAGCTCAAATAAAGTTGCACAGCGCCTTCTGGCAGCCATTTTTGCGTTTCATACTAATAGACCTGGTAGAGAGGTTTTACTGTATGTGGTAGCTATTCTTTTTGTGCTCTGATTGGCTGAATACTTTCATGTGACAGTGAAATGATTGGTTGTTCACTGTCAAGTGATCTTAATGAGTGAAGAATCAGCACAATTGAATTATTGAAAATTTAGCAATTCATAGAATAAAATATTCTGAGCTCGAGACTACATCTTGGATTTAAAAATATATTTTTATTGTTACCAATTTTATAATGAGCAAAAAAATCTGTCCTTAATTTCAGGGTCGCCCAGTGATTATAACAATGGTCTCACTGGCCACAACCTTGAATCTTTTCAGGGTCTCCCTTGATTACAACAATGGTCTCACTGGCCACAACCTTGAATCTTTTCAGAGTCTCCCTTGATTACAACAATGGACTCACTGACCACAACCTTGAACCTTTTCGGGGTCACCCAGTGATTACAACAATGGTCTCACTGGCCACAACCTTGAATCCTTTCAGGGTCGCCCAGTGATTACAACAATGGTCTCACTGGCCACAACCTTGAATCCTTTCAGGGTCGCCCAGTGATTACAACAATGGTCTCACTGACCACAACCCTGAATCTTTTCGGGGTCTCCCTTGATTACAACAATGGGCTCACTGGCACAACCTTGAATCTTTTCAGAGTCTCCCTTGATTACAACAATGGTCTCACTGGCCACAACCTTGAATCCTTTCAGGGTCGCCCAGTGATTACAACAATGGACTCACTGACCACAACCTTGAACCTTTTCGGGGTCACCCAGTGATTACAACAATGGTCTCACTGGCCACAACCTTGAATCCTTTCAGGGTCGCCCAGTGATTACAACAATGGTCTCACTGGCCACAACCTTGAATCCTTTCAGGGTCGCCCAGTGATTACAACAATGGTCTCACTGACCACAACCCTGAATCTTTTCGGGGTCTCCCTTGATTACAACAATGGGCTCACTGGCACAACCTTGAATCTTTTCGGGGTTGCCCAGTGATTACAACAATGGTCTCACTGGCCACAACCTTGAATCCTTTCAGGGTCGCCCAGTGATTACAACAATGGTCTCACTGGCCACAACCTTGAATCCTTTCAGGGTCGCCCAGTGATTACAACAATGGTCTCACTGACCACAACCCTGAATCTTTTCGGGGTCTCCCTTGATTACAACAATGGGCTCACTGGCACAACCTTGAATCTTTTCAGGGTTGCCCAGTGATTACAACAATGGTCTCACTGACCACAACCTTGAACCTTTTAAGGGTCACCCAGTGATTACAACAATTTTCTCACTGACCACAAGCTTGAATATTTTCAGGGTCACCCAGTGATTACAAAATGTTCTCACTGGCTTACCTTGAATTATAGTTGGTTAAAGAGGTTACATACTGTATCTCACTTTTCAAAACATGCCCCACAAATACTTTGATGAAAATATAGATTTTGACTAAACTCCAGTCTAAAAGAAGAGTGTGTCTCAGTGGTGACCATCGTCCATTGTGGCCAGTGTTTGGAGAGTACAAGTTTGTTCCTCCGCAGCGATGGCTCCATAACATCGAGGTGGGTGGGATTGTCACTGCAATGTACTACTTGAGATACAGTCGGTGGATGAGTGGTTTAAACCATTGGTTTCTGACTGCTACGACCCGGGATCGGATCCCACATTGGGCAGGTGTTTACCTCATCGTCCTGTCCCCCCCTTCTCTCTACCAAGTTGAGGAAGGACGTTATCTGTCTATCTTGCACGGTGTGTAGATATGTGATTAACTTAAAAAAAAAAGACTACTTGAGACACTTAATAACCTTTTACTTTTCACGTATATCCCTAACTCCGCCTTTGCCGGTCCCAAGCCCGGATGAAAAAGGAGGAGGGGGAGCAGTAACAAGCTCGCTAAAAAACCTGGGTTCAGCTGGCCCGGCTGATAGTACCCTGTTAGGGCTCCTAATCCAGGAATACAGGATGAGCACCGTTTGTACTCCATGTTAGGAGCGGCTGCACATGGCGTCTGTTCCTCATGTCAGAGGCGGCCATTTCTTTTGGAGCTAAGTCGGCCTGCCACTGAGTAGTGCTCCCAGTCTTAATGACAAAGGCAGACGCATTCTACTTCACCCAGCCAAGTCTCAAGCTTTGCAAGCTTGATACCCTAATATGATTGAGTGGAGATAAGAAAGAAGAAGTAGACGTATATCCCTATATGCAAATATAGTACAAAAGTAAAATTGTATGATATTTTACCTACACACAACACAATAAAGAGATGACTTTTTTTATATAATTAATATCTTTAGGAACAACGATTATAAATTAGTCTTCTTCTTCTTTCTTATCTCCACTCAATCATATTAAGGTATCAAGCTTGTAAAGCTTGAGACTTGACAACTATCATGATTGGGTGAAGTAGAATGTGTCTGCCTTTGTCATTAAGACTGGGAGCACTACTCAGTGGCAGGCCGACTTAGCTCTAAAAGAAATGGTCGCCTCTGACATGAGGAACAGACGCAATGTACAGCCGCTCCTAACATGGAGTACAAACGCTGCTCATCCTGTGTCCCTTGATTAGGAGCCCTTACAGGGTACTATCAGCCGGGCCAGCTGAGCCCAGGTTTTTTAGTGAGCTTGTTACTGCTCCCCCTCTTCCTTTTTCATCCGGTCTTGGGACCGGCAAAGGCGGTAATGTTTAGTAATTAATAATGTTTGAAAATAAGGCCAACAACATAAAACTCTCAGAAAAATGACTCAAAGAACCGAAATTTTGAAATTGTACCTCTCTTGCTTTACACAGTGCATCAATTTTTATGACACTCATTTTTATGCTTTATTTCTTATTATTGTGTGGTCTCGTGATTTTAAATATATTGATCTAAAAATATACACTCATAAAAAAAATTTAAGGAAGTGAAAAGTCTTTAATGTTTCCAGTCGTCTATTTTTTTTTTAAGGAGACAGAGGCAATTTTGTTCACACTTGGTCATTTTGTTTGTCTTCAATAAAGGTCACTGTAATATCTTTCAAAATTATTGTCTGAATCCCGATATACATGCCAAAAGGTACAACTTCCTTAAGTTTTGTCCATGAGTGTATCTTTCATAGTTATTGTCTGAATCCCGATATACATGCTAAAAGGTACAACTTCCTTAAGTTTTGTCCATGAGTGTATCTTTCATAGTTATTGTCTGAATCCCGATATACATTCTAAAAGGTACAACTTCCTTAAGTTTTGTCCATGAGTGTAGCTACTCTCCAATAAGAGAACACCTCTTCCTAAAGGATTTTTTGGCTTTACAGCTATCGTTGATCATGGCACCATGATCCAGGCACACTTTGGTGAAAGTCTGACTTTGTCTGTAATTTGAGGCCGTTCCTAAAATGAAAGCCTTTGCTGCCGACTATAACATGAGTACAGACACAGCACCTCCGTATTCCCTGTAGAGGGACCCTTGCTGAGGTCTATCAATAGGGTCAGTTGAACTCAGGACACTACAAGGGGTTAAGGAACAACAAAAGTTCTTTTATTGTAAAGATAGAAGCTGCCTGGCCGGCATTCATAGTTCTTGAATTCAATTTTATTATCTTGACATTTCGACAAAAATATTTTTGTCCTCATCAGATAACACATGAGATAACCAAGGATGAACAAAATTGCCTCTGTCTCCTTAAAAAAAAAATTTGTTCGCTCCTGATGAGGGCAAAAGATTTTTGTCGAAACGTCGAGATAATAAAAAGATTTACTGGCCAAAGTAGCTTTAATTTGAAGAAAAGTTCTATTGTATATTCCACTGTAACCACTCTAATGAAAGAGACCTCCTCCGTACCATCAAAACCCAATGCCTGCAGGAATGGAAATCTGATGCTGCACATGACTGGTACAGAGCAGGAGGGACAAGCACCGGTTCTGTCCTCCCAAGAGAACAACAGTCTTTGATTTCCAGACTTAAGTCTGGTCATCTACGGACAATGACTTTCCAGAATGGTTGCAAGGTTTTCCCACTATGTACCAAGTGCAATTCTCAGCCTGCAACCCCAAGACATATTATTGACTGTATTGACTCATCCATTGATGAGCTCTACTCTTCCCCGGCAGACACCATCAAAAATCTCAAGCTTTACAAGCTTGATACCTTAGTGTGATTGAGTGGAGATAAGAAAGAAGAAGAAGATAAAAAGATTTACTGGCCAAAGTAGCTTTAATTTGAAGAACAGTTCTATTGTATATTCCACTGTAACCACTGTGAGTATGAGAGAGACCTCATGGAGAAGGAAAGATGGATGCTGTTGGTCTGAAGACCTGGAAGTACCACTTCAGTGTGACTTTGTTTCTTTTGGTTGGCTGCTCCTGACATGGAGTGCCCTTTGTAGCCGCTCCTATGGAGAACAGACAATTAATACCTTCCTACATTACCCGGGTGTGTAGCACAGGGTGGCCCTACCAGGAGTTAAACTCCCGACGTCCTGTACTACCTGTTTACACCCTCCCACCACTTTGAGGCTGTAGGATAGGATTTTGGGAGGGAGTCTTTCTTATAAAAAAAGACCTCTGGGAAAACCCCAGGACTATAATAGAAAATCTGAGACAATGGAACCTAATGGAGATTGTTTAAACGACTTGAGTAATAAGCAACAACATGTGAAGTATGACCTGTGTGTTCCAGCATGGCGCAGTAGTGATGCTTTACCATCCCTGCACCCACCGTATCCTGGTGCGCAGACTGCGGGAGCTGGTAACCAACTGTATCCGCAAACATGTCATCACGCCGTACAACCTCCTGCCTGAAGACAAGGTGAGATGCTACCTCATTGGTGTGGGAATTCCCAATCAACCTAGATGGACTGCTTCTCTCAGACTTTGTTGATATTAATGAGGCAGAGGCGGGGATGTATAGCTTAGTGGGTTTATTTGGTGAAGTGCTCTATCATCCGAGTGGGTCACAGTCACTAAGGTCTGGTGGTAGAACAAATATCCTGGGACTCAGGGGAGTCCCTCCACTGTTCTATTGGACTGGGGCTCTTCCTGACCTGGGCTGGACCCTGTGAGAGTTGGACCCTTCTTACTACTATGGAGGGGTCCTTAGAATCAGGGCCTACATTTCTCTCTCTCACCATTTAAATGGATTATCCTGGAGAAGTAAAGGTGGCTGAGCTAATCCACCAGTCCTATGGAAGGACAGTCAAACCTCTTTAATTCAACCCACTATGACGCAACACTTACTTTAATCCAACTATTTGTTTTCAAATCCCAATAAAGCTTTTCTACTTAAATGTAACAGAAAATACTGATCTCTCAGGGTGTTGAATTGAAGAAGTTGGACTGTAAATCCTTTAACAATTTTGACATTCATTTCTAAGTAAAAGTTTGTCAAAGCAAGAGTCATTGTAAAGTCTTTTTTCTAGATTTGGTTCATTTTGTCTCCTCTCTAATTGTAAAGATGTTGCTGTATCACCTCATAAGCATAAATAAATAAATTGTAAAGAGAAATATAGTAGAACCTCTATAAAGGACACTTAGTTGTAGAGCAAAAGTGTCCTTTAGAGAGAGGTTGCCTCTTACAAAGAGTTGCTAATTAGTAAAATGGTAATATTGGGGTGATGAAACTGTTCTTTGTATAGAGGTGGTATCTGCTTTCATGAAAGTTCTTCCTGATTAGCCTAACTAGGTTGCCATTTTTCAAGATAGTCCAAAAGACACCCATAAAATTTGAACCCTTGAACTATAAGCCTCACTAAGGTCTGGTCCAATGCTGGGCTCGTGGTCCAATCCAGGAAGGTTGTTAAGTTCTGGGTCTCATCGGGCCAATTGTAGGAAGGGTTGGAGCTGAGACAGGACATGTTGAAAATCTTACATTATGGTGTATCCCGATTGAAAGGCTAAAGAATAACTGTCGTGTTAATCTCTAACTCATTGCAGCAAAAAAAGGTGGTCAAATACAATATTACCCGTGATCTCTGGGATTCCATTTCTGATTCTGATTGCTGTTTCTGGTCTAAAATAAATAATAATTTATTTTTTATTACCCCATTGTATAATTATACAAGTGATGGTACCATGTTGTTATGGTAACAAAATTTTATTCCAAAAGTCTCCATGGTAGGTAAAAAGAGCTGCTGTTGTATGTTGACTATGCACCACATGGAGGTGACAGTCAGATTTTGTGCCACCTTAAATGATAATGAAAGAATAAATAAAGTTAAAAATAAAATAGTTTTTCCGGTCTTGTGTACTATTTGGTCGGTCTTGTGTACTATTTGGTCAGTCTTGTGTACTATTTGGTCGGTCTTGTGTACTATTTGGTCAGTCTTGTGTACTATTTGGTCGGTCTTGTGTACTATTTGGTTGGTCTTGTGTACTATTTGGTCGGTCTTGTGTACTATTTGGTTGGTCTTGTGTACTATTTGGTTGGTCTTGTGTACTATTTGGTCAGTCTTGTGTACTATTTGGTCAGTCTTGTGTACTATTTGGTCAGTCTTGTGTACTATTTGGTCGGTCTTGTGTACTATTTGGTCGGTCTTGTGTACTATTTGGTCGGTCTTGTGTACTATTTGGTCGGTCTTGTGTACTATTTGGTCAGTCTTGTGTACTATTTGGTCGGTCTTGTGTACTATTTGGTTGGTCTTGTGTACTATTTGGTCGGTATTGTGTACTATTTGGTCGGTCTTGTGTACTATTTGGTCGCTCTTGTGTACTATTTGGTCGGTCTTGTGTACTATTTGGTCGGCTACTTGTTGACACACAACAATATGTTGTGACATAAATAAAGTGAATGATAAATCTGAAAAAAGGAAATTATTTAAAGAAGTATATATCATCTATTATATATAAAAACCAATGTTTGTATGTTTGTTTGTTTGTATGTCCGGTATACAAATTCGCAGTAGTTCACTAATTCAAACCAAAATTTCCATACATAGGTAAAAAAAATACGGGGAAGACGATAGGCTATTTTAAAATATATATAAATCAATTATTAAAACTATATATTCAAATTATTCTACTTAGCTCACGAAGAGCGCCCTCTATCAAAAATTAAATTAAATTATGCTGATGCAAACAAATAGATAATGCTAATAACCAACAATTGTTTAAAAAAAATCTTATCTAAATATATATCACTCGGGTAGATATGCACACGGGTCAATCATGGGGCGAAACCTGGGTCACTCGTCTAGTTTTTAATAAAATTGAATACCAATAAGTCAAAGAGATGTTTGAGTGACATCTACAAATGAGAATCTCTTTTTCTTTCTTCCTTATCTCCACTCAATCATATTATAGTATCAAGCTTGTAGAGCTTGTTGATTATGTATGCTGGGGATGAGTATAGCTCATCAATAGATGAGCCAATACAGTCAATGATGTGGTTTGGAGTTGCAGGTTGACACTTAGTACATAGTGGGAAAACCTTGCAACCATTCTGAAAAGCCATTGAATCCGTAGATGGCCAGACTTAAGATGGACAGAATTGGTGCTTGTCCCTCCTACTCAGTAATTTGCAGTGTTAGATTCAGATGAGAGCAATGTATCATTTGGGAAGTTGTTTTATCTGTTATAGTAGACTGGTGTAGTTGGACCCAGGTTCTTGTAACTCAGTCTTGTCACTAACTCCGCCTTTGCCAGTCCCAAGCCCGGATGAAAAAGGAGGAGGGGGAGCAGTAACAAGCTCACTAAAAAACCTGGGTTCAGCTGGCCCGGCTGATAGTACCCTGTAAGGGCTCCTAATCCAGAGATACAGGATGAGCAGCGTTTGGACTCCATGTTAGGAGCTGCTGCACATGGCGTCTGTTCCTCATGTCAGAGGCAGCCATTTCTTTTGGAGCTAAGTCGGCCTGCCACTGAGTAGTGCTCCCAGTCTTGATGACAAAGGCAGACGCATTCTACTTCACCCAGTGTGGAGATAAGAAAGAAGAAGAAGTCTTGTCACTGGGGTAACTGTGGACTGGTCTTGGAACTACTATATGCCATTATGTACTTTGTGTTTTGCAGAAATCTTATATTAGAATTATAATCCTCTGTATCAATTAGATTAATCAAATATAAATCTCCGAGGATAAGTTTCTTTTATTACACTTTTAACACATCACCATTTGCTCTCATGTATGGGGCTGAAAGACGAACGAGAAGTGCTCCTCAGTGAAATAGGCCTTGAGGGACTCTCTTTGGAATTCCTGTTGAATGAGGTGGTGAGAAGCAGAGCTGGAGCTTTTGCGTTGTTCAAATTTTGGAAGACGGCTGAAGAGAAGGGGAGGTTATATACATGATCTAATTGATGTAAAAAAAATATAAGCAAATAATCTATGTCAGGATTAGAATGACGAATCCTGTATGGGACTTTGATTCCAGTAAAAGGCTTGTTGCTGCTGTATAGTCACAGTGTAGAAAATACTATACTATACCTACTACATATAGGTTTCTCTCTGTATTCTTAGTTCTCTTCTCTTCAATTACTCTGTAAACTAGCGAATCCTATATAGGACGAGAGGTCCTCAATAAAGGCTTTTTTGTTGTTGTTGTTGTTGTATTACACTTTTAACAAGTTTACAAGTTTCAGGTTTTAAACGACCCTTCTACAGGTAAACATTTTTAGAAAAGGAAACCATGCTGTATTGTAGTTGTTTATATAATTAACAGTAAAACCCTGCTAATACGAACCCTGGATATAGCCAACCTTCCCTTATAACGAACCTAAGATGATTCCCAATTCCATTCCATTGAAAATACCATTGTTATAACGAACTTTGTGATTTTTAAAATAACGAGCTACCCCTATAACGAACCTATTTTCGATCACAAAATAATAAAATCTATTTAAAATACTAAGCCTCTATAACGAACTTAAAATTTTAATTAAAAAATTTTTAAAACACAACAAAATTTTGAGCATGTTTCAGCTTACGGATTGCGATTTCAAAACAATAAATTTAACGGCATTGTTTGTTTTCATTTACATTCTATTTTTGCTGTATGTTGTATAAATTTTTACGCATTATACTTTTTATTAAATTGAATATCTTTGCGTCCATCAAATTTGACATAGAAAAAATGCAAATGGCTTCCAAAAAAAAAATAATAATAAAGGCAATACTAAAAATAAAAAGGTTATTTCTTTTTTTAAAAAAAGGCCGTTTTTAGAACTTTTCTAAGTGAAACAATACAGGCAAAATGTTAAGAACATATTAAAATAATAAAATATTACTTTTCTATTATAAGAGATAAAATAAAAGGCTATTAAAATTGTTACAAAAAGGAATCAACCTCAACTTTTGCCGCGAATGTAAGTGTTAGGGCTAAAATAAAAACCATCCAAATAAATAGGCCCATGATGCAACAAAAATTATTTTCATGCCATGAACTATTGTAATTTTAAAGCCAGTAATGGTTTGCATGACAGATTCAAAAAAAATGAAATCTAGACTTAAGAAGATTATGTGGAAATGGAAGAAAATACTTTTAACTTTATTTGAGAGATTCAATACTTGAAGAGTGTGTGGGGGCTTAGAGACTCCATTCCAGCCTGCTGGATGACGCACCGTGCCGTCAACAAAAATATACAAGCGGCGTCATAAATCAGGAGATGACGACCGCTGTGCCAAAGCGGCACAGCGGTGGAAACCAGAGAGGTGCCGAATGGCATTCTAGGGTGTTGTCCTTTTTGTCTTCCCATAAAAATGTAGCTAATAAGTAATACCAATAAAACGCTAACTTTGAGAGACTTTCTGAGCCATCGCTGGACTAATAAATCGACACACCACAAGTGCTTTGAAGCAACAAGGTATTAGAGCCATATTTTCAAGTAAACATTGTATTATATAATGTGATAAAGATGTTTTAAAATCAATTTATATCTTTGAATATATATGTAATAAAACTTTACCTAGGATTTGTCTATTTTTAAATTAGACATTGAGGTTGTAGTATTTTAAATAATTACAACTCTCTTTAAAGCAACAAAGGAATTATTTATTGCATTTAGCAAGACAAGAAAACAAAACAAACACGGGAAGCCAAAACAAAACTTATAGGTTAGTTCCTATTCCAAATCTAGCTTTCACACAGAGTATTCAAAATAAAATACAACAATCCCTCCCCTGTGTGGAAGCTTCTATCAAACAAGTCCGAGAGAGTTTATACAGTTTTTAAGTTTCTCCTTGGGAAGACTCTTTGTTAATAGGTCCGCTTCCATTTCGTCACTCCTAACAAATTCAAGGTCGATTGTTCCTTCTTCCACAGCATCTTTTACAAAATACAATTTTCGGTTTATATGTTTCGTCCGGGAAGTTATTTTTTTCAGATTTAATCCACTTGATAGCAGATTGACTATCTGTTTTAAGCGTTGTAGGAATGTTCGCATATCCTTACATAGTTCTTCTAAAAGTCCTTTAATCCATTTTACTTCACACATCCCTTCGCATATCGAAATCAGTTCGGCTTCGCATGTAGACAGAGCCACCAAACTTTGTTTCTTGCTTCTCCAACTGATCAGGTTGTTTCCCAGTTTAACTGTGTATCCGGAATAGGACTTTGCGTCACTTGTTGAACACCAGCTTGCATCTGTGCTGACAAGAATGCTATTTTCTGATGGCTTGTATCTTAACATTTTATCTCTGGTGCCCTTCAGGTATCTATATATTCTCTTAACTCCTGTTAAATGTACTTCTCTTGCATCATTGCAAAATCGGGATAAATTGCTCACATTAAAAGAAATATCTGGACGAGTTCCGGTTGCCAAATACATCAGGGATCCGATCATCTCTTGATACAATGTCCTGTCTACTGGTTTGGAGTCTTGACATTCATCAAAACTTTGGTCTCGATCTCCCGGAGTTTGTACAATGTTACATTCTTCGAGTGCAAATTTCTTCAAGATTTTATCGATATAATGGGCTTGTGATAGATCAAAACCGTATTCTGTTTTCTTTATCTCTATACCAATGAAAGGTTCATTCTCCCCTTTTTCTTTTAAAGTAACAAATCTTCCTATCTCTGATGCTAGTTTTTCATTAAAGGTTTTATCCGCTCCGGCTATTATTAGATCATCCACGTATAAACCCAATATTCCATATTCCTTTCCTTTTCTAAAAGTGTACACACATGGATCATATTGCGATCTTTCCATTCCCAGTTGTATTAGTATCTCGTTGTGATCTTTTTATTCCAACAATGTCCCGATTGTGGAAGTCCATATATACTTTTTAACAATTTGCAAACTTTGTCTTCTTCACCTTTTTCAACAAATCCTTCCGGCTGTTTCATAAAAATAGTTTCCTTCAATTCTCCGTAAAGGTAGGCGGTCTTCACATCATATGATGTTATAACCAAATTCAACTGAGCTGCTAGGGCTACAATTGCACGAAGACTTTCTTTTCTGATCACTGGTGAAAAAGATTCCTCATATTCTACGCCATATTTTTGATTACAACCAATAGCAACTAATCTAGCTTTTCTTCTATAAACACCTTCACCAGGCGTACTCTTTATGCTAAAGATCCATTTGCAATTTATGATCTTCATATTCTTTTCTCTTTGAACGAGAGTCCATACCTTATGCTTGTCAATAGAGTAAAGTTCTTCTTTCATTGCTTCGAGCCATTCATATTTATTCTCGCAGTTAATCGCCTCCTCATAATTTTCGGGAATACGTTCTTCTGGTTCTAAAATAAAATTCACATTATTTCTTTCTTTTATTCTTTGCGAACGTCGAACGCCTTGTTCAAGCAATTTCATTTCTTCTTCTCTCAGTTTTGCTCTGTGTTTTTCCTCTAAAACTTTTTGTGTATCTCCCTTTTTGCGACCTGACCTTACAATTCTTTCCTCGTTAGGTTCGTCTAGCGTGGGAATCGTTTCTTCATTCAGTTCTGAGGTTTCTGGACGCGTCTGGTGGTCGATTTCAATATCATCTTCCTCTTCCTTTTTATATGAAAAATGGTCGTAATTTGTGTCTTCTTGAAGATTTTTTGCATAATCAATTCCTTTCTCATTTTCGACAAATTTTACTGATCTTACTTCTTCTATTTTCTTAGTGATTATGTCATACACTCGATAAGCCTTTCTTTTCAGAGAATAGCCTACAAAAATACCTTTTCGACTTTTAGGCATAAATTTACTTCTATGTTGTTGTGTAATGGGCCAAAACGCCAAACAACCGAATATTCTGAAATGTCGAATGGAGGGTTTTCTTCCTTTCCATTTCTCCATTGGTGTATCAAGCTTGATTGACCTATGTGGAGTACAGTTTTTGACATATGATGCAGTAGCGACTGCCTCCGCCCAGAAAGCCATGGGTAATCCTGAATCAAACAATAATGTCCATGCTGTTTCAATTAGGGTTCGGTTTACTCTCTCCGCAACTCCGTTACTTTGTGGCGAGTAGGTGGTGGAGAGTTGGTGGTGTATTCCATTTTTAATTAAGAGATTCTTGAATCTGTGATTAGTGAACTCTGTGCCATTATCAGTTCGCACATCCTTTATTTTCAGGTTTAGCTCATTTTCCACTCTTGCCTTAAATTCTTCAAACTTCCCCAAAGTTTCATCTTTGTTTTTCAGAAAGTAGATAAAGGTTCTTCGGCTGAAGTCATCAACCAGAACAAAAAAGTATTTTGATCCACCTAGAGATTGGTATGGCATTGGACCACACAAATCCATATGCACCAATTCAAGGGGTTTGGTTGTACAGTTGGTGGTAACGGAATGGTAAGGTTGTCGAGTCAATTTCCCCATTATACAAGCTTCACATTCTGGCAAGTTCTTAAATTTAACATTAAACCCCAATACCATATTCTGTTGAATTATCTCTTTCATGTACGCTTCGTTCAAATGATTCAGTCTTCTATACCACAAGCTGATATTGTCATTTTAGAAATCATCTTTTGTGGTCATGACATTCTCCATCTTTTCCGAGTATTCATCTCTGGACCTTGTTTCCATTACATACATCCTATCCTGGATTTGAGCCTCTGCAATTAAATCATCCTGTTCATTGTAAATCTTTGCTCCATCTCTATTGAAAATTACAGTATTTCCTTTGTTAGTTAATTCGTATATTGATAAAAGATTAGACCTTAAGTTAGGTACATGCAGAACTCCTTTAATTTGAACATTCTCAATTCCGTTTTCGGTACAAGTAGAAACCTTGATATCACCTTTAGCTGTAGCATGTGTAACTTTACCTTCTTCTGCCAAATTTATCTCACTTTCATAAGGCATTACATTTTCCATCCAGTCCAAGTGTGGGGATAAGTGCGTAGTACACCCTGAGTCAAGACACCAGGTTTGTATCTGACTATAATTATTTGAGGAGTTTTCAAAAACTCGATCTGTGCTGGTATTGAAAGTTTGTTCCGCAGGCTTGCTTGAGACGGTATTCGCATTATTTCTGAAATTTTGTTTGTTATAGTTCGTATTTGAATTTGCATTTCTTTTCCCATGTTGTTCTTGAGTTCGCTTATTTTTGAACCAGCAATCTTTAGCTAAATGTCCTTTTTTATGGCAAACAAAACACTCCTTTTGTTGATTCTGTTGATAGTGATTTCTTCTGTCTTTACTTCTGTAAGCCTGTTCATTTTCATCAGAATGACTCCCATTCATCTTAGAATTCATTCGATTCTCTTCCTCTCTAAGTGACTGCTGAATTTCATCAAGAGTTAAATCTCTTCTAGTTCTCAGTACAACAGCGATCTTTTCCAATCTTGGATGGATACCTCCACAATATGAAACGCTAGTTCTCTTTGTGATATTTGGTGTCCGAGTGAAGAACTTTGTGAGGCAATATTTTGGTCTCTAGCCATATATTCATTTATGGATTCATTATTTTTCATCTTGATATTCTTAAGTTCAAGTCCAATATCAATGATCTTATCTTCTAGGTTGCCTGTGTAGATTTTCTTTAATTCATCCCATACTTTCTTTGCTTTAGTTTCATCTAGAAACATTCCTGCTTGTTCATCTGATAGAGTTGTAACTATAATTCCAAAGGCTTCGTCATTCTTTTCACTCCATATTTGCCAAGCGACTTCATCTTTTATATCAGGCTCGGGATCCGAAATTACGCATTTAAATAATTTCTTTCCACGTAAAAGTGCTCCGACTTTTAAAGCCCAAATCGGATAATTTGTTCCTGTTAAAGGTTCAATTTTTGTCATTGGTGAAAAATTGCAATCCATTTTAGCCTTGTTTTTCAACTTTTTTAAAAATTAAACAATATAGTTTAAAGGTAGTTTATAATTTAAAAATGTTTTTTTTTTTCAATCCTTATATTTAAAACTTTCTTTTATCAATATAATTCAAATTCTATTGAAAAATATTTCAAAATTTACATACCTTGATGCAGAAGAGATCTTTGTTTACCGATTAGAATAAACGTATCAAACTTCTGATAAAATATTTTCACTTTTTCTCAAGTTTTAAATTGAACCGCGGTCTGCTACCATAAATTGTAGTATTTTAAATAATTACAACTCTCTTTAAAGCAACAAAGGAATTATTTATTGCATTTAGCAAGACAAGAAAACAAAACAAACACGGGAAGCCAAAACAAAACTTATAGGTTAGTTCCTATTCCAAATCTAGCTTTCACACAGAGTATTCAAAATAAAATACAACAGAGGTACATGTCTGCTATAATGATAAGAACTGTTCATCAAATAATTCCTTTTATTATTCAGTTTTATGTAAAGAAATTAGTCAATTAAGGGAATTAAAACAAAGTGACCACTATTAAGAGGCAGCCTTTTCTTGTGTGTATGGCTGTCCTTTAATTATACGGTCTAAAAATTTTGAAAAGTAAAAAAAAAAAATAACCAAACTGTGGCTATAGTGAACCAAAAGCTCTGTCCCATTGGGGTTCAGTATAGAGGGGTTTTATTTCATATATCTCCCTTTTCACTTTTCTCTATATCACCCCCCCTCTGTGTTGTGCAGCCATTGGCTCTGGTAGCCTGGGGATGCCGGATGTTGATGAACCGGATCAATGCCTCTGCAGTGGTGGACTTTATCAGGGTGGGTACCTACATGGTATCACAGTAACACCTCTGTGATTTTTATTTAAATGTATTTGACCATCGAAGTTATCTTTGAAGATATCAATGAACAAGTTCCCTATATTTACAGCAACCTTAATACTTTTTTTTTTTTCTTAAAGAATGATGAATAGTGGGATACCATTATGGCAGAGTTTGGATTTATATATAAGATTAAATAGTCACTTCAATCTTTTATTTATGGAATATGGAAGGCTGGTTAAACCTTTTGGTTTTCGACCGCTACGACCCGGGTTCGATTCCCGCATTGGACACTTTTTTCTGATTTAAAAAAAAAAATGCTCCAATGGCCCCCGATTCTTGTAAAAGTCCAACCCCACCAGCGAGTGCAAGTAACCAAACAGGGCTCTGGCACATTTGTAAGTGCAAAGTCGAACTGCTTTTCACATGTGTAGACATGGGGTGCACTTACAGTAAAAAGCAGTCGTTAACTACCCACCATGATTATCATGGCCTGTACCACGTGTACTAGGGATAAGCAAAAAAAATTTATATTTCCAAGTAGAAAATTAGGAAAGACAAATCTAATGCAAACCAAAATTTGTTCTGAAGCTGCGGGTGCCAAGCTACATTTTGGGCAAGTGGGGTAGATTTTGGTATTTTCTATCTTCATTGGCTTGAAATGACCTGTTCTAAATCATGTTGTTTGGTATTGTGTATTTCTGAGGTTCAGAGCTCCTTTTGAGTCCACATATAAGGGGATATGCAAAATACAGTAGAACCTCCCTTTAGCTGACACCTCTCCACAAAGGACAGTTTTCATTTGCAAAATTACCATTTTAACAAGTTAGAAACTCTCCGGTAAGAGGACACTTCTCCCTAAAGGATACTTTGGATTTGCAATTAGGTGTTGTCTTTACAGGGAGGTTCAACTGTATAGATAAAAAAAAAAGCTTCTCCTGGCTAAAAAAGCAAACTTTGGAGGTTGAAAGCAAAGAAAGCAAGCTATATTTTACCCAGTGGGTAAAAGTAGGCGACTACTTTTACTGTAAATGCACCACATGTCTACACATGTGAAAAGCAGTTCGAATTTTGCACTTACAAATTGTGCCAGAGCCCTGTTGGTTACTTGCACTCACTGGTAGGGTTGGACTTTTACATGAATCGGGGACCATTGGAACATTTTTTTTTTTTATCTGAAAAAAAGTGTCTAATGCTGGAATTGAACCTGGGTGGTAGCGGTCGAAAACCAATGGTTTAGGAAATCCTTCCATTGGCCCCCATGTTACCCAGTGGTGTGTATGTAGAGACAAGCTCTCCATGGACCTGAAGGAAGCTATCCAAAGGAAGGCCAGTACACATGGAATTTGATCCGCAAGGCCCAGCCTCCTCCCAGCTCGGACTGGGCGGACTCCAACCTCTGTGCAACATATCTCTAAGCCTAAACTGCTGCCAGTTATTCCTGCAAACTTTTCTTTTCTGCAATGTGCCTAAATTTGTGAGAGCCAGGGATAGAGATATGTTTTTTTTGTCCACTTTTCTATCTCTACAGTTATCTTCTATCCCAGCCTTACATTTATTATTCCCCTGTGATTAAGTTTATATTGAACTATTTTAAATTTTATTTATTTGTTGTCTTTTTACTTATATGATCTCTTTTTAAGCAGCTCTTCTTTTTTTTTTTGGCTGAAAATAAAAATATTTTTCCAACTACAGCTTTATTGTCTCCTCTTATCTTTTGATTTAACTAACATTTTAACGTAAAAATCATGAAAAAGAGTCTGTGAACGAGTGGCTAAAACCCTCGATTCCTGGCAGCCATGAACCAGGATCAAATCCTGCATTGGACCATTTGATTTAATATGTGAATAACCTTCACATATATTATTCCTTGTTGTCTTCTTCTTCTTTCTTAACTCCACTCAATCAGACTAAGGTATCATGCTTGTAAAGCTTGAGATTTTTGATGGTGGACAACCATCATGATTGGGTAAAGTAAAATGCGCCTGCCTTTGTCATTAAGACTGGGAGCACTACTCAGTGGCAGGCCGACTTAGCTCCAAAATAAATAGCCGCCTCTGACATGAGGAACAGACGCCATGTGCAGCCGCTCCTAACATGGAGTACAAACGCTGCTCATCCTGTATCCCTGGATTAGGAGCCCTAACAAGGTACTATCAGCCAGGTCAGCTGAGCCCAGGTTTTTTAGTGAGCTTGTTACTGCTCCCCCTCCTCCTTTTTCATCCGGGCTTGGGACCGGCAAAGGCGGAGTTCAACCTTATAACCTAAAATCATGCTATGGTATAATTTGGATTATAGATTTATAAACCAAGGTAAAAAGACCACATATAAATACTCGTAGACAAAACTTAAGTAAGTTGTACCTTTTAGAATATATATATAGAGGGAGAGAGCAAAGTCAGATTTTCACCAAAGTGTGCCATGGTGTCATGATCAACAAAAGCTGCACCCTTAAACCCCATGATGACCCCAATTCCATGAGATCATGGAATTTGTGTAATCTTTACACAAGGGGATAAGAAACAAACAACAACACAAAATGTATTTATTAAAAAAAAGACACAAGGTAATAAGACAAATAAATAAATAGTGTGTGATGTTTCTGTAACAGCGTTGTTACCATCTTCAGACAAAAGTGCTGAATGAGAAAAAATATCACAGAATCTTTTAAATAGTTACTGTTATCAAATGTGTAAACAAGATAGCAGATAAGAAGACGATAGACTAAAGATGGTAACAATGCTGTTACCAAAACGTCACACACTATTTATTTATTTGGTATAATCTATAATTTTATGTTTCTTGTTGTTTCTTATCTCCTTGTGCAAAGATTACACAAATTCCATGAGTTCATGATCTCATGGAATGGGGTATAGGGGTGCAGCTTTCGTTGATCATGGCACCATGATCCAGGCACACTTTGGTGAAAGTCTGACTTTGCCTGTAATTTGAGGCTGTTCCTAACATGGAAACCTTTGCTGCCAACTCTAACATGAGTACAGACACAGCTCCTCCATATCCCTGGAGTGGGACCATTGCTGAGGTCCATCAACTGGGTCAGTTGAACTCGGGATTTTTAAAGACTTTTTATGACACCAATATGTAGATGTATATGCTATGAAATCTACAGTTGCATATGAGTGGCACAGAGCCGGAGGGAAAAACACCAAATCTGTCCTCCCAAGGTAACAGTAGTTTCTGATTTCCAGACTTAAGTCTGGTCATTTTCAGACAATGACTTTCCAGAATGGTGGCAAGGTTTTCCCACTATGTACTAAAAGAAAATCTCAGCCTGCAATCCCAAACCACATTATTGACTGTATTGACTCATCCATTGATGAGCTCTACTCAACCCCGCGGCACGGACACCATCAACAAGCTTTACAGGCTTGGTACCTTGATATGATTGTTGAGCCGAGATAAGAAAGAAGATGCTATGAAATTCTATTATTGCCACACCAAGATGCTCTGCGGTGAGGACCCGATTTGTACTTTCTGTAATTCAAAATTAAAAAAAGAAATCACTCACTATATTTTTGATTGCTCTGCTCTGAAAGAAGAACCCTTATGCTCAAAACTGAGCAACTCTGTGCTTCACTTCCATCAATAATTGACAATATGACCCAGAATAAGTATATTGCTACGGCGTTTCATGGTTTCCACAAATCCATATCTCAGAAGAAGGCCAAGTGACACTCACTCCTCACTTTCTTACTGCTACTCTTTTTGTGTTGTTTTTCTTGCTTCCCTCTTTCTCTTTCTTATTTTTTTCTTTTTCTTCTGTCTATATCGTTATTACCTTTGTCTCACTGCTTTGTTCTTATGCATACCTCTGGTGAATCCTGTATAGGGTCAGTGACCCTAAATAAAGGCTTTTTGTTGTTGTTGAAATTCTATTATTGTTACCATAGTAGTGCATAATACAAAGCAATAACGCACCATCTATATACAGCAAATGAAAACATTAAGACTTGAATGTTTCTTTTTCACATCAATCAAACTTCTACTGTCCTTACTGCGATGAAAATATTTTGGGAGGACTTAGCCTATCAGTGGTAAACTCTCCCAGTGGTTTTGCCAATTTAATCTACCAGACCGCTTCTTTATAGCTCTAATAATGTATTGGAAAATACTGCATTTTTCATAGCAGTAAGAACAGTAGAAGTTTGATGTGTGAAACATTCATGTCTTAATGTTTTCATTTGCTGTATAGTAGTGTATATTGATAATACTAATTATCAAGATATCTGGATTCTTACTGATAGTAGAAGTGCCATACAACACTTGAGTCACACAGGAGAACTTAGAGACAAAGTAAGCAGGAACATAATTGGTTATCTCCAAAAACCTCAAAAATTCACCTTCAATGGATACCCTCACACGTTGGCATTGAAGGCATTAAAGCTGCTGATGTGCTAGCGAAAAAAGGCACAAAAGAACCCTTGCCACAGAAAAATAAACTTACTTTTAAAGAAATAGAAACAATAGCCAAAACAAAAGTAAACAAGAACTGGAGGATCCCACCTAAGCATAGTTGGTACAGTGGAGTGAACCCAGGAGGAGCTCTGAACATCAGAAATAGACAGCATCAAACAACACCAACAAGATTTAGAACAGGCCATCTCAAGCCATTGAAGATAGAAAATAATAACAAAATTTATCCCACTTGCCCAAAATATAGTTTGGTACCTGCAGCTCCAGAACACATTTTGGCTTGCATTAGATGCACTAAACAGGACCTTTGGGAGAGGCCGCTGCTTATCATAAAACAGCTCGAGGAGCATGGACTCATGGAATTTGTGTAATCTTTACACAAGGGGATAAGAAACAACAATATTGATATGAATTTATGATGGTACTGAAGAGAGAGCCGATATTCATATGGTTACGATGTGCAGGTGTTTCCACTTGGCAGTTGTACAAAGTTGGGAACTCCCTCTACAAGGATCCTATTTCATTCCTCATAACACCAAGCTTCCCAGCAAGAACACAGTCTCCATACAATCTTTCCAAATAACAGCCATCTACCTGTCTAGTTAACTAGATATCAAAATGACCTTTCCCTTTAACAATAAATCCACTGAGATTTAATGGGAAAATTAAGGAAACTGATATTTATGTTTAAAATTTTTGAAGAGAGGTCAAAAACAGAAAATAAAAGTTTACAATTTTAAAAGAAAATTTGATGATTTATCTGAGTAAAGAGATGATTTAGAATTTTCTCTTATTCTTCTGGGAGAATTTATGGAATAAAAAAGATTATAAATAAAATAAGAACTATATTAACAATAGAAATAAATAACCATAAATTTAGTGGTATAATTTGAGGAATAAGGAAAATTTTACTTTAAAATAACACTTTAATTTTATAATTTAACTAATTTCCTTTCAAAGGGAAGAATCCCTTCTATAGCTTAAGAGGCTATTGCTGTTAAGCTATTTGAAAAAATATTTTTTTAAATCAGATAATCTTCTTTTTTATATCACTGGGTAAAGTAAAATGTGTCTGCCTTTGTCATTAAGACTGGGAGCACTATTCAGTGGCAGGCCGACTTAGCTCCAAAAGAAATGGCCACCTCTGACATAAAGAACAGACGCCATGTGCAGCCGCACCTAACATGGAGTACAAACTCTGCTCATCCTGTATCCCTGGAGCCCTTACAGGGTACTATCAGCCGGGCCAGCTGAACCCAGGTTTTTTATTAAGCTTGTTACTGCTCCCCCTCCTCCTTTTTCATCTGGGCTTGGGACCGGCAATAATTTTTTTTTTTTTAATTATCCCTAGTACACGTGGTACAGGCCATGATAATCATGGTGGATAGTTAGCGACTGCTTCTACTGTAAGCGCACCACATGTCTACACATGTGAAAAGCAGTTCAACTTTGCACTTACAAATGTGCCAGAGCCCCGTTTGGTTACTTGCACTCGCTGGTGGGGTTGGACTTTTGAAAGAATCGGGGGCCCTTGAAGCATTTTTTTATCAGAAAAAAATGCCCAAGGCGGGAATCAAACTTGGGTCGTAGGGGTTATAAACGGTTTAGACCATTCTTCCACCAACCCCCAAAGGATTATATATAAGATTATAGTGAACTATAGCTGCCCATATAGATGAAGGCTAGAAAAGTGAGATGCCGACAAGACTTTAAAATCACTGCATTCTATAATGGACACAGAGACTTTTTCTCTTCTTCTTCTTACTTATCTCCACTCAATCACACTAAGGTATCAAGCTTGTAAAGCTTGAGATTTTTTATGGTGTCTGCCGGGGAAGAGTAGAGCTCATCAATGGATGAGTCAATACATTCAATAATATGTCTTGGGGTTGCAGGCTGAGAATTGCACTTAGTACATAGTGGGAAAACCTTGCAACCATTCGGACACAGAGACAATTGGAGGACATACCCAAACCTAGTGCTGTCAAGCAAGTAATGGTGACAATCATTTTTTGCTATTCAATACATTACAACAACCTCTCTGTTCTTTTTTTATTATCCCATTATATAATTACACAAGGTCATGGAGACTATATTCATTGATCAAATTCACAATCTTGGTAGGCTTGGAATACAGGTCCTGTCTTGAGGCTCCCATGCATTCCAAAAGATGGTCTGGTAGGGTAAATTTTTTTTGTTGTTTTTTATTATCCCATTGTATAATTATACAAGGTCATGGAGACTATATTCATTGATCAAATTCACAATGGGGGTCGGTGGAAGGCTGGTTAAACCGTTTGGTTTTCGACCACTACGACCCGGGTTCGATTCCCGCATTAGACACTTTTTTCTGTTTTTAAAATAAATAAATAAAAATTCTCCAATGGCCACCGATTCTTGCAAAAGTCCAGCCCCACCAACGAGTGCAAGTAACCAGATGGGGCTCTGGCACATTTGTAAGTGCAAAGTCGAACTGCTTTTCACATGTGTAGAAATGTGGTGCGCTTACAGTAAAAAAAAAAAAAAACAATCTTGGTAGGCTTTGAATACAGGTCCTGTCTTGAGGCTCCCATACATTCCAAGAGGTGGTCTGGTGAGGTCTCTTTGGTCCTGTAGATGGTCCATTAGTCCAAAAGTCTCCATGATAGGTAAAAAGATCTGCTGTCATTGGTTGGCTATCTACATGGAGGGGACAGTCAGACTTTGTCCCCCTAAAAGACACCACCTAGTTGAATTGCAAAAGTGATATTTAGGGAGAGGTGTACTCTTTTACAAGAAAGCAACAAATTAGTAAAAATGGTCATTTTGGAAATGTGAAAACTGTCCTTTGTAGAGGGGTGACCTCTAGCTAGAGTAGAATCTATTTTATTACTTGATTTTTAAAAATGATCATTGTGGGATGATATACATGGTGATGAAAATTTTTTTTTTTTTTTACAACAAAAAGCCTTTATTTAGGGTCACTGACCCTATACAGGATTCACCAGAGGTATGCATAAGAGCAAAGCATTGAGACAAAGGAAACAACGATATAGACAGAAGAAAAAGGAAAAAAAAACAAGAAAGAGAAAGAGGGAAGCAAGAAAAACAACACAAAAAGAGTAGCAGTAAGAAAGTGAGGAGTGAGTGTCACTTGGCCTTCTTCTGAGATATGGACGGTGATGAAAAATTATTTAAAATACAATATAACGCGGCTGATGATTGTAAAACGAAAATTTCAAATATGCCGCGAATGTTTCTTTTAAACAAAAATCAAAATTTATTTTTAAAGAGAAATAACAACTATTTCTAACTTTAAGGATGAAGTATGAAAGGGTGAAAATATGAAGAGTAATGGCGAACGGAAAAATAAAAGTGTCCAGGGGCGGGAATCGAACCCATGACCTTCCGCTTACCGGGCAGATGCCATGTCCACTAGGCTACCCTGGACATATCTTTCCGTTCATAAATATTATATAAAGTAATTTAAAATACAATATATAAAGTATTTTAAATTACTTTATATAAAATATTTATGAACGGAAAGATATGTCCAGGGTAGCCTAGAGGACATGGCATCTGCCCGGTAAGCGGAAGGTCGTGGGTTCGATTCCCGCACCTGGACACTTTTATTTTTCCGTTCGCCATTACTCTTCATATTTTCACCCTTTCATACTTCATCCTTAAAGTTAGAAATAGTCGTTATTTCTCTTTAAAAATAAATTTCGATTTTTGTTTAAAAGAAACATTCGCGGCATATTTGCAATTTTCGTTTTACAATGAAAAATTATACCTCAAGGTTTATTTTTAAGTACAGTAGGACAGCAATTTTCGCAGAACCAGTCTTTTAGAGAGAGGTGTCATCTTACCAGTTGTCAAAGAGCAAAAATGCTAATTTTGACAATGAGGTGTTCTCTAGCAGTAGTGCTAGGCTGCACATGGCGTCTGTTCCTCATGTCAGAGGCGGCCATTTCTTTTGGAGCTAAGTCGACCTGCCACTGAGTAGTGCTTCCAGTCTTAATGACAAAGGCAGACACATTCTACTTCATCCAGTCATGATTGTTGTCAAACAGACTCCACCAAGGGTAACAACTTGATACCCCAATATGATTGAGTGGAGATAAGAAAGAAGAAGAAGAGTGTCCTCTCATAGTGGTTCATCTATATATATATTTTTAAAATCTTATATTGAAATTGAATCTCTACATGGGGACACTAAAAGCATCATTCATATCTACAGAATCACTTACTACTGCATCAGCTGGGAAGTAGAATAAGATGTTATTGCACAAAGTTGATGTTATTATTAATAATTTAATATTATAAATAATATTTATTATCATGAGTACACATGGTATAGGTTTACACACCAAGGTAGTGGACATTGCTGTGATAGAGATGTATGGAGACATCTGAGGCTCTTCATTGGACACGACAACAACAATACAGTATACACACCCAAGATAGAGAACATTGTGACTGCTGTGATAGAGATGCATGGAGACATCTGAGGCTCATTGGACACAGCAACAACAACAATACAGTATACACACCCAAGATGGCAGAAATTGTGACTGCTGTGATAGAGATGCATGGAGACATCTGAGGCTCTTTATTGGACACGGCAACAACAACAATATAGTATACACACCCAAGATAGAGGACATTGTGACTGCTGTGATAGAGATGCATGGAGACATCTGAGGCTCATTGGACACAGCAACAACAACAATACAGTATACACACCCAAGATAGTGGACATTGCAACTGCTGTGATAGAGATGCATGGAGACATCTGAGGCTCTTCTTTGGACACGACAACAACATGGTATAGGTCATGATAATCATGGTTAGTAGTGATTGCTTTAACTGTAAGTGTACCACATGTCTACACATCTAGAAAGCAGCTTGATTTTTCCTCTTACAAATTGCTAGCAACCCTTTGGTTACTTGTACTCACTGGTATGATTGCAAGTATCCAATGCAGGATTTGATCCTGGGTCATGGCTGTCAAAAATGGATTCCTCCATCAACACCCATGTTAGACAGGTAGAATATCCAGAATTGGATTCCTAAGAACCCATTCAAGTACTTATCATACCTCAATGTATGCAAGCATGGAATTGTATAGGCAAAACCACAGAGTCCAACAACACTTATCAGCAAGGACCTCCAATATATTTAGTAGGATAAATGCTCTTCCAATGGCTAACCAGCAAAAGGGTTATGTCATTATGCCACGAAAATACAATATGGAAGATAAACTTCTTATGTCTATTGAAGTCTATCAAAAATGATAAAGCACATTTTGGATTATAGATAATACAAGAAAATAAGACCTAAAATGGATTAGGTCTTATTTTCTTGTAATATGGAAGATATTTTTTTTTTGTTTTTAGTGTCCTTCAAGTTTGACTTTTGTCACTATATGGACAAAATATTCTCCAACTTGATCTGTTAGTGAACATCACTCAGCCACTAATCCTCCAATAGCTTCCTCGACACTCCTTAACCTGCTCATGTTATATTAGGTATTTTGTGCCACCTTTGCTGGTTCCAAGCCCTATGAAAAAGGAGGAGGGGAAGCAGTAACAAGATTTCTAAACACCCTGGGCTCAGCTGATAGTACCCTGTAAGGGCTCCAGGGATACAGGATGAATCTTTATTTCATGTTAGGAACGCCTATACATGGCGTCTGTTCTTCATGTCAGAGGCGGCCATTTCTTTTGGAGCTAAGTCGATCTGCCACTGAGTAGTGTTCCCAGTCTTAATGACAAAGGTAGAAGCATTCTACTTCACCCAGTCATGATGGTTTACAAAACACCATCAACAAGCTCTACAGGCTTGATAACCTGATATGATTGTTGAGTAAAAATAGGAAAGAAGAGATTTTGTCCATTTAGTTTTCTTAGCAACGCTTGATACTGAAGTTGGCTTTCATTCTATGGCGTTGACCAAATAAATTTGGCTCTTTGACCTTTTGGGACAATTTCTTCTCCCAGGGACAAGAGAGTGCTCTCCTTCATTACAAGAATGATGTCAATTACAGGACCAAAGAGACCACCTCTTGGAATGTGAGCATCAAGAAAGGACCTATATTCCAACTTTACTAAGAAAGTAAATTTGATCCTTGAATAAGCCTACATGACCTTGTAAAATTATACAATGGGATATAGATGGAAAAATTGCCGGGAGGAAATTGATCCATAGAAGCATAGGGCGCTTCTCCCATCAAAATAAACGTCAAAAACTGACGCAAACTATGGGCGCTTCTATGGATCAATTTCCTCCCGGCAATTTTTCCATCTATATTCTAGCCATAGATTTGGCCCAGCCACCTTGCCAGCAAAACACCTCTTTGGTAGATTGTGAAGATTCCATTAGATCCCGTGTGGATCTCATGGAATAAAGTCCGCCCTAGACTGACGAGGGCCATTAGCCTGAAACCATGGTCTCTAGGTGGACGCTTCTCAATTTGCCAAAGCTGGTATTGTGGCTTTGTCATCGACCCGAGGCCGCTAGTTTGCCGCGATGGTCAATAGATGGCGTCAGTTTTTGACGTTTATTTTGACGGGAGAAGCACCCTATGCTTCTATGGATATACAATAGGATGATTTAAAAAAATGAAGGTTAAAAGCCAGGTTATCCTGGTCCTCAAGTACTTTTGAGAACGAAGATTATCCTACAGTTTTATGACAAGGCACAATTTGGATTATAGATTATAAACACAAGGTAATAAAACCAAATCTAAATAAATAGTGTGACATTTGGGTAACAGCATCGTTACCATCTTCAGACAAGAGTGGTGATATTTAAAACATTCTGTGATATTTTTTTCTCATTCAGCACTTTTGTTTGAAGATGGTAACAACGCTGTTACCGAAACGTCACACACTATTTATTTGGATTTGGTCATATTACCTTGTGTTCCTACAGTTTTATCTCTCCTTAGAAAATACTAAAGTATCCATAACAATCTACATTTATACCAGAATTTTCCTTCATTGGCCTCTCCCATTTTCATTTGAAAAGTACTACTGATGCTAAAGATACAAATACAGTATAACCTCGTTAATTCGACACACCCCAATTCGACACTCGGCGATAATTCGACCATGTTCCGATGTCCCGACCTCCGGCCTATCAAATAACAAACCGTAATTCGACAGTATCGATAATACGACAGTTCCGATAGTTCGACCATTTTAAAATTCGAATTTCGACAGTTGAATGTTATTTTACATGCAACTTTACCGCTAAACGGTATTACGGCGGGCGCCGATCGGATCGCGCCTGCGCACTTTTGGTTTCTGGTTAGTTTAAGTTTCACTTTGCAGTGCCGTTGCGCAATTTCGCGGATGTTATTGTTGTTTTTTTACGCGGGAATTTCAGCATCATGCGCTAACTAATAATAATTTTTATTTTTTTATTTTTAACATTGAAATATTTTAGCTATTTTTAAATTTATAAATAATTTCCTTTTAAATAAATAAATCTTTATACAATGTAGCCACAATGATTATGATAACATTTTATTTCAATATTCCATTTCTGTGTTATTATAAAAGATTTAACCCGGCAGCGGTCGCGCCCTCTTTTATACCTTGAAAGGTCGCGGTGGGTAAAATTTACCCACTTTTAAAAACCTAAATAAATCAAATATTCTTTTCAATATTTTTTTTTTTTTTTCTATGTCAGAATAATGATTTGTCTATTAAATAACTTTATATAAAATCCTGAGATATAAAAATCATATTTTATTTATTTTATTAATAACAAATCAAAATATCAAATATTTATGATATATTTGACTATTTTATGAAAATAAAAATATATATTAAAGATAGGTTATAAAATATAAATTTGTATGAAAGTTATCACTTCCTTTCATAGAAATTAGGACTTGTTTCGTCCTTTATGACATTCTTGACAAATTATTACAGAGTGTTCCTTACACAAAAAAGCAAAACAGTACTGGCAATGTTGAATAGTTTTTCTGTCCTTTTTTTCTTTCTGGCATTTATTGCATCGATGTCTTTCTCCTATTTTTGGCTTTTTAGATGGACCAGGCTCTAACAAATTAAAAATATCGGATGCCTTTTCCTTTATTTCACATGGCATTCTTCCGCTTACTGTGCGAACTTTGACCATCTCTTCAATAAGATCTAAGGATAAGGTTTTCAAAAAATGACGTCTTGATTTAACCTTTGATGCGTTGCCATTTGCAAAATGAATTATCTGGGAATTTATTGCCCCAATATTTAAAAGTGAATAAAAAATAACCATGGGCCATCTTCTTGAATTTCTAGCACAGTTATATGTAGCTTTCATTTCGTCCATCATATCTACACCACCCTTTGTCATATTATAAAACATCATCATCTCTGGCTTTTTCAATTCTCCCGTTGAATCATCTATATTTGCATCGTGGTGCAGAGTTGAAAGCATAAGTACAACTTTATTCTCTTTAGGCTAGTATGAAAGAAGTGTCATTTCACTTTGAAAGCCAAAAACACTAGTGTGTACATTTCTACCTCTGCTGATGACAAACTCTGAGGGGATTTCCTTTTTATTTCTTTTTAAGGTACCAACAATTGTTAGTCTTTATTGTTGTAAACGTTTTAGAGCTAAAGAATAACTGGTGAACCAGTTATCCATTGTTACATTGCGGCCAGTTCCCTTGATTGGCTCACACAATCGTTCCACAACGTCACTTGGACTGTTGCTGACATTGTAAGGACCTTCAGGGTTTTTTCCTGAATAAATCTCCAAGTTACAAGTATAAAGCATTTTTGAATCCATGAGAGCAAATAATTTTATTCCATATTTATTGTGTTTACTCGGAATATACTGGCTGAAATTGCATTTCCCTCTGAAAGCGTCAAGCTTTTCATCCACCGTTATACATTCCGAAGGAGAATAATGCTTTTGGCAATTTTTTTACAAAAGTATCAAGAATCAATCTTACAGCTGCTAATTAATCTTGACGAAGTCTTTCATTTCTTGTAGCTTTGTCATCAAAACGAATTACTCTGAGAAGAAATCGGAATCTGTTTTCAGACATAGCTATTCTACACAATTCAAATCCAGTACTATCTCTTGCCCATGCATCATCTGTATTCAATTTATTCGCTTTCATGACCCCAAGAAAGTAAATAATTCCCAATAAAGCTTTAATTTCATGTAGGTTTGTCAAATTAGCATCTCTTTCTCTGCTATAGTTCTGCTGAATATTCCTAATGTAAATGTTAGTATTTGTAACTATGCATTCAAGTATATTGTCATCTATAAAGAGATTCCAACAATCTAATATCGATTTAGTATTTTTTGCTTCACCCTTTACCCCTGGTAGATGGGTGATAATATTTTCACTGCGAGTTCGAACATTTTTTGGGGGGAAGAGCTTTCTTCCATTTAGTCTTTTGGTCCTTTCCTATATAGTAATTGAAGCTTGGATCCTCATTGTTTTCTTCTTCTGATAATGTATACTGTTCAGTGTCTGTACTCCAATTCCTCTCTTCTATTTGATCATCAGTTTCTGATTCCTCATCATCGGGATTTGGAATATTATTATCATCACGGAGAAAATCAGCATTTGAAAGCATTTTATGTAAAATAATGTAAAAAGAGGAAATAAAATATATATCCTACCTTATTGTTGGAAGATTAGATTGTATTATTGCACTTGGGGCAGCAAAACCAAACAACAAGAAGCCAGAAAGTAACTCGAAACTTAATTCCGCAAACCAAAACCAAAAGCGTTAAAAGGTCGCGCTGGGTAAAAATTACCCAATGACGAGAACTCAAAAGGTCGCACTGGGTAAAATTGACCCAAACATGCTAATAAAATGAATATATGTCATAAAATTAAAATTATAGGTCTATTATAATAATCTTTAGATAGATTTAGAAAGGTACTGAGAATATATTTTAAATATATATATTTTTTAATATAGAAATATTTTCGAAAAGTTCCTTCTGGGTAATTTTTACCCATTGCGACCGCTTAAGGGTTAAACACAAAATCAATAACACCTGCAGCAGCAGTGGATGCCTTTAATACATTAAAATTTATTTATTAAAAGACATTTCAGAGGAAGAAAGGCATGCATGTTTTTTCAAAATGCCATCTGGAATACATCCTGAATAGAATTTCAGTGCAAAAACAGATATCTATAAAGAAATTTTATGATTATTTTAAAATAATATTTTGATATTTTCTTTTTATTTACCATATTTATTTCCTTTCAACTGCTATATTTTTCAATTAGAATAAAATATTATTTAATATATTATATTTAATATTTTAATGTCTGTAGAGTTAATATTTGATTATATTACTGAAAAGAAACACATTGCCAATAAATTTATTTGTTACAATTATTTATGTTTCTAAAATATGTATTAATGCCATTTTGCCACTGATACTAAAAGTTAATCATGAAAATAAAATAAAAACACACAATGGTTTCAATTAATATCATTAATTTATATTACAAGGCTATTTTAAAAAAATATTATTTTAGCGAGTTAGATGATTACCTAATCATATAACCTTAATTCGACACTTCCTTTAATTCAACCGAAAGCTCTGATCCCTTGGGCTGTTGAATTAAAGAGGTTCGACTGTATATAGTTAATAATTAGTTAAATAGCAATAAATAGTAGTTATATATATGTACAGTTAAACCTGTCTATAGTGCCCCCTCTTGGGACTCGCCAAAATAGGGTGCCATAGAGAAGGGGTGCTATAGACAGGTCACTTTTAATGTAAAATGTTTTCATTTTAATGTTTAAAATCAGGCGCTATAGAGAGGAAGGCACTATTCAGAAGGGGCACTATAGACAGGTTTAACAGCAATTAGTTAAATAGCAATAATTAGTAGTTATAATTGGTTAAATTTTTAATATAACACTTGGGGGTAGTTCTAGGTCGGTTTATAGAATAAATGATAAATTTAGCCATCTTCTTTCACATATATCAAACAGAAAAACCTGCAGCTCCACAACACATTTTGTCTTACATTAGATGCAATAAACAAGACCTTTAGGAGAGGCTGCTGCTTATCATAAAACAGCTAGTTTGAGGAATATGAACTGATGGAATTCATGTAATCTTTAACACAATAACACATAAGAAACTACAGAAAAATAAGACCCAAGTAGTAAAGAAGCCTAAGGGCAACAAATAGAAAAGATATATACTTTCATGGTATACAAATAGAAATACCCAGTGTAAAGAAAGTTTCGCAAACATGGCAGAACCCTTTGCAAGGCCTGAGGCTCCTTTTTGAATTGATAAAATTGTAACAAAATGTTCTTATTGAAATAAAAAATAAATGCTAGGCACTACCAGTTTAATAAATACAAACTATATATTCAATCTTTTGTATGTGTCATTTAATTTTGAACAAAGAATATATCTTCTCAATTGAATTTAAAACACTTGGTACCATCTTTAAATCATTTTTCAAATCAGCCCAATTTATCCAACTATAATTCAACACCCCCACACTAGGGTTTTAACAACCAAATTCTCTAATATATGTTGTGAAGACGTTGTTAGTGTCCATTAAGTCAACTTTTTCAACTCTGCCTTTGCCAGTCCGAATGAAAAAGGAAGAGGGGGAGCAGTAACAAGCTCACTAAAAAACCTGTGTTAGCTGGCGTGGCTGATAGTGCCCTGTAAAGGCTCCAGGGATACAGGATGAGCAGCATTTGTACTCCATGTTAGGAGCGGCTGCATGTGGCATCTGTTCATGTCTGGGTGGCCATTTCATATTGGAGCTAAGTCAGGCTAAGTGGCCTGATACTGAGTAGTGCTCCCAGTCTAAATGACAAAGGTAGATGCATTCTACTTTACCCAGTGAGATAAGAAGTCAACTTTTGGCAACTATATGGACCATAGTCATAACTTTATCTGTTAGTGATATTACTGACAGCTCATCTAGTGCCTTCTGGTAGGCTTTCTTGACTTTTGATATCTTAGGGTGTTGAAACTCCGCCTACTTCCTTAAGTTTTGTCCATCAGTGTATATATGGATCAATGCTTTTGAGGTTTAAGTTCGAGAGATGACTTATAAAGCTAGCTGTGTGCATCATAAATCGATCAATTATTTTTATATCTATGATTGAATATTCTAGAAGTAACTTTAAGACAGTTGTTTGTCAATTTCTGTAAATATTTAACAGATACCGTAAACTTGTTGGTTTAAAAAATCGTTTCATACTACAAGATCTGTACTGTGGGGGGTCGGTGGAAGGCTGGTTAAACCGTTTGGTTTTCGACCACTACGACCCGGGTTCGATCCCCGCATTGGACATTTTTTCTGTTTAAAAAAATATATTAAAAATGCTCCAATGGCCCCCCGATTCTTGCAAAAGTCCAACCCCACCAGCGAGTGCAAGTAACCAAACGGGGCTCTGGCACATTTGTAAGTGCAAAGTCGAACTGCTTTCACATGTGTAGACATGTGGTGCGCTTACAGTAAAAAAAGCAGTCGCTAACTACCCACCATGATTATCATGGCCTGTACCACGTGTACTAGGGATAAGCAAAAAATATATATATATCTGTACTGTACAACAGATGTTTCACAACGGGCAACTAATTAAATTTGTAGCCAAAAGGATCCCACAGACCAAGCTAGGCAGCTTCATAGAGAACCGAGTCAACGGCTACCTGAAGAGGAAGGATTCCGGTGTGGGGGAGGTGTATGTCCGGGTGGTGTCCAGCAGCGACAAGATTGTGGAGGTCACTCCTGGGATGAAGAGCCGGTGAGTTACCTAGAGTTGGCAGAGTCCACATGGACCTGATTGGACTCCACTACTGACACAGATAGAAGGTAGTGAATCCTCTACTGGATAATGACAGACACAAGGTAATAAGACCAAATCCAAATAAATGAATAGTGTATATATAAATAAACACATTATTTATTTATTTGGATTTTGTCTTATTACCTTGTGTTTATAATCTATAATCCAAATTGTGCCTATTCATGGATAATGACAGGTTTTAACAACAACTCAGGTAGCTATCTAAAGATATCGGATGTCCTTGTTAGTACTTCATTTTTAATTAACATTTATATTTTTGTTTTACATTTTCTCTCCAACGTTACAACTTTTCACTTTACACTTTCATACTATGTTTCAAACTACAAAGTCTTCTTTCTTATCTCCACTCAATCATATTAGGGTGTCAAGCCTGTAAAGTCATGATTGGGTGAAGTAGAATGCATCTGCCTTTGTCACTAAGACTGGGAACAATACTCAGTGGCAGGCTGACTTAGCTCTAAAATAAAAGGCCGCCTCTGACATGAGAAACAGACGCCATGTGCATTCGCTCCTAACATGGAGTACAAACGCTGCTCATCCTGTATCCCTGGATTAGGAGCCTTTACAGGGTACTATCAGCCGGGCCAGCTGAGCCCAGGTTTTTTAGTGAGTTTGTTACTGCTCCCCCTCCTCCTTTTTCATCCGGGCTTGGGACCAGCAAAGGTGGAGTTAAAAATGTAATACAAGGTGATAAACTAAAACCAAATTGGATTTGGTCTTATTACCTTGTAGTTCTAATCTATAATTCAAATTGTACCTTATCACTGTACTATGTCTTACCTTGGCAGAGCTGACTGCTATAGGGCGCGTCCCCAGGTGGCGGATAGGGGAACGACCTTCAGATATGAAGGCCAGCTGCGAAACAAGCAGAATAACTCTGACAAATAAGCAGTCGCGGACCAACAGCAGCATTGTTAGAAGAGGAGTAGACCTCTTTAAAAATCCTGACTTCAACTGACCCGGTTGATAGACCTCAGCAAGGGTCCCACTCCAGGGATACGGAGGAGCTGTGTCGGTACTCATGTTAGAGTCGGCAGCAAAGGCGTCTGCTTCCATGTTAGGAACGGCCTCAAACTACAGGCAAAGTCAGACTTTCACCAAAGTGTGCCTGGATCATGGTGCCATGATCAACGAAAGCTGCACCCCTATACCCCATTCCATGAGATCAGATGTTGATTTGCATGCTGCATCGCCCGTCGCGCAGAATAAACAGGGGCGTGTTCAGGACTTAGGTAGAGGGTTCTGTCCGATAAGTATAATACAGTCTCCACAACTTCACACTTTGCAACTTCCAAGCAATTGAGCATTCTGCAGTGCAACATAAATGGATTGTGCTCAACAGCAACAAAAATTAAATTAGAAGAAATAATGGAAATAGCTGAAAAACAAAAGATACAAATTATAGCCCTACAGGAAACCTAATTAAATGAAAAGTACAATCTCAAATTTAAAAACTACAATATCCTCAGAAAAGACAGAAATAAAGAAGGGGGTGGCCTTGCATTTTTAATCAAGAATTTGTACTATGAAGACATAGCCATTAATATTCCAAACACATCAGACCTCGAAGCCCAAGGTATCAAAGTCTACCTCAATCAAAATAAAACCATCAACATATTCAATATGTATCACCCACCAAACAATAAACTTATTGACGATGGAACAATGGCTCAATTTCTTACAGACAACACTATTATTGTAGGTGACCTTAATGCCAAACATCAACTATGGGGATGTTCCACGCCAAACCCAAGAGGCAAAATACTTTCAAACTTATTTGACGACAATGCCTTCATGTGCTTAAATGATGGGAATCCTACCCACCATTCCTACAGTTATAATACCGCACAAGCCCTTGATATAAGTTTCTCCAGTCCTGACATTTTCCACAAATGCAAATGGCAAATATTAAAAAGTATTGGAAGTGATCATTTGCCTATTTTGATAGAAATTAGCACCAAGACCAAAACCAGCTCAATTAAAGAAAAATTCTGGAACTTCAAAAAGGCTAATTGGAATCTTTACCAGCAAAACACCAATGAAGACTTTAGAAAAGCACCCACTAGGATAAAAGATCTGGAACAAAATTGGATATCTTTCAAAAACACCATTATTAAAGCAGCCAAAGTTTCAATACCAAGAGGTAATATTAAGAAATGGATTCCAAATTATACACACCAGGCAAAAGATATTCAAATACTTATAAATAAAAGAAATTAACTACAAAAAAAGTGCACCCAAAACCAAACAAATTGTAGAACTGAACTGAACATTGTGAATGCAAAAATAAAAAGATTATACGTAAATATGAAAAGGGAAAAATGGAAACAAACTTGTGAAAACCTGAACCCAAGAAACCCAAATACAAAACTTTGGCATTTGGCAAAACAAATTGACAGAGCCCAGCCACAAACTGAAAACACAAATATGATTAAGAATACAGATGGTACCCCAGCAACTAATGACAAAAATGCTGCTAATCTTTTAGGTAATTCATATCAAATAAGTAGTAAAATCAAATTTGAAATAAAAGATAAGAAAGTTGAAAAAAAGGCCCGAAAGATTATCCATGACTGTAAAAACGTCACTAACACTCATAATATTTTCCATGAAAAAATCAATATGAAAGAGCTAGATTATGCATTAGAAAACACTGACCTGTACAAGACTCCTGGGCCAGATGGAATCCATGGCCAAATGATATCAAACTTGGGCAAAAATGGCAAAGAAAAACTTCTTGATATTTTCAATAACTCCTGGAAAACTGGAAAATTGCCTCAAGACTGGAAAACTGCAACAATAATTCCTATTAAAAAACTTGACAAATCTGCTGATGACCCAAAAAACTACCGACCTATCTCCCTCACAAGTATTTGCTGCAAATTAATGGAAAAAATTATACTCAGACGACTCACCTACCACCTCGACACAAGAAATCTCTTACCAAAAGAACAATATGGATTTAGGAAAGGACATGGGACAATAGACCAACTCTTATTTTTCACACAAAAGGTAAAAGATGCACAAAACAGAAAACCAACTAACCACACAATAGCTGCTTTTTTAGACCTTACACAAGCTTTTGATAAGGTATGGAAAAACAAGTTAATTACAAAATTATACAAACATTTCAAAATTTATGGAAAAGCTATCACTTGGATAAATGATTTCCTTAAAAATAGATACATCAGGGTCAAATATAATGGCACTCTATCTAAAACCTTCAAATTGTACCAAGGATTACCACAAGGATCAGTCCTTAGCCCAACTCTCTTCACCCTATTTATTGCAGGCATAGAAGAAAAAATTTTACATAAAACCAATATTGGACTTTTCGCTGATGACATAATTCTATGGAGCAGCAATACTAACTGGAAAAAGGCTGAAAGAGATTTGAACAAGACTCTTTTCCACCTAGAAAAATTTGCTAATAAACATAAATTAGAATTTAACCCTCAAAAATCTGAAACCTGTCTTTTTACTACCGATAAGAAACTATACAAAATAAGACCAAAAATTATTCTGAAAGAACAACAATTGCAATATAATAAACATCCTAAATATCTTGGCTACACCCTGGATCCAGAAATTAACTCCAGTAAACATATTGAAGAAGTTATTAGAAAAGGAAGAGACCGACTAAAAATCCTGAAATATATTTCAGGAAGAGAGTGGGGAGCCGATGCAACCACACTAAAATTAACTTACACATCTCTAATTAGACCTATCCTGGAATATGGATATCAAATCTATGGTACAGCATCTGAAACAAATCTAAAATCACTGGAAAGGATACAACTAAGTGCAGCTAGAATTATTACAGGTCTTCGAAATACCTGCCCTAATGATATTGTACTTTACGAGGCAGACATTATGCCCTTAAAGGATAGAAGAAGCTACAATCTGCCAAAATATATAAACAAAATCAAGAGTTATGGAAACAAACACAGAATTAATTGGGAATCCAATTTAAGACTCAAAAAAGAAGGCCCTCTACACCTGGCCAAAAGAAATGAATTTTTAAAATATAAAGTGGAAAAAAATTATTTCGCAGAAAAAATTTCTCCATGCAAACCACTACAAAATGTTATTTTTAATGCCACTTTAAATGAACCCACCAACAAACAATACCAAAATTCAGAATACTTAAAACAATTATCATTAGAAATAATAACATTCCTAAAAATGCAATAACTATCTATACCGATGGTAGCAGAGACGAGCTAGGACACACTGGCAGTGGCTGTCTCATCAAAACCACAAATGGCATTGAAAAAATGAACAGAAGAAACCTAGATTTTTGCTCAGTCTTCAGATCAGAACTTATAGCCATCTATGAAGCCTTAAAATCCATCAGAAATACTAATTATCAAAATATCTGGATTCTTACTGATAGTAGAAGTGCCATACAACACTTGAGTCACACAGGGGAACTCAGAGACAAAGTAAGCAGGAACATAATTGGTTATCTCCAAAAACTCTCAAAAACCTCAAAAATTCACCTTTAATGGATACCCTCACACGTTGGCATTGAAGGCAATGAAGCTGCTGATGTGCTAGCGAAAAAAGGCACAAAAGAACCCTTGCCACAGAAAAATAAACTTACTTTTAAAGAAATAGAAACAATAGCCAAAACAAAAATAAACAAGAACTGGAGGATCCCACCTAAGCACAGTTGGTACAGTGGAGTGAACCCAGGAGATGCTCTGAAGATCAGAAATAGACAGCATCAAACAACACTAACAAGATTTAGAACAGGCCATCTCAAGCCATTGAAGATAGAAAATAATAACAAAATTTATCCCACTTGCCCAAAATGTAGTTTGGTACCTGCAGCTCCAGAACACATTTTGGCTTGCATTAGATGCACTAAACAGGACCTTTGGGAGAGGCCGCTGCTCATCATAAAACAGCTCGAGGAGCATGAACTCAGGAATTCGTGTAATCTTTACACAAGGGGATAAGAAACAACAACAATTAAATTTCCAGATTGTGTTTAGATAGGATTTACCAGGCAAACCGTCCAAAAATACCATTACGGTCAAATGAAGTCATAAATTATAATCCACCGGATAATAAAATGTATAAGAAACACAGGCGGCTAAAGAATCTTCAAGAAATCTCAGAAGAATGGATTCCAGAGATTCTAGATCGACTTGAACAAATCCAAAGCCCGGATGAAAAAGGAGGGGGAGCAGTAACAAGCTCACTAAAAAACCTGGGTTCAGCTGGCCCAGCTGATAGTACCCTGTAAAGGCTCCTGATCCAGGGATACAGAATTAGTAAAGTCTGTTCTCCATGTTAGGAGCGGCTGCACATGGCGTCTGTTCCTCATGTCAGAGGCGGCCTTTTTTTTTAGAGCTAAGTCGGCCTGCCACTGAGTAGTGCTCCCAGTCTCGATGACAAAGGCAGACGCATTCTACTTCACCCAGTGTGGAGATAAGAAAAGAAGAAGAAGGGTGTTGAATTCTATATATTTTAAATGTTTATAGGTAGCTATGTGATAACCAAAGTGGAGAAGAGCATTGCTCAATACAAATAATTATATGTAATTCTAATGTCCTAAAAAGCTTATGTCCATAGTTTTCTTAAATACCATTTCTAAGATTCTACCCTTCATTGCAGCATATAGAGGGAGAATCGTAAATACAGCATTAGAGCTCTAAGAAGCAGTCTGGTAGATTAAATTGGCAAAACTGCTGGGAGCATTCACCATTGGTGAAACAAGTCCTCCCAATTTTTTTTTCATTGCAGTAAAAAGCATACTTTTGTACTTACAAGTATGACGGCCTTGTTTAGTTACTTGCATTTGCTGGTGGTGTTGGCCTTTGCAAGAATCATGAGCCATTGGAACTTTTTTTTTTAAATAGAAAAAGTGCCCAATGCTGGATTTGATTCCAAGTTGTATTAAATCAATGGTTTAATACCACCATCAACCCTCCGGAGAATTTTTGACGTGACGTCTTAAATTAGGTTGCGGCTGGGAGTCACTTATGAAAAAGTGTAACGCCCGGTAACGTTACGATGAGTCATCGAACGAGTGCTGCGCGCGCAGTGCTAGAGAATTAGGCGCATTGAATCGGCGCATGCTTGTCTCTGTCTTTGTCTTTCTCGAACGTTCTTGGCGTTGGAAAAACAAGAAAGCGTCATAATACAAGTTCACACGTGTGGTTAAAGTATCGTCAGCTGTGTCTGTAGTGAAAATGTGGAGTGCTTAGATTCGTCATTTACAACAACTACAACAATAAAGGTAAATAATTGTACACTGATATTTCATTATCGTAAACTATGATTGATTGATTAATTGTTAGATTGACACAAAAGTTGAGAAACTGAGTTTATAGGTTATGTCATACTATTGATAAATGTTGATAGTGTTAAGTAAATTATTAGTTTAAAATTAATTAATTAATTAATTATTATTTTACAATTTTTAAATAGTTTCAAATTTATTTAGCAAAAATTTGAACCTTCGATCTGAATAAATGTTTTGATTTTCGAATTGATTCTTTAAAATTACAAATATTAAGAAAAAGTGGCAGATATAAGAAAACTTTATTTAAACTGTGTTGAGCAAGAATTTTAACATCTAATTTAAGTAAATGTTTTAATTTTCAACTTCATCATTTACAATTACAAATTTTATTTAATTTCAAATTTATTTAGCAAAAATTTGAACCTTCGATCTGAATAAGTGTTTTGATTTTCAAATACCAACGCGGCTGGTGGAGCGGCGATCTATCGTAAATTATCATCGACATCTACGGCGGAAGTGTTCCAAGTTGCGATTACAGACGTAACTCGTGTCATTAAAACCAAGGGTGACATGTGCATGACTTAAGTTACTTGCTTCGCCGCTAATACTAGCTTCAAGTTTATACTCGGTGCTGTATATATTCATCCAGGAGCTAGTATGCAGGATATTGGAATGTTACTATGGCAAGGACTCGGTCCGTACATTCACAACAGCCAGTACGTGCCACCGTTCTTGCAAGTTGATTCTAGTATACAGATTCTTCTGTGTGGTGATTTTAACAAAAACGTAAAGCCTGACAACTCGTTTCTTAAATTCATGAAAAATACGTATAATCTTGATTGCGTATCAAACGTTTCTAAGTCAACTACGTTAAAAGGAACAACTATCGACTTGACTTTCGCAAGACACATTACAGCAGAAACACTTCCTTTCATTTCATATTTCTCCTATCATCGTCCTATCCTCAACAAAATCACTCAAATAGGAATTAGTTAAGTTTAAGTTTACATGTACAATGTTTTAGTAAACAAAATATATTTCTATAGTTAAAATTTGTGCAATTCTTATTTTCATTCAATTCCTTGTTCCTATTGTGCAATTTAATTATATTCATATCAATAAATATTCTACCGTTGTCACGTAAAATCTTCGCCCGTAAAACCGACTTTACAGGCAACCAACAATTTTTTTTTTAATTTATATTTCCAAATGATTTGATCCCAAGGTTAACCAATAGTTTTGACCACTCATCTACAGACCCCCATGAGGATCATCGCTGCCTCATGTTGACCGTTCAGAAACATGACAGACTGGTAAGGCAGCAGTACTGGTAAGAAGAGATAGACATTTGATGATAACCACTATCACCAAACCAAATAAGATTTTCCAAATTTGATAAATACTCTGGCCTCCCAGACTCTAATACACAATAAAAATATAAAAGTTTGGAGAAATCTGGGGGCAAGACACTTTTGTTGTAAACTTTCTTTATTAGCATCTTAGAAGCACACAACCTAAGGTGGCAAATATTTAATTAAAAAAAAAAAACACCTTGCAGCTACAACCACGCATCCAACATTCATCCAGACTATTCAAGAAACACAAAATAAGATGGAATATGGTAATAAAAGCTTAACAATAGAAAAATTTTGCTAAAACAGAGAGTTAATGGAACAGAGATAGAGGACTGTACAGTGATGGTGAATTTTATTCAAAGATCTTCGTCCTCCTCGTCGGGCAGGGGGATGTTCTGGGCTTCCCTCATCTCGTGTTCCAGCCGAGCCTGCCACTCTGGGTCAATGGTCACCTCTGGCGGCGCCAACGCAGGCATGGCAACAAAGTCTAGGTTGGGGTCGCCAATAAGTTTGCGGGCCAGCCACAGGAACGGCTTCTCAAAGTTGTAGTTGCTCTTTGCGCTGATGTCATAGTACTGCACACACCACACTTCCTGTAATCTTCTTTTGACACTAGTTTGTCCCAAGTTATTGTTTCTTATTCCCTTGTGTAAAGATTACACAAATTCGATAATCAGTGGCCTCTACCAAAGATCCTGTTTAGTACATCTAATGCAAGCCAGTGTTCTGGAGCTATAGGTGCCAAGCTACATTTTAGATTGTTCCAAGAACTAGTACTAGTCTCAAAGTTGCATCTTCTCTTTGCACCCATCATCCAACTGCTTTATAAATGGGACAAGAAAATAATCCACCACATTATTCAGCAATACCAAAATAAAACCAAAGATGGCTTGACAAGTATGTTGATGTGTAATATAATACTCAATCACTTTCAGGTCCTATTCCACACTATATTTCATTACAACAACAAAAAGCTTTATTAAGACCTTATACAGATTCTCAGCGCAGGGTCCTTGCAGGAAAAACAACCCACTCAACTAAGTCCATTAAATGTGTTCTATAGAGCACCATTAAAAGGACATATATAGGTTCATTGTAATCATTTTATTCAACCTCTCTTAGCTGTCATCAGAGTGAATGTGTGTGCCAAATGGAAACTCACAAAAAGGTTTTTTACTGTAATTATATTCATTCAAATAGAACTTTTTTTTTTCAAATATTGATGGCATTCTTGACATGGAAATGGAAAATAATTTGAAGTATTCTGCATGTTTTTAAATTTTCTGATTTGCCTTCACTGGAAATGACTCTTTAGAATTTATTTCTAAATGCTTTTTTTACCAGATCAAGGCCTTTGAATGTCCAGTAAGTGGCAAACCATTTTCCCCATTAGGCCATTCAATTCAAATGTTTCCCACATATATTTGTGACATGGGCTTAAAATTGTTCCATTGAATCTGGGCAAATACTTAACATGAATTCCTTTCATTTAATTGTCATTATTATTGGAGAATATTGTATATTTCTCATTATTCTCCATATTTCTGGGAGAATATGTAAGAATAAAAATAAGGCAGACTAAAGGTAAACAACTTTTTATGGCAGAAAGAGTACAGTAAAAAGCTTTTTTTTTAATTATCCCTAGTACACGTGGTACAGGCCATTAAATCATGGTGGGTAGTTAGCGACTGCTTTTACTCTAAGCGCCACATGTCTACACATGTGAAAAGCAGTTGATATTTACAACAATGAATAATATGTGGAGGTTATTCACATATTAAAACAAAGTTAACATTGTGGGATTTGATCCTGTCATGGCTGTCTAGAATCGAGGGTTTTAGCCACTCATCCACTGACTTGTCACTATGGAGATTATTTAAAAGTGAGAACAAGTTATTTTTATACCTCTTTCCTTTTCCATGATGTCTACAAGCTGAGACAATGGAACCCAATGGAGATTGTTTAAACGGCTCGAGGAATAATAACAACAACGGTTTATAAACAGAAAACTGTGAGTATAAGATGGCTTACCTGCAAGTTCTTCTTCCTATGGAAGACGATAGACTTGGCTTTAACCTTCCTGTCCTTGATGTCCACCTTGTTGCCACACAGGACAATGGGGATATTCTCACAGACCCGCACCAGGTCCCTATGCCAGTTGGGCACATTCTTGTATGTGACACGGGCCGTGACGTCAAACATGATGATGGCACACTGGCCCTGGATGTAGTAGCCGTCACGGAGGCCGCCAAACTTCTCCTGACCCGCTGTGTCCCACACATTGAACCTGATGGGTCCGCGGGTGGTGTGGAAGAGGAGGGGGTGCACCTCTACTCCCAGGGTGGCTGCACACATTCACAGGATATAGAAACACCTTGAGATTCAATGGAGTAGTATATACAGTAGAACCTCCAAGAAGGACACTCGCTGAAATGCTCCAATGGCTCCCAATTCTTGTAAAGTCCAACCCCACCAGCAAGTACAAGTAACCAAACGGGTATCTGGCACATTTGTAAGTGCAAAGTCAAACTGCTTTTCACACGTGTTGACATGTGGTGCACTTATAGTAAAAGCAGTTGCCTAATTCTACCTAACATGATTATCATGGCCTGTAAAATGTGTACAAGGGAAAAGCAAAAAAAAAAAAAACACTCCCACTAGAGGACACCTCTCTATAAAGGGCAGTTTTCATCTCCAAAAATTACCCTTTATACTATACTAGCCAAATGGCAACGCCCATGTTTTAATTTAGACACGTGGACCTGTTGGATCATTAACGCCCATGTTTTACCCGATTGAATGTTTTTATTCAAATACTATTTGTTACAATTATAAATTGGCGCCTTAAATAAATGCATATATTAGTTAATAACTATAGCCTATGTGCTTTATCTGTCTATGTACTTTTGGCTTCCGTAGGCGTCTCTTACTGGGAAAAAGAAAGAGGATTCCATTTAGTTATTAACTAATATATGCATTTATTTAAGGAGCGACCCGCTCCAACACAATAGTTACAAAAACCAAAAAGCGAGTGGGGGGGGGGGGCATTGTAGCAAACCAATAGGAGAGCGCCATTCCAAAAAAAAAAAGCAAACGGTGACAGAGATGAAGACATGACCATGACGCTCGTAACTGTATATAGAATAGCAACTCTCCAGTAAGAGGACACCTCTCGCTAAAGGACATTTTGGCTCTTCAAATGTGTCCTTTACAGGGTCTCTACTGTATACACAGTGGATATAACTGTATAGTATAACTTTATAACAGTATAACTGAAAAGAGAGATCTAAGAAGAAGTAAATAATTTTTTTTCTAAATTTACAAATTTTTGTATATCAACTTTTTGTCATTGGTCAAATTGGGTGAAACAATTAAAATATCCAGGAAGGCTGCCTTTTTAAATATATAATTATATTCAATGAACACTCGGATTCAATAAACAAAACTGTTGAATGCTATCCTCACACATGTAATGGCAACAAAATGACCTTGAAAAATTATTGGTACATTTTTTTCCTGCTAAAAGTTTCTGGTCAATTTACCTTTCAAATTTTTTCTCAACTGGGAACTTAAGATAAAACTCGAGCTTATATAAAACTTCTAATTTCACATTTTAGCATACAAGTGATATTTGGTTTTATATTTTTTTATGAATTGAAAATTTGACCTCAGTTTAGCTAATCCTTGTTAAGAGAATTAGGTTCCCTTTTCCCAAATTATTTTTTTTTTTCATCCTGATGATATATTTTTTATATTGAGACAGGACTTAAAGCACAGCTATAGAAATGACAACAGTTTCTCATTGTCAATGTTCTGTATGTGTTGATAAGGGGGGCAAAGGTGGCATGATCGTAGCCAACCAATAGGAGGGCGCCATTCCAAAAAAAAAGCAAACCGTGACAGAGATGAGGAATGACGCTCGTAACTGTATATAGAATGAGAAAGGACACATTTTCATCTCAAAAAATACCATCTCTACTATTTATATTAATTATTATTTTCAAGCTTTCAGCCCTTCAACAGGATTTATCACAGTAACAAATTAATAATACAATTTTTATTAAAATTATTATATACATATTTTAAATACTTATTATATATTGAGAGAAGAATACATTACATTATTTTTGTATGAAAGTTGTTTAGTAACCTGATATGTTACTATCAATTTACTAGCAGCAGAGATAATGGCCTTCATTGACCCAAGGTTCTAATGTATGTGGGAGGTGGTGTACAAAACTATCTTTCTCCCTATCTAATATTTATCCTGATAAATGTTATCACCGTGGCCTGATATGTCATTACATTTATGTAGATATACCTTGGTCTTTCCGACATACACAAAGCTTTAGAAATGATATTCATGTTCCTAACCAGTAAATATTCTCCAATAGCCCCTGATTCTTGCAAAAGTCCAACCCCACCAGTGAGTGCAAGTACCAAATGGGGTTATGGCACATTTGTAAAGGCAAAAGTAGAACTGCATTTCGTGTGTATACATGTGGTGCACTTACAGTAAAAAGCAGTTGTTAACCTCTTACCTACCATGATTATCATGGCTTGTACCACTTGTACTAGGGATAATAATTTTTTAAAATATTCTGTGTGATAGCAATATTTTCAGGCTTCAGTTTTCTAAGCAGCCTGAACAAGTGCTCCATTCCTATTATTCAAACTGCCGTCTAGATTTTCAAGGTACCAAATCGAAATAACTAAATTGTTACATTTTAACAATGCAGGAGAGGAAAAACAGTAATAATACCAGTAAAAGGCATTTATTATAATTTTTATTAAAGCTAATCATATAATGGCAATATGAAATTTATATACAGGAAGGCTTAAATAAGACAATGATGCTAATAAATAGATTCTTCTTGCTTATCCCTAGTACACGTGGTACAAGCCATGATAATCATGGTGGGTAGAAGTTGGCGACTGCTTTTACTGTAGGTGCACCAAATGTCTATACATGTGAAAAGCAGTTAGACTTTACACTTACAAATGTGCCAGAGCCCCGTTTGGTTACTTGCACTCGCTGGTGGGGTTGAACTTTTGCAAGAATCAGGGGCCATTGAAGCATTTTTTGATTCAGAAAAAAAGTGCCCAATGCGGGATACAAACCTGAGTCGTAGCGGTCGAAAACCAACGGTTAAGACCATCCTCCCACCGACCCCCCAATAAATAGATTAGTCTGGGTAAATTGGAGGAAATTTCTTATAACTGGATTTACCACAGACATTGCATCTTATTGGGTTTAGTTAACTTGTTATCTATGATATTGTAATAGAATTCTTATCTCTAACACTAATTGTATCATTATGGGCTTTTTCTCAGACCAGTTTAATAGCAATCATTATATCAGTCGTCATATACAACAACAAAAAGCCTTTATTTAGGGTCACTGACCCTATACAGGATTCACCAGAGGTATGCATAAGAACAAAGCAGTGAGACAAAGAAAATAACAATATAGACAGAAGAAAAAACAAGAAAAACAACACAAAAAGAGCAGCAGTAAGAAAGTTAAGAGTGAGTGTCACTTGGCCTTCTTCTGAGATATGGACTTGTGGAAACCATAAAACGCCGTAGCAATATACTTATTCTGGGTCATATTGTCAATTATTGATGGAAGTGAAGCACAGAGTTGCCCAGTTTTGAGCATAAGGGTTCTTCTTTCAGAGCAGAGCAATCAAAAAATATAGTGAGTGATTTCATTTTTTAGTTTTGAATTACAGAAGGTACAAATCGGGTCCTCACCGCAGAGCCAGTCATCATATACTGTGACTTAACTGAAGAAATCAAAGCATCATCTTTACAACAAATATAAAACTATGGCTTGAGATAGGGGAGACACCGTTGATTTTGGCCGTATCTGACCTATGACGTCAAAATGACGTCGCGATGTAAACAAAGGTTACAACTGGCTCATTTTTTTTTTTCAAATTCGATTTAATTAATGATATTCTAAATACCTGCGACTAATTTATAGTTTCAATATATATATATTTTTTTTTCTAAATGACCTGCTAATTTTAAATAGATTTTTTTTTTTTTAATATTTAGCGCAATTGTAAACACGTGTATGTTGTGAATGCACCTTGAGAGCAATGGTGTCCGATATTTAAAATTATTATAAAATTAATTATTAATTTATATAAAAAATCAATATAAAAATTTCGTTTTTAATTTAGGTTAGTTTAAGTTCGGTATAGGTTAGGTTAGGTTAAGGTTCGTTCAGGTTAGGTTAGGTTAGGTTCGCTTAGGTTAGGTTAGGTTCGCTTAGGTTAGGTTAGTTTAAGTTAGCTTTAGGTTAGGTTAGGTTCATTCAGGTTAGGTTAGGTTAGGTTCAGGTTTTTATTATTTTTATATTTTTTTGTATATTCCTATTTATAAATATAACCTTTGGCACCATTGGAACGTATTACGCCATTATTTCTTTGTTTACGTTGGCGCAAAAAAATAATTAAAAAATTGCTAATAGAAAATTATTAAAATAAAAAATCCTTTATATATATATTGAAACTATAAATTAGTCGCAGGTATTTAGAATATCATTAATTAAATCGAATTTGAAAAAAAAAAAAATGAGCCAGTCGTAACCTTTGTTTACATCGCGACGTCATTTTGACGTCATAGGTCAGATACGGCCAAAATCAACGGTGTCTCCCTGAGATAGTAATGCAGGAGTCATCTCTTCGAAATAAATCATCAAATTGCCCATTACAAATTAAGAAGAATGATAGGAAAAAAAAGTGTCAATTTTTTAGAAATACATTAGTCACTTATTCAAACAAAAATATTGTCCACATCTTAAGCCTATCAAATAACCAACGATAATTCAACCATTTCTTCATTCAAATTTTGACAAGTTTAAATACAACTTTCGAAACTATTATAGACGTGTAGGATTCTTTTTTTTAACTCCGCCTTTGCCGGTCCCAAGCCCGGATGAAAAAGGAGGAGGGGGAGCAGTAACAAGCTCACTAAAAAACCTGGGTTCAGCTGGCCCGGCTGATAGTACCCTGTAAGGGCTCCTAATCCAGGGATACAGGATGAGCAGCGTTTGTACTCCATGTTAGGAGCGGCTGCACATGGCGTCTGTTTCTCATGTCAGAGGCGGCCATTTCTTTCGGAGCTAAGTCGGCCTGCCACTGAGTAGTGCTCCCGGTCTTAAAGACAAAGGCAGACGCATTCTACTTCACCCAGTGTGGAGATAAGAAAGAAGAAGACACATGACATTCACATTTTACATCTAAAATGATCATATTAAACAATATCAACAAATAATGATAAGCTGATGAGTAGAACTGACACCTTTTTGGACTTGGGCCAACATGCTAGCTACTCAACATTTCAATGTCTTATCTGAATAATTGTCTTCCTCCCAGTGTAGACACAAGGGCTGATAATGGTTATCATAGAGAAATAGCTCTCAGTTAGTTGACCTCATTCCTTCTTATAGGAGTTACTCTACCATTTCATACCAAGGTACAGGACACCAAAAGGAGACATTATTTTAGCTATAAATAGACATGATACCGCTCATCTGGAGTAATGGTTTTAAGAATGATTTTTCTGTATGCACAAAACCTACCAGTTCAACTTATTTGATTGCAACAACAATGGTGGAACCACATTTCAGCTTTACAGATCATCAACAATTAACCCAGACAATTTACTCAATGACTATTGACTTATCTTGGACCAAATACTTCAACATTGGCTGGTCTTCTAGGAGCACTTCTTTAGAACTTTTCAATCCACTGAATGCATTAAGGAAAATCCACCTTTGCCGGTCTCAAGCCAGGATGAAAGAGGAAGGGGAGCAGTAACAAGCTCGCTAAAAAAAAAACCTTGGCTCAGCTAATAGTACCCTGTAAGGGCTCCTGATCCAGGATGAGTCTGTACTCATGTCAGAGGCAGCCATTTCATATTGGAGCTAAGTCGGCCTGCTACTGAGTAGTGCTCCAAGTCAATGACAAGATAGAAGCATTCTACTTCAGTCACACCATCAAAAGTCTTCGAGGTATACAAGCTTGAGTAGATAAAAAAGAATAAGGAAAATATAAAGGCTGCAGACCTGGATAATTTATTGATGTACATTTTTTTTTACACTACATAAAACTGGAGCTTCTTTTCAATTCCATTTATACTTTGATTTGAAGCTAAGTTTCATTATCTTAGAAGGAATGTTTAGAGGGGGAAAGGATAAACATGGCAGCTAAAATTCTAACATGCCAATACTGAGGTCATTGGATTCCAGAATTGCGTGGAGCTACAGAGTTGTATTAAAATTGAATTATTCAAAATGATTTTTACATAAATAATTTTAAATTGAGATCATACTAAATCACTCCCCATACTATCTATATAAGGCAGTCAGTATATAAAGAGGCACTTTTGGCATCAATTAGTTAAACCTATATCATCTAACAAACAAAGATTTTAAGTAATCTTGAACTACTACTAGGAACAGGTTTCATTTTTTTTAAAAGTGGCAAGTGATAAAATGCATGCAAACAAAATAGAACAAACAAGGAAGAAAGGTAAGCAAACAATAGGGGGAGGGGAGACACACACTACATTTTACATGTAAAGGGTCAACTGACATTCCCCACCCACAGATTGCTAGGGAAGTTATGGGTCAGATCCTGGTGGATACAAATTTGGGTGGCCTACTGGTAATTCCATCTATATATTTGGGAATAAATTTTGGCTACACTCTACAAGCTAAACACCTCTTTGGCAGATTGTGAAGATTTCATTTGATTCATTGAGGATCTTTTTTTTTTTATGGAATAAAGTTTGCTCAGGACTGAAGAGGGCCATTAAGCCCGAAGTCTTCAGGTGGACACTTCTTAGTTTTCCAAAACTGGTGTTGTAGCTTTGTACCGACCTGAGTTTGCTGAGATGTGGTGCTTAGTTTTAGCATCAATTTGATAAAGGTAGAGATGACCATTATTTTTATAAATTCTATTATCATATAAATAACTAGACGAATGACCCGGGCAACACCCGGGTTTTACCCGATTAAATGTTTTATTCAAACAAAATTTGGCCATAATGGAGAAATAATGAAAATTTCTTGGATATCAAAAATGATGCTCAAATTATAAGTAATATGGGAAATGATGCAAATTTAGAAAGGGATTTGTTTAGAAGTATGTGGTGAGATTTAATTTATAACTATGATTCTTCTTCCAAGTGCCAATCAATAAAATGGACCCATAAAACATTGGATCAATGCAATGGACCCATAAAGGAAAAAAACCAAGGCTTTCCCTTTCAAAGGACAAGATCATTATCTTATCTTTAAGATAAAGGAGGGCTGATATTAATGGACATTCTAAAGAAATACAAACAATGTCTAGTAAATCCTTTGGAAAGCTAAAATGAGGAATTGCAACAAAATGAACTCACAGTGCTCATGACTTTGGCAAAGATGTGGGGTATGTTATGTTGGGGGGGAGGGACTCGTTAAATGACAAACTTTTTATGTTGAATATTATGCAATTTAACACCAAGCTGTCAGAGGGTGTAGAGAGTTGGATAAGGCATTTTACCAACAACACTGGCTTAAATATGTACATTATCAAGTTGGATATATTGAATGCTTCTAATATATAGAGGACTTTTATTTTTAAGTCTTCTAGTTTGTCAAAAAAGTTATTACCAATTGTGAGCATCATTTATTCACCAATACAAACTTTATAATTTGGCAGCTAGACAGGCACAACCTTGCTAGCAGTACCAAACTGACTTTTCTAAATGACCATTTCCTTTTTTTTATTATTATCCCTAGTACATGTGGTACAGGCCATGATAATCATTGGCAACTGCTTTTACTGTAAAACAAATGTCTATACATGTGAAAAGCAGACTTTTACACATATAAGTGTGTCAGAGGTGCTTGGTTACTTGTACTTGCTAGTGGGGTTGGGATTTTGCAAGAATCAGGGGCTTTTGGAGAATTTTTTTTTAATTTGAAAAAGTGTCCATGCTGGATTTGATACCGGGTCATAGCAGTCAAAAGCCAACAGTTTCGACCTCTCATTTACCGGTCCAAACTTTAAAATAATCGTAAAATTATTGGATTGACGTGGCTTTACAAGAGTATCTTCAAGATGCATTTCCATCATCTTGTAATGGAGAAATTTTTTTTTTTTTTTTTTTTTGCCAAATTAGCTAATGCTGAATTCCTAACAAAAAAAAATGATTATTTTTATTTATTGAAAAAAAAAGAAAGGCATCTCCTTATTGTGCAACTAAAAAAGATATAAAAATTAGATGCCCCTTTTTTTATAATTCACACACCTTATCCCAGTACAATATCACATTTATACTATTTTTTCACATTATTGAAATTAGCGTCAAAAAAATTTTGAAGCCTATGTTTATTTTCTGCTACCATTATGTGAAAGTTCTTAATGATTGATTCAGTAATTTTGACAGAAAAAAAAAGCATTATTATTATTATATATGGAATGGTACATAAAAAGCAACATAATATTTTGCAGTTTTAATCCTTTGTTGTTCTATATAATATATATATAACTATATACATTGTTTTTTAAATATAGAATCAATTATTTCATTTAGACATGGCTTAAGATTGCTTAAATAAGGATAATAAAATACATCCATGAAAATATTTAGCTCACTATTCATTATAATCAAGGCAGAAGAATTTCTTTTCAAACTCTCCCTTCTTCAAGAAATTTTAAATATATATTAAATAAATATTACAAAATATAAAATAAAAGATTGCAGACGCAGTGTATAAAAATTGCTAAAAATGGAAGTAATAATATATTAGATATCAAGCATTTGTATCATATAACTATATTGCATAATTCTAACATGCAAAACACAAATTTTGAATATTGAAAGACATTTTATTAATCAATTTGTTAAATATAATTCATCTATAATTCAATTTTCTTTTTTTTTTATGAATATGGACAATTCTAAAAAATCTACATTGAAGCTAATGATGTGTTTTATGATAATATTTTCAAAATTTCATATTTTAGTATATCTTCATTTTATATAATTTCAATTTGTATACCTGTGTGTGTCTTAGTTTACAATGTGCATGAATGAATTAGTGTATAGGGTCTAGTTCAAAGTTCTTAAAATAAAAAAAATGATATTATAAAGATGCTTTACTTACCAACATATTTCTTTTCGAATTCACCAGTCAAATGCCTTTTGACAAATGTTGTTTTGCCTGTTCCACCATCTCCAACAAGGACACACTATGTTCAATGTTAGCTATACACTTTGAAACAAGAAAAAAAACCTACCTTAAATGTTGGTATCCCATCACCTTGATCTACCGCCGAAGGATTTTGTGCTGGCTGCATTTTTTAGCCTGCAAAAAAAGTTTACAATCAAAAACTGAAAGTAACAATGAAAGTATTAAAAATCATATTTTATAAATATTTAAGTGGTAGTAAAAAATTCGTTAACTTCTAAACTATTTAAAAACAAATTTCTAACTATAATGCTTAGTGTGGGTTTTGTTATTTATATTTAGATGCAATATTTTTTTCCTTAGGCTTAACACGAAAAGAAAAAAAAAATGCGCAAAATATATATATAATATAGGTAAAATATACTTTTTAATGTGATAATAAATGTAAAAAACAACTTTATGTGCGAAAACAGTGTATAAAAGCTTCGATTAAAACGGATAAATTCTATTTACCTTTATGTGATATTAGAAATAGAAGGAGTTCTAACCGGCGTAAATACAAAAAGGAGTGTCGCCACTAGTCCTTTCCAATTGGCGGTTAAATTTTTTTAAAATTACAATTATTTATTTTTTTGACCGAATATATACAAGAAAATTTAAAATAAATATTTTAAAGTAATTTTTCTAAATCTCGTTAGAAAAACTCTCAATTGTACTTATTCATATGTGAGAAATTTGAAGTATTTATTTCTTTTATTTTTTATTGTGTCCAATCACAGATTTGAAACTCTGAAAGTAAAGCACTTTTAAGAAAGTTGAGGTTGAAAGAAAATACATTTTGTTTGATGAAAAAATATGGAACTGTTAATTCGAGTGAAAAAAAAAACACTTTTTGCCATTCTCAAATGCGAGAAGATCGCGTTATGACGCTAATTATCCAAAACGCAATCAATCTCAATGCATATTTAGTATTTTGGCCAATATTACTAAGAATGCCAAATTATTTTAAGCTATTAAAATATGACACATAAGAATGAGAGAACGATAAAATCAAAAGGCTGAAAAGGTAAAAATTCAAACTTTTTAACAAAGCATCCTTTAATTAAGTTAACTTTTTCATCGCCGAAATTGACAGTGTTATTTCTTTTTTTAAAATACGCTTTTATAAAGGAAAATTATTATTAAGAAAATTCGAATGATTATGTATTAAAAAATATAATCTATTAGACTCGGTGTGTGCAAGGGAAGGATTAGATTGGAAGAGTTTCAGGGTGATGTGATGTTAGAAACTAAATATTTATATGGATGGCATAGTATACTGTAAAAAGAACTTTTAATAATTTATATATAACACACTTGAATATTAATGATAAAGTTTATTCTTGGATTTTTTTTAGCAAAACCTGGTAACTTAGATATAAACCACAAAAGGGATGCAAGATATTGCCTAGAATATCCACACTTTCTCACAATTATAATAGACTGGAGTCCATGGTAGGGCCACCATAAAACCATCAAACCAGTCCAGGAGACGGGAATACAAGGCTGAGATGCAAAGATAAAGACAGAAATATCCAGACATATGCACCATCCCAATTGAAAATATCATGTCAATTGAATGTTAATTTCCAATGTCAATCAGCAACTGCAAAATAGTATAATTGAAATACAACGTGTGATCAATAATTTCCAGGAATGAGACTGGATCACATAAAATATTCAAAATGATGAAATAATTTTTAAGGAACTTAAAGATAAAACATATATCAACTTTTAGAAAAAATCGATCACCCAGACGCACGCTCTCACGCTTTTTCGAATTTATAAGCTCGAGTATATCAGAACATTTTCTAACTTCAGTATGAACTGTATTGAAAAACAGCGAGTCTGCATAGAGTTTTGCTTTGAATTAGGGAAAACAGCTTCCAAATCAATTCCAATGTTGAAGCAGGCATTTAAAGAAGATGCCATATCACAATCGAGGACATTTGAATGGTTTGCACATATAAAGCTGGTAGAACAAGCGTCAAGGATGATCTACACACTGGCAGATAAATAAGAAATCCCGAAAATGCACTCAAAATCAAGTCATCTATCAAAGATAACCCAATAATAACTATCAGAGAGCTATCAGAAGACTTGGATATCTCTTTTGGAACTTTCCAAACCATCATAAAGATTGATCTGCAATTTAAACGATCCCAGGCTAAATTTGTCTCACATATCTTAATGAATGAGCATCGCAAAGAAACGTGCAAAACATGGTCGAAATGTTTAATTCTGATCCCCATTGGCTCAAAAATGTTATCACGGGAGATGAAATGGATATGGTGTATGGATATGATCCCGAGACTAAGAGGCAATCAAGCCAGTGGCTAGAGCCTGGAGAACCAAGATTCAAGAAAGCAAGGATGATCAAATCTAAGCTTAAGTGTCTTCTTATCACATTTTTTTATGTAAAGGGATTGGTATACTATGAATGTGTGTCCGAGGGTCAGACCATTAATCAACATTACTATCTTGTTATATTGTGACGTTTAAGGGAGGCTGTCGTCAGAAACGACCCGAAAAAGGGCATCAGAAAAATTGGCTCTTGCATCATGACAACGCATGGTCACTGTACAAGTCTATTTGGCTAAACACTGAATTGCTTAACACATTTGAAAACTATCCCGCATTTGTTTCTTTTGAACGAAAAATCAAAATTTATTTAAAGGAGAAATACCGATTATTTCTAACCTTAGGGATGAGGTATGAAAGGATGAATTGTGAAGAGTAATGATAAACGGAATGATCAAGCAATTCAGTACCTCAGCCTGAACTTGCTCCCAACTTTTCCTTTACCCTAAAATTAAAAAAAAGTCTTAAAAGTGTTGGGTCACATTTCACCAAACAGACCCAACAAAGATGTAAACACTCTTTTACATCCTATGTACATACACGCAGTGTCTCGCCGAAAGTGTTTGGTGTACAGATGGATGTCCCACGGGAATGGCCGACGGTGGTTCAAAGACCAAGCGGGGGGGGGGGGGGGGGGAGACGCAGCCCTGGACACGATTCCAAGGTCTACTGGAGGAGGATGATATCGGCCCCTGATTAAGATGGATACAGATGGATGTCCCACGGCAATGGCCGACGGTGGTTCAAAGATCAAGCCGGGAGGGAGACGCAGCGCTGGACGCGGATACCCGTGGATACTAAGATATATCAAGGAAGGCACAGCCCTGGTCAGAAGCCCGACGAAAACAGGAGCAGGAGCCCAACCACAACATAAGCAGAAAGCTGACGGGCAGTGGAGAAGCCACCTCAACAAGAAGAAACGGACATCCAGCATGCGACTTTGTAAAACCTCCTTTTTAATTCTTGTATATATATATGACCTGTGACATGACATTTTGATAGATGGGGACCATTTATTAATATTCTTGGGATTTCTTAAAGAAGAAATTAGCGTATAGGTCTCTCAGAGGGGTAGCATCCTAGATTGGATTTTAATTCCATTGATTAATTTAAATTTATCTCTCAATAAGACAGATAAATTCTGAATTTTGGTTAATATTTAGTTTAAATTGATCTTTCATAAGCCGTGAATAAGAATATTTCTAATTCATAGTTTTCCTTAAAAATAAAAATTTAATAAAATAATATTTCTCTCAATAAGACAGATAAATTCTGAATTTGGTTAATATTTATATTAAATTGATCTTTTCATAAGCTGAGTTAGAATATTTCTAATTCATAATATTTTTCTAATAAAATATTATTTTTATTCCTTAAATTTTAATTATAATGATATTATTTTTTCTATTTTAATATTTCGAGAATTTAGTATATTCAAGATTTATTATTCTGTGGGAGTTAGAGATTGAGGGCGCTGAAAAAAAAAGGGATAGGGGGCGAGATTTTTGGGGGGGCTGGGCCAAGGACCAGTCAGTTTGGACGCGGCTTTCGAGAGGGGCAGACGGAAATTCCCCACCGGGCGAGAAGTAGGTAGTCGAGGTGTTTAGGTAAGTTCCACTCTAAAATTTTTTTCGTAAGACATATATATATACATGACGAAGTCATGGTAGGCAGAAAGGATTTTTTTTTTGATAATGACGTTTTGCCATTTATAGCGAGTTCATAGTGAGAGAGGGACTTATTCATGTATTAATAGATAGATTATTTTGCCCAAGCAAAATCGCCTTGAATGTGGTGTTATAGATTCACATTTTGCCTAACTATGTCATGTCATAGTAAATACAAATTGTTTTATATTTTTATTTGTAAAATCCCTTTCTTTGTCGAATAAAAGTTGATGTGGTAAATTATAATGTGTACTAATATCTATATAAAACTACAGATCACACATGAACCTTGGTGCGTATGTTATAGATATTGAGTGTAGTATAAGAGGTTCATTGCCTTATCATAAACGGTGAATATGTATACATCTGAATTTCTTTATATGCTAAAGGAGATCAAGATATAAATGTTTTTTTTTATAATCGATGCTTGATCACAAGACAAATGTTAATCCGAGTGTATGATGTAATGTAAGAGCGTATCTTACGTCCCAAAATTTTATCTTGGAATAAACTACATATGTTGATTATTTATATGGGTTCCAGTGTTCATCGTACAATATCGAGTGTATATCTGAGTGTAAATTTGGTTATTGTACATGTTGATGAAGTATTTGGCGAGTGTTACATTTGTATGTCTAAGTCAAAGGATGGAATTTAGTCATCTAGATGTGGGAGGTCCTGGCTTTAGGACTCTACAATTGGCGCCACTTAACGTGGGGCCGAAGTCTTCCGAAAATCCAAATTTAATAAAATTTAAATTTGCAAGAAGTAGGCCTGCGAATTCCCTGAGATTAAGAAATTAGGTATCATTGCATATTTTAATTGGAAAAAAAAATTTTACTCAAGTTTAAAATATGAAAATGCACGCCATATTATCGAAATACGTTAGGCTTAAATAGAAACCCACGAGCTTTTTATTTCTCAGTTCCCCTCGATAAAGAAGTGACCGTTATTTTTTTTTTAGTTTTTGATAAAAGCCTTAATTTTTTTTAAAATACGTTACTCATGCCGCCTTTTTACAATTTTATGAATTTTCGATGGATAACTGTTAGCAATTTCTACTTATCATTGGTTTATGACAAAAGCATTATTTTTTTAAAATTACGTTATTCATGCCGCCTTTTGTCAATTTTATGAATTTTCGATGGATAACTGTTAGCAATTTTCTGCCTATCATTGGTTTTTAATAAAAGCATTATTTTTTTAAAATACGTTACTCATGCCGCCCTTTTTCAATTTTATTAATTTTCACTGGATAATTGTTAGTATATAAAAGAAATACGTTAGGCCTAAATAGAAACCCACGAGCTTTTTATTTCTCAGTTCCACTCGATAAAAGAAATGACCGTTTTTTTATTGGTTTTTGATAAAAGCTTTATATATTTTTTTAAATACATTACTCATGCCGCCTTTTACAATTTATGAATTTTCGCTGGATAACGGTTAGCAATTTTCTGCCTATCATTGGTTTTTAATAAAAGCATTAATTTTTTAAAATACGTTACTCATGCCGCCTTTTTACAATTTTATGAATTTTCACTGGATAACTGTTAGCAATTTCTGCTTATCATTGGTTTTTGATAAAAGCTTTATTTTTTAAATACGTTATCCATGCCGACCTTTTGCCAACTTTATGAATTTTCGATGGATAACTGTTAGCAATTTCTGCTTATCATTGGTTTTTGATAAAAGCATTATTTTTTTTTAAATACGTTACTCATGCCGCCTTTTTACAATTTTATGAATTTTCACTGGATAACTGTTAGCAATTTCTGCTTATCTTTGGTTTTTGAAAAAAAAGCTTTATTTTTTAAATACGTTATTCATGCCGCCTTTTTTGTCAATTTTATGAATTTTCGATGGATAACTGTTAGCAATTTTCTGCTTATCATTGGTTTTTGATAAAAGCTTTATTTTTTAAATACGTTACTCATGCCGCCTTTTTACAATTTTATGAATTTTCGATGGATAACTGTTAGCAATTTTCTACTTATCATTGGTTTTTTTTTTTAACAATAGCATTATTTTTTAAAATACGTTACTCATGCCGCCCCTTTTTCAATTTTATGAATTTTCACTGGATATACAGAAGCGTCTTATGTTAAAGTGTACCATTTTTTTTCCTTTCTTTAAGTTCCAAATATTGGCGAAATGGTTCCTTCCTTTGTATAGATAATGAAATTTAGGGACGCTAACTTAAGCCTAGAAATATTGTTTTCTCAGAAACCTGAGAATTTCACACGAGCTCCAAATTTAGAATCTCAAGGGGTGTCTTTTGATTGACAAGTGGGAGTAGCGTCCACATCTGGAGAGAGGGGGGATGATTGACGTGAAAAACAACAGATGTGCATGCAAGATGTTTTCGAGGGGGGAAGGACATGTGAAAAAAACACATGTACAGACTTTAGCTGGAAAGTGAGAAAACAATGAGAAGACATTTCCGCTGCTAGCTCTCGACTTGAAAGGTTGGTCATACTGTCCTTCCCGCTTTTGCGGGTAGGTTTTTTTTTTCTCCGTCTTAAATATTCTATCTTCCTTTGTTCTTCATCATTACCTTCTTTACTATAGGATAAATGAAGCTTATTTCTTTTCTACAGTTTAATAGTATATAATTTTTATTTAATCTAATAATATTTTAATTATTTCCGTCCCACAGAAGTTCCACTCAATAAGGCTAAAGATATGTTGAATTTTATTAGAACACCCGCCTAGCTATTCTTTAATTTTGTAATATTTAACGTTATCTAGATAATAGTTCAAGGCATTTATTTTTTTTTATGCATCGACATACGATTTATTAATTTCAAAAATTTTTTTTTTTTTTCTATATTTAAGGCTTCATGCCTGAAATCTTTCATCTCCGTTAGTTTCTCATCGATATTTCCTTTATTAGTAGGTCAATACGATTTATTTCAAGATTTAATAGATTTAATATTTAATTATTTCTTTTTGCAAATTGGTTCCACTTGATAAATCTGGAGATGTTTTGAACTTTGATATTGACATAGTACACCTAGTCTTCTCTTATCTTTCCAATGTCGAGCTTTATCAATGTAAACAAAAAGATTGAAGATCTTTGTTTTTCTTATCTAGTTTGAAGGAAAAACGTACTTTATCACGTGGTTGACCTCAAATAGGCTCGCAGTTAATCTTTTGATTTATTTTTTTCAAGTTATTTCATACTGATTTTTTTTTCCTTTATTTCTATATATTTTAGATCTTTATTTATCCTAATAATTTCGCTTGTCATTTTTTTTTTGTCATCTTGCGATTTGCCGATTTCTTGCTAACCAAGACAATACTTACCTCGAAGTATTTTGCATTTTTTTTATATTTAGACATAAAGTTCGTTTTACTATATAATCTTATGTATTTAATTTTATCTATTCCCGGGTCTTTGGCTTTGATTATTTAATTTTGTAATCCACTTATTTCATCTTATATCTTATAGGTGATGCAGCAGTATTTATTGACATCGTTTATGTAATTATATCTTAGCAACTTTAGATGAATCTGTATTATGTATTTATTTTTTTAATCTCCTTTCGCAATTGGACATGCACACTTATTGATATTTTTTTAAATCAGGCATTGAATAGATATAATGTATCCAGGGACAACCTCCATATTATATTTCAATCTCTTGGTTGTGGGAAGGCAGAACGCCTTTATGGCTTTAGCAGTTTGATTTTACTAAATAACTAAGTATTGTGTGTTTTATTCAACACTTCGTTTAAAGCGTTCATTCTCTTGATTAAGGTACAGTGTCATGCGCAGTATTTGATTTAATTTTTTTGTCAACTTTATGTGAATATACGATTTTCTTTAAAATCTAACCCCGATATTGTAAACAAGCGTATAGCTTAGCTCGCTCCTTTAAATCGTTGAATTGCCAATTTATTCTCGATATGGTATAATTCACAATGTCTGCGTGACGACCGAATCACGGTAAAATTTTCAAAATGGCGGTCGATGGACGCGTGTATATTTACTCTATAGAGTGGTTGTATATACACATAGGTGCCTATGGATTTGTTTAATTTTATTAAGATCTCCAGTCATATTTCTGTATTTAAGGATTCACGCTTGAGATGTTCCATCCCTTCTTAATTCTTCACCATTATTTCTTTATGGGTTCAACACGACTTATAATTTGTAAACCAAGGCTTAACGATTTATTTCAAGTAATTTATCCAACACAAAATTTTCCACTCGATAGATATGAAGGCACATTTTTTTGTTGATTTTGCCAGATTGTGCCTTTTGTCCTCTCTTATCTATATGGTATTTAACGTTTCAATATAATGATCTGGAGCATTTATCCTCTCATCTAATGTATATAGTTCATGGACTTAATTAATTTATAAACGTTTTCAATCATTGTTTTCCTGTATTGTCTGGTGATCTCATCCTAAAGGTTTAATAGCATACTAGTATTTCATTCTTTTATTCGATATTATTATTGCTTATCTTAATTTTATGTCCATATATGAACAGAATGTCCAGGTCTAAGTGTTCGCTTCGAATATCGATCGTAAACAAATTTAAACATACCTTCTCGAAATTCTCTTCCTTAGCCTTTATTTTGTGTAATGATCAATTTTTTCCTTTTAGGTAACAACCGTTATAGATCCCTGGAAACGCATACTAATTAATAATACAGTATTTTGATTATTTTGTTAACCTTATATGAATATGCATTTTCGTTTAAAACTTAACCCCGATACCTTAGGAAGGCGTTTAGATTTGCTTGCTTCATTGAAACGTTGAATAGGATCATAATTTTAGATATGGCATAATTTACTACAGATGATTACATGTCAAAATACAATCACAGCGAAATTTCAAAATGGCGGCTAAAAAGGCACGTCGGGCAACCGATTCTTTTCATGATGCCTCCAACTGCTTATGATCTTAAATATCCTGTGTACACTGGTATGAGGTCACCTTGAAATGCAATAAACGTGCAAAATTTTTTAACCTAAGAAAGATTTCATGAAACCTTCCCGTCTGGAACATTTCCCCTTGATCAAGGACAGATAAAACATTTCAATGAGTATTAAGTTACCGTAAATATTTGCCAGCAGAAGGCAAGATGAGATTACACGAAAGTAGGATCAGTAAGTGTTTAGCTCCTGTTTTTGTTAGTAATTCTGGACCTTTATAAGGCAATGGAAGGTGGACATCAAGATATATTCTGATAGACGGGTGTGTGCCTCTGTCAAGGGAAGCAGTTATTCCGTGTAATGGGGATTACAATAATCATCAAATATTAACAAATCATCTTTGGTAGATATGGACAACCAAATGGTGCCAAATTCTTTAGTGAACTTATATTTTATCACTTAGTTGTTTCGTATCCAATCTTATGATGATCTTATCGTGTGGTGATCCATGTACAGAATTTAATAGGAAGTTTTTTTTTTTGGAAGTAATGAAATTCGCTGTTTCTTTCCCTAACCCAGCCAAAGGACGAAATAGTTTCATTACATCTTGCATCCTTGGAAGCTAATAACATTATTTCAGAACTAAATGCAATATGCAGACCTGGCAACCTATCAAATGTATAGTTTCGAATAACTTTAGATGAACAATAATAGTGAGCCTTGCACCTCGTGTATGTTTACACTTGACTGGTTTTGATAAGCCCTTCTAGAGACCCTTATCTATTTCACCAACTCCAGATTGTTTGGACAGCAGAGGTCTATAACAAAGGAGGATCTTATAACAGGAGAACAGACCTAAGATTCGTTTCGACATCGGCTTTCATAGTTTATGGAATGTGGTATTAGGCAGTGGTAACCAGTAGCAAGGATTACATTTCTGAGAGATCGGGAATAGGCATAGAAGATTAAGAAGGATATCTTGCGTGGTATGAACAATGGACACCGGAGCATGCGATGTTGTATGTAGAACCTCTATATTATATAATAGGACTATGTTGCCCTACGAAGATGGACGTGAGTGAAGAATAATATAAAACATTATATCCCAATGGACGCTACAGAGCGTATAAGCCACTTGACATGAATCTGCTGAAGGAAGGGTCACTGTGGTACTATGTAAAGAAATCATCGGAAATAAATGCATCATTTATAAAATATAGAGATTTACTCTATATACATCCATCTGCAGGCGATGCACCTGGCTTTCGCTCAGACCTCACAAAACCAACTAAAAGACATACCAAATAAAGTACGCAAGGTATAGTAGCGCCAACCCGAATCTGATCAGATGTGTCTAAAGCTAGGTTTCTACTCCATCATACCACTGAAATCACTGCGGCAGCCATGTCTTAGCGAGGCAAGATGTTTGATACGATCACAAGTATGCATGCTAAATATCCAGCACTGTACCCTGACGAAATTCCGATAGGAAGGTGCGCTAAATCAAACCAGGTCAGGGTAAATTACACGATATAATGAAAGGTGTAAGAGGGATAAGCCAACAATCGACAACAAATTTTTTAGCCAACAAGCAGCGAACAGGAGTTCGGGCTGGAATGGGGGAAGGAATAATAAGAAGGGGAGCTGTATAAGAAACAGTCATTCATAGAATTCACCTGTGACACCATAAAAAAATTTTAAGATCTTATATTGAAGTTTTCAGGGCTACTCATGTCAATGCATATTACAGATGTAGACAATCAGAATTATTTAATGTTAACAATTAGGTGTAGCCCACTTTAACAGAGTTGTAGGGCAACTGACTTTGTACATGCATATATCCCCAATTCCCTTGACTAGGCTACCCTTTCTATTTAGCTGAAACAAACTGCTTATCTAACTTTATTACGTTTTAACTGGCTCGAAGTATAGTGGTTTTCCTTTGTCATTAGCAAGGTAAATACCTAATCCAGTGTGCATAAAAAAAAAAATGATAGACTATAGGAATACTATTACACTAGAAATAATTAATAGTTTATCCTGATACACAGTAAAGGAAGTGAGAACAACATCTCTACCAGAAGGCCACCATGGCTAGTTAGTTTCAATATACCCAGAAAGAGCTTATCTCCTCGAAGGGGAGATTAAAAGGGAGGAAACAGGTTCTTTGGAATTTTCCTCGAAATTCTGCGATGGCTCCCGCCCTGAAGAATGTCAGACGATAGTATAGAGCTGACCAGGGGGAGAGAGAATTGGAGGAAATTTCCTGCTTGTAAACACGAGGGTAGGTCGCCAGCCCTGATAAGGATTGGCAGGGGAGGAACAGATTCCCAGAAGGGACTCCCGAGATATCAAGATAGGCTAGAGCAATAGAACGGGATCCAGTTCCCGATGACGGGTTTCGAAGAGACTTCAGAGGGATGAAAGAGGTGTTGAAGATGATGAAAAGGCAGTGAAATGTGTAGAAAATGATGGAAGAGAGATGAGAGAGAGGTGATGAAAGAGGTGTTGAAAGTGATAAAAAAGAGTGAGAAAGCGTTGAATGTTGATGAGAAAGAGATAGAGAGATGCAGAAAGATGTTGAAAGAGAAAGAATTGGAAAGGGTTGGATAAAGAGTTTTGTAAATAGTAGATAAAGGTTGATAGAAGAAAGTACATTTAATGTATAAAGCGTAGCTGTCGACCGCAATATCGCCTCGATAGAACTATTTCTTTTAAAATAAGATATATTATGCACTGGGGGTTTGTGTAAGCTGATTTACATAAGTTTCAGCGACTGTATACACTAATTTATATACATGGGTCTTTATTAATTACAATATTGGGTTATATATTAAATAACAAATATGTATTCTCCTTTTTAGAAGCAATTTTGCTGCAATCTTGGTTTTAATGTTGGTATAGAATATTTAAGAGATACTCAGTTTTTTTTTTTTTAACAACGATTTTGTCTTAATGTTATGGTGAACTTTGAAGAGCTTGCAGTTTTCTTTTTATTTTAAACTATAACGTGTGTTCTAAACTTCCAGTTTTTTTTTTCCTACTTTATTTTGTTAACAATTTTGTCTTAGTGTCATGGTGAACTTTAAACAGTTTGCAGTTCTTTTTTTTTTTAACGTGTGTTCTAGTGTTAAGTGTTGAAAGGAGCTTTAACACCATGTTTCAGTGTTTGTGTGTTATTTGTCGCAACATCGCCTTTGTGCAGCATATCGTCTCACAACCTTGCTATAGTGTTTGTTGCCATCTTTAAAGATTTTCACAATTTGTTTTAGTGTTAATGTGTCATTTAGAGAAATTGCCATAACCTCATCCTTATATAGTACACCGTTTTTACACCATTTTATTTAATGAGCTATATGAGAGATTTTAGATGTAAAATATGAGTTACTATTTACATGAGCCAAATCGACCCAGCAGTTAGAGCAAGAGGGGGGTAATCAGATGTTTCCTCCTTTCACGTGACGCCACTGTTTACCCCGACCGGTCGTGCCAGATAAGAGGGAATACCAGGAAACTCTGTCCTACTGACATCGCTCCCTCAACACGAGAAACGGCATCCCGCTGCTGACTAGTCGGTCACAAGACCTTAGGCAGTCTGTCCTTGTACTTCGGGGTTGTGATAGGGCCCCATGCTCGCTGCAAGAACGACATCTTGGGTTTTCGTGTTCTCCTAGTGTAGAATTGGCTCAGCCCCACTTTAGTATAGTATATGATTAAGAGTTGTCTCACAACCTTGTTTTAATATGACACACCGTTGAAGAGCTTGTACAACCTGTCAGGATACGATGTAGGAAAATGTTAGTTTCTTTTATTGTTGTGTTACAATCTTATCCAACAGTAGAACCAGAGGGACCACAAGAAACGACAATCTTGAGAAACACGCTGGAGATAGTTAATAGAGTCATTGGTGGCAATGCTGACGGCACTGAAGTACGCCGTTCGACCAGGGTCAAGAAACCCACCGAGTGCAGATCGTGTTCAGGTTGCCAATGATTTGACTTATAGGAAGTGTACTAGAGCTAGTTGAATTTTGATCATAGTAAAATGTGTTAGAATGTGAGTTAAAGGCCCTAGATTGTGGTCTTAAAGAAATTTCAGTTTTTTTTTTTGAAGGGGCTATTCTGTATTAATAGTATGTTGTAATTTAACACCTGGGTTCGACAGTATATTTTGTTTTAATTTTTAATTGAAGGTTATGAATAATGGTTCAACTTCAAGATTAATTAGGAAACTTAGATGCTTTAGATATCTGCTGTGCTCGTAACCAATTCTCTGTGGAGAGACTTGAAACATGTGCTGGGTAAAAAGCCCCTATAACTCCTTGTTTTTTTTTTAAGTCATAGTCTAAAGGGGGTTTCTAATGAGAGTATGTAATGCAGTTACAATCTAAGAATTGATAGAGCAACAAATAACCTCTGTTGTTAAACTTCAGAACGAGCTGGGTATCAAAAGCCCTATAAGTCCAAAGAAAGAGTTTAACTGAATAGCAGAGAAAGAAGAAGCGTTGACAAAACACTTGTGGACCTATCATATATTGGCAATGAGGTAAATACTTGAAGTTCAGTTCGCTCCATTTAAGTGCTAGTTTGATGATTCATTTGTTTAGACACCAAGTGTCAAGATAAGAGGATTTTCAAACTGTGAGACACACGGTTAAGGTGTTAGGTTAGATTTCAGCATTTGATTGTTAACAATCAATTTTGTTAATTTGTTTAAATATAAATGATGTTTATCTACGTATAGATAACTTTTATGTAGAGTTTGTATGAGGCATTTATTTATGTCAATAGGGCTTTAGTCCCCACTTTGTTTTAATTAGATAACTTTATTTGATTTCTCATTGGTCCTGAAAGACTTTATTATTGTTAGGGTTTATTTGATAGATAATTGTAGTGCTTTGGCATTTATAGCAGTTTTTAACTTTAGTTTGTATGCAAGCCGTGAATGAAGGGGGGGAGGGTGTATGAATGGATTGGCTTAACGAATGTGTAAGAAGGTTAAAAACAATTATACTGTTAGACCAAAATTACTTTAACATAGGATTAGGGAACTAATAGGTTCAATTTTAAATTTGATTTCTTTATTTGTTAAGGAACGATAGCCTCACAGGGCTGTACAACTCTACTGTTAGGAAAGGTATTCGCTCCATCTTGTTAGGTCTCCCCTTTCGGGAGTGTAAAATTTTTAATTTCTATTACTAGGGTAACCAAGTACTCTTTGTTATTTATATCAACTTGAATTTTAAGAGTCGTAGATAATGACCATGTCTCGATTCTCAGACTGGGGATTTGTGGAAGGTCACGGTCAGACCAAAACCTGCAAGTCCCCTCCTCATTAGAGGGAACGGAGAGGTATCAGGTGAACTTTGTGCTAGGTGGGGGGATTCAGTTGCCGACGTCGCAGACTAAGTGTAAAGCGACGAAAACCTCGGGTAACCGATCTGACATCGTAATTTACGACGCTTTGAGCGTGACTGAGATGAGGGTGTTACAGTCGGGAGGTTGGAAAGGATCGGCACGTTGGGAGCTCTTTTATATATTGCGCAGCCTGTAACAAATTCCCCGATGGACGAGCTTAAAAAAAACATGCGCTGGGTAGAGAAATCGAATTCCCTGTAACTCCTTGTCTATAAGTAAAAGCCTAAAGGGGTTTTCTAATGAGGGTTAACAATTGAGCATGTAACAAACAAGTTATAATTAGACGAGGCGATTCCGTCTACAGATTTTAGGTACCAGTTAGCAAAGTGACAGATGGACTGTCCGGATTCTTTGCGTTTTATATCGCCCCAGGCTAGCAAGAGTTATTCACTTAATTAAAGACTATTAGTCTACCATACGTTTAGTTAGAACGAATTTAAGTCTAAACATCAATTAATATATAGAATTTTTTTTTTAGAGTAATTCATTATAAGATAGGTTAAATTTTAAATTAATAGGACACAAAATGAACTTTTGAAGCAGATTGCCAGAACATGCTAATATAGCGGTCCAGATTTGAAGAGGAATTATTAATTTTTTTTTTGGGAAGATCGAATATAAATATTTTTCGTTTTGAGACGGTAAAATGACATAGAGCAATGGGTTATTTTGTTTTACAAGATTTGTTTTTCCAGAGAGGTACTAAGAACTCAGGTGGGAGGACATATATCACAAGATATGAGTTAGACCTAGTTTCTATCCATCATAATTATTTCAGAATTAGTTTAGGTATTTTTTTTTTATTAAAGGGATTTTTTTTTTTTTGGTCAAAGTTTATGAGTACACATTCTATGGATAAGCTAAACAATGTATAGTAGGGGGAAACTACATGTTAAAATAAAGGACAAAGGTGGGAGAGATTTCAACCACCGGTAATGTAATTTGGAAGTAATCTGGTTGTGAGAGGCTTCCTTTTGTATTAAGAGAGGCAGGGAACACGCCAGACAAACACTCCCAGTGACAAGTTAGTAAGGACAAGTTTTATTTTTGTTAGATATTACACGAGTTTTGAGATACTAATGAGATAACCTGGACCCCTCAGTGCATATCTATTCGTTTTATTATTTTATATATCATATATCATATATTTTGTTCTCATTATTATATCCATGTATATTCGTATATGTAGAAGCACGTTTCATATCATAGATATGTGTGACATTTTGGTAGCAGCGTTGTTACCATCTTCGGACAAATGTACCGAATAAAGATTTTAATCACAATTTATATATTCATTTGTATTCATTATATATATATATATCAAACCATTTTTTTTATAGTAAATACCCATTTTGATATTTCTTATTTTTATCTAACATCGCTTATATCAATATTGTTCCATTGTTTTTTTTGCATGCACCGCATTCGTGCAGCTCTAATATGTATATATTTTTTTCGTTTCTGTTTTACACTATTATTTTAATGTCACCGATAGGAGTTGTAACTTTAGATTTTTTTTATCATTGTCATTTTGAACATGTATAGCCATTCCTTCGCTGCCATATGTATCGCATAGAACTAATAAAGTTTTTTTTTTAGATGTGTTTTAGGAATTGGGCATGTCTACCATACAAACACAATTCCTTGGCGCCCATAATTATTATGTTAACCTGAATGGCATAAGAATCTGTTTTGCACAGAACCTGTGTATAGACCACCCCTTCTCCACCCACTGGGACTGCGGTCGGGGATGTGTGGACTCGACTCACACCAGGGTCAAGACTCCCTGGAATACAGACAGCAAAGGGATGGGCTTAGTATATTGCCCATAGAATGGTAGGGTAGAACTTCCTTCTGTAATCACGATGAATTAATCTGCCCCAGGTTCCATGGCCCGTCTGTTCCCCCTCTGCCGGAGTGTCAGTGATTGCATAGTGGTATCGCAAAAGAATGCATTTCTCCCAATTTCATATTTTCTCATGGAATATTTGATCAAGATATGAATTGAAATAAACTCATTCTTTCACTCTGGCAGGGGAGGAATTGTTGGGTCACATTTCACCAAACAGACCCAACAAAGATGTAAACACTCTTTTACATCCTATGTACATACACGCAGTGTCTCGCCGAAAGTGTTTGGTGTACAGATGGATGTCCCACGGGAATGGCCGACGGTGGTTCAAAGACCAAGCCGGGGGGGGAGACGCAGCCCTGGACACGATTCCAAGGTCTACTGGAGGAGGATGATATCGGCCCCTGATTAAGATGGATACAGATGGATGTCCCACGGCAATGGCCGACGGTGGTTCAAAGATCAAGCCGGGAGGGAGACGCAGCGCTGGACGCGGATACCCGTGGATACTAAGATATATCAAGGAAGGCACAGCCCTGGTCAGAAGCCCGACGAAAACAGGAGCAGGAGCCCAACCACAACATAAGCAGAAAGCTGACGGGCAGTGGAGAAGCCACCTCAACAAGAAGAAACGGACATCCAGCATGCGACTTTGTAAAACCTCCTTTTTAATTCTTGTATATATATATGACCTGTGACATGACATTTTGATAGATGGGGACCATTTATTAATATTCTTGGGATTTCTTAAAGAAGAAATTAGCGTATAGGTCTCTCAGAGGGGTAGCATCCTAGATTGGATTTTAATTCCATTGATTAATTTAAATTTATCTCTCAATAAGACAGATAAATTCTGAATTTTGGTTAATATTTAGTTTAAATTGATCTTTCATAAGCCGTGAATAAGAATATTTCTAATTCATAGTTTTCCTTAAAAATAAAAATTTAATAAAATAATATTTCTCTCAATAAGACAGATAAATTCTGAATTTGGTTAATATTTATATTAAATTGATCTTTTCATAAGCTGAGTTAGAATATTTCTAATTCATAATATTTTTCTAATAAAATATTATTTTTATTCCTTAAATTTTAATTATAATGATATTATTTTTTCTATTTTAATATTTCGAGAATTTAGTATATTCAAGATTTATTATTCTGTGGGAGTTAGAGATTGAGGGCGCTGAAAAAAAAAGGGATAGGGGGCGAGATTTTTGGGGGGGCTGGGCCAAGGACCAGTCAGTTTGGACGCGGCTTTCGAGAGGGGCAGACGGAAATTCCCCACCGGGCGAGAAGTAGGTAGTCGAGGTGTTTAGGTAAGTTCCACTCTAAAATTTTTTTTCGTAAGACATATATATATACATGACGAAGTCATGGTAGGCAGAAAGGATTTTTTTTTGATAATGACGTTTTGCCATTTATAGCGAGTTCATAGTGAGAGAGGGACTTATTCATGTATTAATAGATAGATTATTTTGCCCAAGCAAAATCGCCTTGAATGTGGTGTTATAGATTCACATTTTGCCTAACTATGTCATGTCATAGTAAATACAAATTGTTTTATATTTTTATTTGTAAAATCCCTTTCTTTGTCGAATAAAAGTTGATGTGGTAAATTATAATGTGTACTAATATCTATATAAAACTACAGATCACACATGAACCTTGGTGCGTATGTTATAGATATTGAGTGTAGTATAAGAGGTTCATTGCCTTATCATAAACGGTGAATATGTATACATCTGAATTTCTTTATATGCTAAAGGAGATCAAGATATAAATGTTTTTTTTTTATAATCGATGCTTGATCACAAGACAAATGTTAATCCGAGTGTATACAATATTTACCGTGTATGATGTAATGTAAGAGCGTATCTTACGTCCCAAAATTTTATCTTGGAATAAACTACATATGTTGATTATTTATATGGGTTCCAGTGTTCATCGTACAATATCGAGTGTATATCTGAGTGTAAATTTGGTTATTGTACATGTTGATGAAGTATTTGGCGAGTGTTACATTTGTATGTCTAAGCCAAAGGATGGAATTTAGTCATCTAGATGTGGGAGGTCCTGGCTTTAGGACTCTACAAAAGGACATCGATTTGACTCAATACCTGAAATAAAGGAGAATATGAAAAATATTTCGAAAAGCCTGAAAGTTGACGATTTTCAGAGGTGTTTTGATATCTGGAAAAAATGAAACAAGTGTATAGATAATGACAGTAATTATTTAGAGAAATCTATATTAATAAAATGCAAATTTCATAAGTGTTGTTCACTAAAAACTTTCGTTACAATGCATCAATTTCGACCAAATTTTCAACATTTATGTAAAACGAGATGGAGCAGGTTTTGCTTAACATCAAAATATTTTTTCTAACTTTAACATGAGTAACTTCGCTGTTATCGATTAAATACAAAAAAAATCAACAGAGTTAATTTTATTTATATATAAATACAAAAAAATTCAGCAATTCATTCAACTCAATCTAAAAAAATATTCAAAACAAGCAATTTCAAGATAACACCATATGTAAAACAGTCGGCCAAGAAAACAACAACGATATTACATCTTTCTCACATATTCACACACAATCTTGATTAATAATTAAAACTAATCTTTAACATTGTTTATTATACTTCATAATATATAATATTCGTTAGGCAACTTTCACTCGGATAAACCCCAGGCGTAGCCGGTACACATCCGTTTTAAATAAAACTTCAATATACTTTTGTATTTCTCTAAATATTTATCATTCCTTGAAATTATTGATCACATTATGTATATATATATATTAAAAATAATGAAGGCATATCCTGACCAAAAGGACAAGTGTTTTTAGATGGTAGGGCGACATCTAGTGGAGCAAAAATAAACTAAACGTTTATTTAACTTTCTCTGTGATATTTGGCCAACCCAATTCTTGATTAATCAAGAAAAGCCATCCATGAAAGGGTTTCGCGCTGTTGGCGCTCGTTTTGGTCCCAGGGGCTTCTTGAAAAACCAAGAAATGGGTATTTAAGGACAAACTTGCGTAAATACACTTAACACATGAGAAAAGCCTGCTCCACGTTAACGAGCGCCAACAGCGCGAAACGCGTTACTGGATGGCTTTTCTTGATTAATCAAGAAATTGGGTTGGCCAAATATCACAGAGCAAGTTAAATAAACGTTCAGTTTATTTTTGCTCTACTAGATGGCACTCTGTCATCTAAAAAGCACATGTGCTTTTGGTCAGGATATGCCTTCATTATTTTTTTTATATCAGCACCTGACCTTTTTATTTTTTATTTTTTCTATTGTTTTCTCTGGCGACTGCTTTTACTGTAAGTGCACCACATGTCTATACATGTGAAAAGCAGTTCGACTTTGCACTTACAAATGTGCCAGGTGGTGGAGTTGGACTTTTGCAAGAATTGGAGCCATTGAAGCATTTTTTAAATCAGAAAAAAGTGTCCAATGCTGGAATTAACCTAGGTCTAGCGGTCGAAAACCAACAGTTTAGACCATCCTTCCACCGACCCCCATTGAACTTATAAAGAATGTAAGTGATTATTTTATATATTAAAAAATCAAAATTCGAGCATATTTTGGAAAAAGATTATAAATGGCGTTCTAATACATTATACTTAAAATTCACAGTGTAGATTTCTATTTACTTCAACACACACAACGCGATATTCCCGCCTGGGATAATTGGATCAATTTACAATAATTGATAAAATTTGTAATATTTCTATTTTATTTAATAATTATAAACTTTATTTGAATACAATTTTAATACATTTAATATTTTTAAGATATGGAACGCACATATAGTATGAAGAAAAACTGCATACTCTCTCTTGAAGTAACCAAGATTCCTGGAGTGTGATAAAGTCGCCAGCTATCCTGGTTGGTCTTTAGACTTAAAGTCTAAAGGTGGCAGCAGATATCCAGTTTTTCAGATGTCGCCAGGCTGATTTGTACTTGGGAATGTTCTGCAGGTCTTCAGAGGAAAATATGTTTATTCCTAGGAGGGTAGCTGTTTGGAACCCATTAAGTGGTCAGCAGTTTGATCTTCCTGATGGCAGTGTGGGCAGGTAGGGTTGTCTTTTAATATTTTTGCAGCATTTGGATTTAAAAAAGTTTTGACCTGTAAAGAATGTAGAGGCGGTGCCACAAAATTTTATTTTGGGTAGGGTCGCTATTAAAGTGTATTGGGATGCAACTATTCACTTGAGGTTTATTGTAAAATGATCTGTGTCATTGAATTTCTTACAAAGTTGGAGGAAATACTGTTCGCTGCTCCTAACAAACTTTTTAGAAAGACTGGACTAAGATAGCGACAGGTGGGAATAAGCTGCTGCCTTGGCGAATAAAGTAATAAAAAAAAAAACAGCATAGCATTAGAACGACAACAACAAAAATAAAAAAAAAGTCAGACCCATTCTTTTTGTTTATAGAGCTCTCTATAAATTAATTTCCTTATGTAAATATATAAATATTTAAAATGAATTCTTTTCTTAATTCTCTCTCTCTCTCCTAACACATATTAATATTAAAGTTTAAAATAAAATCGAAAATATCGATCAAAAATGAAAATGTTTCTATAAAGCTGTAAAATTGTATTATATATAATAGAATGAAAAATGTTTTATTTGTTATTAAAGTGTAAAATTTTATTAAAGAGTAAATTGTTGTCTTGAAAGTGCAAAACTTATATATAATTATTGAATATACGATCTATTAAAGAATTGATCACCAAGAATGAATTGTCGATTTTAGATGGTATACAAAGACGTTTCGACCAAACATCTGAATGATTGAAATTTGGAGGCCGATTTATGCAAAGCAAGAGCTCCAGCGCATCTGAACTGCGCATCCAGCACGAGTATTCTAGACTCAATATTAGACACTTCAAGATCTGATTTAAAAATTCCGTTTCATTTTTTTGCGGTAAGCATATTTATACTGTATCAATGCCTCACTCTATCATTGCGGACATATGTCAGAGTTTGAAATAAAAGGCCATGCCATTGTATTGAATGAGGCTGGTTGGTCAAATCGACCAATCGCGCGATATCTATATGAAGTGATGCGGCCATTATATGATATTGGCAAGAGTGGGTCAACAATGGAAGAATGCCACTTCAGAATGGCAGCGGTTAGCCAAAGGACACAACAGAATGGGAGGACAGAGTGATTGTTAGAATATATGTCACAGAACCGATTAGAAGTTATTTCTATTCATCTCACGTTTGACAGGCACACAAATCTCCAAAATGACCATCAACAGAGCGGAATCTAAGAGCTCGCTGACCGTTATGATGCCTACCCCTAATACCTTACCCTGGCAGGTCCGACAACAGTTGTTTCGAGAGCGATCAACTTGAACTACAGGGACGTAGCAGCCTTTCCTTTAGCGACTAGTCCCATTTCTTACTGTGTCCCAAGACCGTCGCAAGTCGCAAACGTGTATGGAGACGTTTTGGGCTTGGGCAGCGTGTGGATCCTGGCCTTACTTTCAAGCACCACATAAGGTACACAGCAAGGCGTCATGGTTTGGGGTGGCATTTCATTTGATAGCAGGACTTCATTGCTAGTCATTCTTGGCACCCTGGCAGCACAACTGTACCTAAATTACATTCTACTGCCTGTTTTGTTGCAGTTCCTCTTACATCATCCTGGGATTACAACTTTTCAATAATATAATTCACAGCCATGCATGACACATATTACTACTGATTGTCTTCACACTTGCCCCTCTTCAGTGTCCAGCAGGGTCATCTGAGCTCTCACCCATAGAGCACATCTGGGACTTGATGGGAAGGCGATTGCATCCATCCGGGAATGTTAACTACTTAGACCAAAAGTTGAAGACAATTTGGCAAGAAATCCTGCAGCACACCATTCAGAATCTCTATCAGTCCATGACATGCTGGGTGGGAGCCTTCAATGACTTTATAAAAGTTTTATGATGATCATACTCTGTAATAAAACAATTAATTATTTTGAAATATCAATCATTTCACCCTATACATGTTCTTCACTTACACTAATTCTTGTTCCAATCTGACAACTTTTTCTTTTGATGCATCTGATATTTTTGTTATAGAGTGCATCTATATACAGTGGTACCTCGACATACGAGTTTAATTCGTTCCGCAACCTTGCTCGTATCTTGAATTACTCATATCTCGAAGCAAATTTCCCCATACAAAACAATTGAACTACCATTAATCCGTTCCAACCTCCAAAATGTCACCCCAGTTATTTTTGTTACGTGATTTTAAATAATAAAAACGTATTTATAAATATCAAATATTTATTGCACACAAAAACAAAAAAGAGAATGTAAAGAAATAAATTTGATATCCTCACTGGTCTTTGCCTTTTTCGCTACATTTTTCTCGCTTTCACCTGTAGGCCGTTTAGAAAAAAACATGTCCAAGGTGTAACGGCAGCTGGCATGCCTATATAGTAAATTATCAGTGAGCACATATTTATCACTGATGATACTCTGTGCAGTTGCCTTTTGACGGATTGTAATTAATACCATTTGTAAACATATGTCTTATAATTAATATGCTATATCTGATGTTAGCCTAAAAGAAATAAAGTATTTCTTTTTAAACTTCCAAGTACTTCTTGCTGATTAACGTCAACCAACAAACACGAGGACGTTACATGGTGGCAGCGGCAGCGGCGCTTGTAAACAACACCTCGTGGTAAGAACAATTTATTAATTTCCAATTTCTTAAAGTATTTCAGAACATCTCTAATTGCATGTTCAAATAAAATTCAAATTGCATAATAATATATACAAAAATAATTTAATTTACAAGCAAGAAGAAATAAGTATTTTTAGAAGAAGAAAAAATTACAATAACAACATGGCGGAAAATGCTATTCGACCTCCAAAACAAATAGGCCTAAGTGAACTAAACAAAGAGGGCTGGGAATCTTGGCTTGAAAGCTTTGAATGGTATGAAATTGCTACCCAATTAAGTAGTAAAGCACCAGAGGTACAAGTTGCTATCTTTATGGCTGCAATGGGACGAGAGGCTCAAAATATTTTTAAATCTTTCAACTTAAATAATGCAGATAAAAATAATCTGAGCATTGTAAAAGACAAGTTCAACAACTATTTTTCTCCAAAGCTGAACACTACAATTGAACGATTCAAATTCAATCAGATGAAACAGAAAGAAGATGAATCATTCAATGATTTTCTGACTAGGATCAAATTACAGATAGCAAACTGCAAATATGCTGTCATGTCTGATGAACTACTTAAAGATCGAATAGTTGTAGGAATTATCAACAATGAAATAAGAGAAAGACTTCTTAGTGAGGCTGACCTTAATCTGGAAAAAGCCACACAAATTTGCATAGCATGTGAAAATGCCACAAACCAAATGAAACATGTACTATCCAACTCAGACAAACAAGTTGCTGTGACAAAGATGAACAGTAAGAAGTGGGAAGATAAAAAAGAGCCGATGAAAGAAAATACCACTAACCAAAGTCACAAAATAATAGAAAACTGCAGAAATTGTGGTAGATCCCACAAAATCAACCAATGTCCGGCATATCAAAAGAGATGCAACAAATGCAAGAAACTCAACCATTTTGCTAATCTTTGCAGATCCAAGAACACAAATTCATACAAAGTCAGACAAATTGTTGGGTCACCAGAACCTGAAATGATTCAAGAATTTGTAATCCAGTCAGTTGAAAACACCAACCTGACCGAAGATTGGTATGAAGAAGTAAAAATCAAAGGCAAAAAGATAAACATGAAACTAGACACAGGAGCACAGTGTAACGTGTTGCCACTCAGCCTGGCAGGGAGATTAAATCTGGAAATCCAAAGGTCTCCAGTAAAAAGTTTAATTTCTTTTTCAGGACATCGAATTCCTGTCGAAGGACAAAGTCTAGCAATGTGCATGGTGAAAAACATGACTGCCTACATACGTTTCATCATATCCAGAGATAACACATGTCCCATCCAAGGCAGACAAACCTGTTCCAATTTAGGTCTTGTCAAGCGAGTAAACACCTGTCAAGCAATTACACAGGAATACCAAGAATTATTCGAAGGGATAGGATGTTTGAAAGGATATGAATACGAGGCAAAGTTTCAGACTTCTGACATGAACATGCAAGTAAGACCACCCAGACCTATTCCTCTATCTATTAAGGAAAGAGCAAAGAAAGAACTTGAAGACACCTACTTGGAAGAAAACTTTGAAGTACTGATGACCACCCCGACAAATAAGTCAAGCTATGAGGAACTTCAAGCTCTTACAAAAGAGGACCAAGAACTACAAGAACTAAAAAAACTAATCTTATATGGCTGGCCAAACTACAAATCAGCAGTCCCTGAAAGCTGCAAGAAATACTGGCCATATAGAGATGAACTCTCGACAAATGAAGACCTAATCTTCAAAGGTAGCAGAGTCTTCATTCCTCTAAGGTGGAAAGCAAAGATACTAAAGTTAATCCACGAAGGACACCAAGGAACAAACAGCTGCTTGAGAAGGGCCCGAGACTCAATATACTGGCATGGCATGTCCCAAGACATCATCAACACAGTAGAAAATTGTAGGACTTGCCAAGCGAATCAGAGGAACAAGACAAAAGAACCAATGATCATAAAAGAGATACCGAGTCTTCCTTGGGAGATAGTCGCAGCTGACATTTTCTCAATAAAAGGTAAAAATTACCTGTTAATAACAGATAACTACTCTGGATTCATTGATTTCAAAGAAATGAAGACAATGAACTCTGCAGAAACTATTGAATCTCTTAAAAAATGGTTTAGCGTACATGGAATTCCCAGACTCCTGGAAACTGATAATGGACCAAACTTTACGTCCAGAGACTTTAAAGACTTTCAAAAGAAGTGGTTGTTCGACCACCAGACATCAAGTCCTCTATATCCTAAATCAAACGGATTAGCAGAGAGAGCGGTACAGACAGCCAAGAACCTCATCAGGAAGTGTTTGGATTCAGGACAAGAAGTGGAACTAGCACTTTTGAACTTTTACAACACTCCTAGAGATGGTCTTCCTTCACCGGCTCAGTGTCTGTTCAGTCGCAGGACCAGAACCCTCCTTCCCACTAGCACTCATCAGTTGGAACCAGAAATCCAAAAGGGACATACACAAAACCTAAGAAATAAGCGGGAGAAGCAGAAAACACACCACGATAAGACAGCTAAGACAACGCAAAGCTTCAAGGAAGGTGAAAAGATAATGCTGAAACAGCATCACCGTGAATGGATCCCTGCCAGAGTTACCCAAGAAGTAGCTCCAAGATCATATAAAGTGCAAACACCTACTGGTGAGTACCGCCGCAACAGCTCCTTCATGCGACACACAAATCTGGAGAGTCCAAAACAATAGCGAAGGAGAATCCCGGAGATCCCCAAGTCAACTCTACCGGAAGGACCTGGCCCGAGCGGTGATAAGGAACAGGCTCAAGTTCCTGAAGAACTCAATACTTCTCCAAGACCATTCTCAGGCCAGGAACCCAGGAGTGATCACCAGAACGCGGAGCACAAGAACGGCACCCTGCCCATTACAACAAGGTCCGGGCGGATCATCAAGCCACCCAAACGATTTGAAGAATGAATTTCTTCAAAGGGGGAGATGTAACGGCAGCTGGCATGCCTATATAGTAAATTATCAGTGAGCACATATTTATCACTGATGATACTCTGTGCAGTTGCCTTTTGACGGATTGTAATTAATACCATTTGTAAACATATGTCTTATAATTAATATGCTATATCTGATGTTAGCCTAAAAGAAATAAAGTATTTCTTTTTAAACTTCCAAGTACTTCTTGCTTATTAACGTCAACAAACGAATACGAGGACGTTACACAAGGAGGTTTGTTTCTTCCTCCCTCTCAGAATGTTCCGGAAATGAGTTAGGCAAGTGTCATTAAAATGGTCAGATGCACGACCTGTTGCAACTTTCTCTGGGTGTTTTTTTTTTCCACGAACTGTGAAACTCTCTCCCACTTTCCTATGATCTCCGTTATCTTACTTGTAGAAATAACCTCCTCCTCTGACTCCTCAAAACCAATTACATGCATAACCTCAGTATGCTGCTGTGACTGTAACTCTTGTATCTCCTCAAAACAAAACAACAACAAAACAAAAGTACTGGTCAAAAAGAAACATTTAAAAAATCACAGATTAATATCTTCAACACTACCGAACCGAACTCGTATCTCGAATTTCGTTCGTAACTAAAAGCAAAAAATCACTTGCTCGTTGGCTCGTATCTCGAAAAACTCGTATGTTGGGGCGCTCGTATGTCGAGGTACCACTGTATAGAGAATTTTTTTTGTAAAATATCTTATATGGATTATTTTATTTTCGATGGAAATCTAGGCCAACTGCTTGGGATACTTAGTGTGCCTGATTAAAGATAAATGGACAGTCTTTTTCGTCATTATTAATAATTCTGATGTGTTACTTTATAAATTCCTATTTTTTCATATTTAAAAAATTTATATTAATTAGAAATCTCTATAGAGAAATTATTTATCTTAAAGTATTAAAATCATCCATTTTAGAATCGAATTATGAACCATGAACCAAAGAAGATGAAAATTTTGAAGTGCATAGAAATGTGTTGGCTTGGTTAGCGAGATTTGATCTATTCTTTTAAAAAAATGCCACAGAAAGCAATTTTTGTTGGCTTCAATCAATAAAAGAGAAAGAGTAATAGTTAATAGGCTAATCCCTTAAAAGAATGTTCAAATCTAAAAGCTTGAGGGATGAGTTTCTTTTGCAAATAAATTTATTTTGAGCTTTCGGCAACGCCCTTCTACAGGAAAATTAAAAATAAAGTAAATTAAATTATATTACACTGAGATATTACAAAAAAATGTAATAGATATATTTAGGCAGAATAGTGCTGCAATTTTTTAAAACAAAACCTATCTAGAAGTTATAGAGAGCAGATATGAGTAAAAACGACTAGCATGGAAACTGTACCCTACAGAATGCGTTCCATGTGTACATTGAAAGATATGCTTGATTTGCATCCTACTGTAGAGGCCACTTCAGCGGCCTCCACAAACCTCACCCACAGTTCCTAATAGAAAGCTGGTGGACAATGGTGAAGCTGCCATGGCAAGAATGAAGGAGCATTCATCATTGTCAAACCAACCCATCTCTTCATCTTTCTTTTATTACTTGATTTTTAATGTATATAATTTATTATATTATGATAATTTTTAAAATAACTAATCAGCTATTTTTGTTTTAATATTTTCAAATAATATTCATTAATTAAAATAATATTTTGAATAATTATGTTGGGCCATATTTTCACAAAACAGACCCAACAATGATGAAACATTTTACATCATATATGTACAGTGTCTCGCCAAAGTGCTTGTTGTCCAGATGGAAAATTCCCCACCGAGGAAAGGCCGAGAAGATGGACGACGATGCTCCAAAGACCAAAGCCGGTGGAGATGGCACTGACCCTCTCGAAAACTGACCAACCCCCCACAGAAGGACAACGACGAGAATAATTAAGAGATGGAGAAAGTACATATGTATATATGTATATAACTTATCCCTTCCTTTATATGCAAGAAGAAAGGTCTAAAAATTTTATTACCAGCTCGAGAAATTCTAAATTTATTTTATTCTAAAGAATAAAATTAATTATATGTATAATATCCTAGATAGATTAGATATTTTTTTAAAGATAACATTATACATTTTTTTAAAGAAGAAATTACTAAATAAAATTTTCAAGGAATAAACCTGTTACATTTTATTATTTTATTATTAATTTAAATTTTCTTTTACTAAAAAGAATAATATTTTTTATTTTTTTTTTATTTTCGAATATATTCTGCGAAATTAAATTAATTTTTTTTTACTCTGTAAAAAGATGATAAATTTTGAGGCACGTGATTTTTTTTTTAATTTATCAGTCGGGATCGAGTAACAGAAGGCGGAGGTCGAAAATTGAGCCGAGAGAAATAGCCATTAGGATGTAAGTATAGACTTTGACAAGGTAAGACGACGCTTTGTTAAATTTTCATGGGGGCTACAAAGTTGTTGAAATTTCTAGTAACTGTCAGATGTTTTGTTGGTTTAATAATTTCCTTTGAATGATTATACTTGTAAAGCAAGGGGAAAAGGGAAGCATATGTCTGCTATGGACAAACTATGTATGAACCTTTTAGTGTGTGCTACATCTTTTTGTGTGCATATCTAAGTTTAACCCACTTCGGAATATAATTGTAAAATTCTATTATTGCTGAGCTGAACCGGGTTTGGGTTCGAAACAATATTGCTCGTATATTGTATGTTTTTTTTTTGTTTTTTTGTGTGCTTGCCGTGGTGGGTTTGATGAGTCTAGTTCACCGATTAATTATTCGCATAACGTATTTCGAAGCGTACCAAACACAAATCTAACAATTATTTTTAATGATAATTTTATTTTTTAATTTTAACAGTTGGAAAATATTCAAAAATATATATATTTTTTACTCTCTTAAAAAAATTTGGAGGGAAATTTTGAGGAAGAGATAAGATAGCGGTAGAGAGATCAGAAAGAGGTCCTAAGAAATTAGTCCAAAAATGTAGTCTTTCAAATTTTTAGTGGAAGAAATTTTCCAGCCCTTCAACTGAAGCACCAAAAAAGATAAGTAACTTCTATTAATATTTTTAATTAAACAGGTTAATTTTATATATTTTATTTTTCTTTATTTTTTGTCTGACCATTCCAATAGAAAAATAAATATAAAAATTTATTTCGAATTTTAACTTTGCCTCTGAGTCTTTAATTTGATTTAGAGTCAAATATTTTAAACCCCAGTGCGTGCAGGATATATGCAAATTATATTTATTTTTATATAGCAGGGTATATATATCGTGAACTCCCTGGGAATGAAAGAGTCGTCATGGATTTTGGGACAGAAGACATCAGAAATCAGTTCTACACTACTATTCATGAAAACTATGTAATTACCATGTAAATTGATTCCTAATACTGAAGAGACGAGATTTTTAAACATTTATATTGCCTGGCCTGGATATCCCTTTTCTTAGTCTGCAAGAAGCCAACCCTTGAAGCTGGTTGCCTCAATACCTATTACATTTTTGACTACATATTAGGTGTCAAGGTTATTCATTGAATAGGCTAGTATTTTATGTCAAATATAATTTGTTCACAAAGTTGAAGCGAGATGGAAAAGGGGAATAATATTAACACTTATATTCAATAAAAATAATTATATATACACATAAAATAAAACTTTTTAAGAACTATTGCTGATGGCCTAAAACTCGGTGGTACTGTCAGCTGCTATCTCTCTGTCTGCTAGGTCATAACTGCTACTTTTTTAAAAATTTAGCGCCCTCAACACTGACTTAAACCATGCTCTGCGCCCCCTATGAGAGAACTCTGAGAACTTTTTAATAATAAAAAAAAGTGCTTAATATTTTCAAAGGTTTTATATTAAATATATATATTTATTATATGTTCAATTTTCAAAAGAAATACAGTATCCCCAGCTCTTTTTAGTACCTCATATGGACCTCCATACCTTGGCTCAAATTTGTGACGCCCCTTCGTCTCATGAATTCTCTCCACTAGGACCAAATCCCCGTTATTAAAAGTTCTCAGCCTTTTGTTTTCGAACTTAATCCTAGCTTCTTCCTGTTCATTCAAGTAGGTTTGCCTTACCACCCCTCTTATCCTCTCGACCTCCTCTGTTAGTTCCCGCTTGTAGAAGGCTGCCGTTTGAGCAATCAAATCTTCGCTTACAGGACTTTGTCCCGCTTCCTGGAAAGGTTGCGGAAGCCTCAGCTCATGTCCGAAGACGAGTTTCGCTGGCGTAAATCCTGTACTAGAATGTTCGGTGGTCCTGATAGCTAAAGCTACCATGGGCAGGATGTCATCCCAATTAGAACCTGCTTCACACCTACGCAAAGATTCAATCACTTTTCTGTTGAGCCTTTCTACAACGCCATTACTTTGAGGTCTCCAAGCAGTGGTGTTCACTGCACTTACCCCCATGACCTTGCAAATCCCTTTGAAAATACAGCTAATGAATGCCGAGCCCCGGTCCGAAAGTATAGTTTTCGGTATTCCAAAGATAGTAATTACGCTTTCCAACAGCGCTTTAACTACTGTACTGGCACACTGGTCTCTTGTAGGTATTAAAAAAGGGAATTTGGTAAATAAATCGACTATAGTCAGGATGCTAGAATGTCCTCTGGAAGTCTTCTCTAAGGGTCCTATGAAGTCTAGAGCAAGGTGCTCAAATGGTTTTCCAGGCCTGAAGTGGGGAGCATTACCAGCCTTGGTTACACCTTGATTTGAGAGCTGGCAACCCTCGCATCTGTATATATAGTTTTGGACCTGTGTCCTCATACCCGGCCAATAATAATCGTCCTTCAGCCTTCTCATTACCTTCTTGACCCCAAAGTGACCTCCCGTCGGAACTTCGTGGTGATATTTAATCACCATCTCCCTAATGTCTGACGGAACCACCTTCACCCAGATACCCCCACTGTTCTTAGACACAAGGTAACCCTCGTGCATTTTATAATCCTTATTTTTATAAGTTACAGTCTCTGTAGACCGCCTGTCACCTATTAGTTTCAATAAGGGGGCCCATTTCTTGTCCTTAAGCAAACCTTCCCACGTCCGATCGCTATCTATCAAGGGGGGCCCACGATTTTTAATTACCGCGGCCACCACTCTCTTATCTTGTGATGACTCAGGATCATCCTCACACGGGAACCTACTGAGGAAGTCGGCTACCGTGTTTCCTTTCCCCGGGACATACACAAATGTCACGTTGAAGTCTTGGATGATCTCTGCCACATTGTTAACAATTTACAAATTTTGAATATACAATTGTTGAATATCTAGAAATTTCTCCTATCAATTTACCTAATCCCTTAACACGTGCATGTGTCTATTGTCACTTAGCGGCTGTTATTAGAAATTTCCTTCTTGTATTTATACAGTATGAGGGCATAGTAGTTAAAGGCTGCATTTCCATGAGTTCATCTCTCTTACAACATGCTGAAACGAAATCAAATGTGGTTATAAGATCACTGTCTATGGGGTAACAGGTGCATATTGGATTGGGAAATGACAAAGTTATTTCGCCCTTTGAGATACTAATTGTGACTGAGTTTTCTGTTGAGTTATGATGATACACTGAGAATCTGATAGGGAAATTATTTTGTAGGACTGTGTTGCATATCAGAGGTTTTGTTTGTTCCTGGGTTAGAAATTTTATATTATTCCTTTTTACTGTCAGTCTGATTATTACATTCCTTGCTCATGAGATAGGTATGCAACTTGTATAATTCACTGTGGAAATATATGTGGAGATTTAAGAATTTACAGAAGTATATCTAATATGGAGACGTCACCTCAGCTCGATCTATCCACATTTTTGTTCTGGAATTAGCGCCATATTCTAGATGGACTTCACTGCCTCATCTATAGTCCAAGCGTGTCACCTTAAGTGTTAGTTTTAGGAAACGTCATCTCGTCCTAGACCTTTCTTCTCTTCATGCTGACACATCTTCAATGACATTTCCTATGTGGGGGACACACCCTTTAAGCGGTCTATCGGCATCCAGTGATCATACTTGGCAGAAAACGTCGTCAAAGGGGGGCCGCCCTCCTCGCGTGTCTAGCCATCTAACCAATCACGATACCGCCTCACGCCTACAGGTTCCGAATTACATTCAATGTAATATCTCTGCTCGGGTGTCCCGACTTTATCAATCCTTATTCATAGCCTTTAGGTGATATTACTCCGCACTGGAAACTCGCATTTCGCTAACTCCCTCATTATATACAAGTGCCAAATCGAGCCTTGATAAACTCTCCTGTCTCCTATACCCCCATTATTAGATAGATCCTGTCTCTATCACAGGTGGCTTTTGCTGCTTTGTCATCAACTTAAAGCTGTCCAAGCACGCCTCGGGATATCTCAGCTGTCTTGCAGACACAAGCTCCAGTCATCTCCTTTCCTTTGAATATTTTAAAGATTATCCCAGGTAGCTGTTATAAGTTAATAAATAATTCCACAGTGATTAGAAAGTACTCGCGCAAATTGGTCACCAGATCTATTCCTTGAGATTCTGCCATTGGAATGTTAAAACCAGATTTCTATCCATTATGGATTTCAAAAAAAAAAAAAAAAAAAGGTTTACGAAGAGAAGAAAAAAAAGGTGCGTCCTTTCTATGGTGATCAAATTTCTCTCTTCTCGAGTGCGCTAACTGGATCTTCAATTCCACCTTCGCCTTAAAGCTCATGTATTTGCCACTCTCCCAATCCACTATGCGCTGTAAAAAAAAAATAAAATCGATTAACTATTACTCAGCATGTTAGCCCTAATCTGGATGCACAGGCTAGTATGACTTGATAGAAAGCGCTATTAAAATAAAGTTAAGAAAATTGTAGCCAGCAATAATTATCAGAACTCACCTCTGCTGTGAGGAAAATTATATCAGTGCTATGATGTAAAATAGAAAAATGCTAAGTCATTTCAGTAGACTACTGTAAAACACTGATCACCGATCTAAATTTGAACCATGGTATTCCAACCTCATTTCTCATACTGCATAAAATAATTAGAAAAAAAAATGTAATCAATAAAATTATTAAGGCTTTGTCACAAACAATGTGAATCGTAAATGACAGCGGCGAGTGATGTGGTAGACACCGCCTCAGCTTAACTTTCATTGCCTGATGAAATGCCAGTGAAACGAAAGGCATAATTAAAATTCACGATTTAAAATCATAACAGTAAGTGTGGTTAGAAAACTGAAAGGGCGCTATGAATAGCTCTTACAATTAGCGGAAAATCACAAGGCATCAACATGACATTCCTAAATAAGATCACTGGAAATTTTTATAAGTCACTTTAGATATAGACTCTTAATCTCAGGATGTGTGGACTACTTCACCAATTTAATTAATTAATTAATTATACCTACAAATAGTATGGCTTTTCATTAGGTATATATTTCTAAAGTATATGAGATGAAATATATACTAAATTCGAGCCCCGCGGCGGGCGCCATTGTTGAGATCCGTTTCCTGGAAATTGTTGGGCTCAGTTGGACAAAATGGAAAGGGATGTAAGAAGTGACTTAGTAAAAATTTCCTTACTTAAATATACAAGTGTGACATTTCGGTAACAGCGTCGTTACCATCATAGGAATGGTGTGTGATATAGAGATAAACAAATATAGAACTTAAGCAGCTAAAATTATATTTGGGAAGATAGAATATCAAATAATATATAGGGTATAGAAGCATTTTGAGGATTACATAGTGTCCGAGTACACCAAACTTTCTCCCAAGCCACCGTGGGTGAGATCCCTGAGAGGTACAGAAATGGGGAGTTGTTGACAGATCCACCGCCGGGGTCTCAAGTGGTCTGGAATGTACTAACGAGGCCTCTGGCATGTGGAATTCCAACGTCCATCCCTCTCAGGGGTATCAACTGTCCTTTGAAGAGAGAGAGATAATGGTGGGGGCCCGGGTGTCAACTATCCTTTTGAAGAAAAGGATATCCACAGGCCTTGTTGGAGAGTGTGCCGTTATATGTAATTCAGATCTTGTGTGTAAACCATCTAGTATTGTAGCCATTTTTAAGAAACAGGCCAACAGCAACTTTTTGATTCACAATCAGGAGGTGCCTTTTTCTTGATTTATCTACATGAATCAAGTACAATTTTACCTTTTCACTATTTCTCTCTTAATATATTTGTCTGATACTGATCTCTATTCAAAATTATTCTTTGTCATTTGTGGCATATACTGTGTAACATCCATGAAATCATTATTAAATTAGATAATCTATAAAAGACACCTTCTGGAGATTTAGCAACCCACTGAAGACGCTGGGAACTATTTCAGAAAGGAAAATATAGCAATAGAACTCTATAATTTCTACAGATCAATTGTAAATAGATTCATACACAAAAGGGATAGTGAGGAAAGTTTTAGAACAGATGTGTAAATAAATCCCTTTTTAAACAAAGGCTCCCGTGTACTTGGGAAAAGGGAGGGCCGTCTCTACAAACTAGAGGACTTGGGTCGGTGACAAGCCGAGCATTACCAATTAAGAAGCGCCCATATAACTTTAAAAACTCTGAGATCATCTAACAACAATAGAGGACGTCCAATGATCGATAATATGCTGGATATTAAAAAAAAAAGGAAAATTGAAAAGTCTCTTGAATGATTTACTTCCAGATGATGGTGTACACTTAGATAAAGAGGAGCATTTTATTATTAGAAACTATAAACCTGAATATAAGACCAAACAACATTTATATAGAAATAAAAAGATGTTGAAAACATTATTTCAATTTTAAATATCAAGAAAGCATCAGGTCCAGATTTTATCAGTAATAATATGATCAAACATGCAGGTACACTTTTAATCCCGATTTAACAGCAGATGTTCAACAAATGCATTGAATTAGGTTACTATCCGGATGTATGGAAAGACTCTACTGTAAAGATCATTCCAAAACCTAATAAAATAAGCTATGAAACAAGCAAAGCTATAGACCTATATTATTGACATTAAACATTTCTAAAATATTTGGAACAAAAAAATTTCAATAAATTTTACGAAGAGAACAATCTAATGAGTCCAAGGCAACATGGATTTTACTAATCATAAATCAACGAATAGTACAATGGTAGATATGATGGAAACCATATTGAAACACAGACAAGGAGAACTGGCTTCTTTGATTACAGTGGGTATGGCAGGCGCTTTCGACAATACATGTTGGCCAGCAATTATTAGAAGACTCGATTTTTGGTAGCATTCCCTCCAAATTGGTAAGAATCATACAATATTTTATTTAAACAGTGAAAGAAGGGCAAATTCCTCATATGAAAATACAAATGTTACTAAAATCTGACAAAGGGATGCCCTCAAGGTGGCCCTAATAAAAAGCTGTTTGCCACTGTTGCTGTATTAATGTATCACATCAAAAGTACAGCACACAACTCCATTCCATCGGAGCCGGTAGTTTTATGTTCCAATACAAAATGTAATAATAAGATGTAAGGGTAGCACCATAAAACCAAAGAATGAAATATGTATGAGAGGACACAAAGAAAGATTCTTCCATATAAGTTATATACTAGATATTTATATAAAAAAAAAACGAACAAAGTTAGGGAACATTTCTATGCTGAGGTGACTTGAAGTTACAAATTTGCCTTTATAAGGGGGAGAGCCTAGATCTCTATCTACTCTAGCGAAACAAAATAAAGGTCTCATCAAAATTACATTCCTTAGAGCCCTTTAGGGCCCATGTAAAAATTAAGTCAGTTCCTGCTCAAAAGAAAGACTAAGCCATAATGGCAAAGAGGCTTACCTTTTCCGAAAGCGCAGGAGAAAGTCTGGTCTCCTCCCTTCTGCGTCTCGAGCCCGACTCCCGGCTGCCTGACAGACTGTCCTTTTTTAGCAAAGAAACTCTCTTTTATCCTTGCCTCTTTCCATTTTGATTCGCTGCTCGTGCTAAAGTTTTTTATTGGTTGACATTTTCATTCGTAAAAAAACACGCACGTGATCGTGACCACGCCTCCAATTTACCGTGTTGCCGAGAGAGAGAGAGAGAAAAAAGAGGAAACATTGTAGAGAGAGATTGAGAAAACAAATTAATTTCTTTAAGAAATTAAATAATATATAGTCCGTGTATTATTAAAATTATTGATTTAAATCCTTACATGATAAATTATTTTCTTTCTTTATTCTATTCCTAAATCCTTTTTTTTAAATACTAATTTAACTGGGGCTACTGTAGATATTCGACTTGTTAAGAGTTTATAATTTATTATAAATTTCTGGATATTAAATTCGATGCTGAAATTTAATAATTTCTTTTAGTCACCTCTATCTAAATATTAAATGAGGGGCATATATATACATATGGTACTACAGCTTCCAGCACAGATGTCACTGGTGTCTTCTTCTCCACAAGGCATCAGCTCTCGGCATGGAAGTCTGGTGCCTTCTTCTCCACCAGGCATCAGCTCTCGACATGGATGTCTGGTGTCTTCAAGTGGCTAGGTTTCTGGGCAAAAAGTAATCTATAAGTCTATATGGCGGGGAAGCCATGTATCCAATTGATGTTGACTCCATACATATTCTGTTGGGGTATGATTACAAAACGTACCCCAACATATACTGCTGTGAATGTATATAATAAGACCTCGATCTCCCCAATTATAATTTTAGGATTAATATAAACTTTAGTTTTAAATCGCAATATATCAGCAGTTATTTATATTCTTTTTTACAAAGTGTATAAATACTCGATAATTAACATAACACCTAACAAATTGTCTATACATGTATTTTATTTTAAACCTTGAAAATTTTGGATATTTTTACTCAAGTTTTGTATTAATTGTTTCTTTCATTGAATATGAAGGTTACATTATAAATATATATATAAATATATAAAATAAAATCGAAGTTTTTAAAATACAATTTTTAATATTTGAGAGAACGCATTATAAATTATTAAATATTTGGTAACACAACATTTTTCAATGTTTTTTTTTTGGTAGACTTATGTGAAGGGGTATTTTTGTTGACATTTTGAAATAAAACACAGACATAAATTCACATCCACCTAAATCATACTTAATCTATATAACTCATTAACCATAACAATGAATACAATGGTCAAAGATCGTTTGCGTGAACTTAAAAATATTCAGGTATATCTTTATTTTTCTAAAATAGTTCTTGTTTTGGTTTTACTTTATCTTTGCGCATGTCAAATATGGCCAGAAATAAAAGAGCCATAACGGAACCAAAACTAAGTTATTCATGATGCATTTATACACCTCTAATATTTTTTCCAACACTTCGCTTAAAAAAGAATCAAATTTTACAAAATTTATTTTTCAAATTTAGTCACCACTCATATATACAGACCATACATATTCCAAATAACCATTTATATTTAAGGAAATGGCAGTCATTTGTTTTAAAGGATTTTCTCATAAATATATATTCCTGAAATTACCATAATTTACACCCGGATTCATACTAAGAGCTGAATGTGGAAGAGTATCACTAGAAGTGGTGGTTACTGAACTAATCCTTGATTTTGATTGAAAAAAAAAGAAAAAAGGAGAGTCAATTACCACATGTATGTCTATCTTACCTCTGGAGAGTAAAATACTCAAAAGGTCTTTATAAAGCGTTTTGTTGTTTGTAATTTCCAAAAAAAAAGAAATAAATATAAGTAATAGGTTAGTTTTTAGCAAGCTGAGAGGTAGGTTTAGAAAGAGGGAATCATATATCGCCGCAACTCTTTTTATTAACGCGATTAAGGAACTTTCGGGCAAGCCCTTCAAGGCAAGGGTACACTATAGTTAGCTGAAGAAGGGCTTGCCCGAAAGCTTCCTTAATCGCCTTAATAAAAAGAGTTGCGGCGATATATGATTCCCTCTTTCTAAATTGTCGAAATCCGCAATCCGTTTACCATGAGAGGTAGGTGTTGATAAAGTATGAAGACTACACCTAATATTGACTGGTTCATCAGATGAAATGGTGTGGTGGGGTCCAGAGTCCGGGGTCTACCTCCCCAGTCAACTTCATGGACCCTCATCACCCAGACATCATGAAAATCCGGGATCTCCAGCATTTTCACAAAGAGGTAGAAAACCTGTCCTGAGGCCCATATTTATGACAATGTCACCATTTGTTTCATAACTTCTGTATGTGTCAAATAGGGAAACTCTATACAGTTTTACAAATCTTTGGAACCTATTTTTGCCGGTCCCAAGCTCGGATGATAAAGGAGGACGGGAACATAACAAGCTTGCTAAAAAACCTGGGCTCATTTGGCCCGGCTGATAGTACCCTGTAAAGGCTCCTGATCCAGGGATACAGAATTAGTAACGTCTGTTCTCCATGTTAGGAGAGACTGCACATGTCATCTGTTCCTCATGTCAGAGGCGTCCATTTCATATTGGAGATAAGTCGGCCTGCTACTGAGTAGTGCTTCCAGTCTTAATGACAAAGGTGGATGCATTCTACTTCACCCAATCATTATGGTTGTCAAATCTCTTTTTATGAGCTCTACTTATTTCCAGCAGACACCATAAAAAGTCCTACAGGTTTGATACCCTGATATGATTGAGTGGAGATAAGAAAAAAATAGAACATATTCATTTCAATTGTTGTGTGATCATGCCATGTATATGTACTCTGTTCTCAAAGAAGTCCTATATACCATAATATACTTAGCTTTTCTTCTTTTATATGCAAATAGATATGGTCTCAAAATATTTGCATATTGGCTTCTCCAAAATGGATCTTTTTCTATATATGGGATAGGAAGGTAATAAGACCAAATCCAATTTGGATAATCTATAATCCAAACTGTGCCTTATTGGGATAGGAAAGGTATATACACTCATGTACAAAGCTTAAGGAATTGGAAAGTCTTTGATGTCTTTGGTTGTCTATTTTTTTAAAGGAGACAGGCATTTTGTTACATTTGGTTATCTCGTATGTCTTCAATAAAGGTCACTGTAATATCTTTCAGAGTTATTGTCTGAATCTCGATATATAACTAAAATGTACCACTTCCATAATTTTTGTCCATGAGTGTATATATTTTTCAGCCTCATTGTGAATTAAAGATGGCAATGAAAAGTTACAAATCAAATTATAGATTTAGAAACATAAGGTAGCAACACCAAATCCAAATTAATGAAATGTTTGTGAAGTTTTGTTAACAGTGTTTTTTTTTCAGCACTTTTGTCTGATGATGGTAACAACGCTGTTAATGAAGTGTTAACAAACATTTCATTAGTTTGGATTTGGTCTTGTTATCTTATGTTTTGAAGATGTCAACAAAGGCTAGATTGTCTTCACTAGTGTTGAAATTTGCCCTTATATATGTTCTTACTTGCTTGTTCCAAAATCACTTTATTAAGTACCACTCAAAAAGAACAACCTATGTTTACCTTGTGTTTATAACCTAGTTTATGATATTTGCAACACCACTTGTGCTGTGTGAGCAGAAGAGCTTAAATTGACTTGTTCCATTATATGTATGTTCCATATGTAAATACCTGTTTTCCTTCCTCTTTTCGCTCTCCACTTCTCCCATCCATATTTTCCAATTTTTTTTTTCTTATTTTCCATAGGATTATTCAAATAATAATCTGTTATATAATCTTTTTCCATTTTTATCCCTTTGTATATTTCCCACTTTCATAGGTTTCTCCGTCTTGTAACCCCAAGGAGAATCCTCTGTAAGACCTGTGTGTCTTAATAAAGGCTTTTGTGTGTGTGTGTGATATCTGCAACAATGATTAATATTTCAGCATAGAATTTGAGTCTTGGAATATCTTAAGATATGAAAGTATTTATTGATGACGTCAGTACGACTAGTCGACAATTATCAAACAAGAACAACTATCTACCGATGGAGAATATTGAAAAAGCAAGCTAAGGACCATATATGATGATTTCACAAATTCATAGCAATAATCTGTGTTAAATTTTTTCATTGAATAATTAAATTAAATAATTTTTTTTTGCTTATCTCTAGTACACATTGTACAGGCCATGATAATCATGGTGGGTTGAAGAAGGCGACTGTTTTACTGTAAGTGCACCACTTGTCCACACATGTGAAAAGTAGTTCGACTTTGCACTTACAAATGTGCTAGAGCCCCGTAAAAATTAAATAATAAATTATTTCTTCGCCACAATATGTGAAGGTTATTCACATATTAAAACAATGAGTCCAATGCAGGATTCGATCCTGGTTCATGGCTGTCGGGAATCGGCAGTTTTACCCACTCTTCCACAGACTCTCTTTTTATATATGTAAATGTTAATTATTAAAGGGAGAGGTGCCTTCCTAGTTACATATGTAAATAAATATTTACATATAATATAATATTAAAAATGGCATATCCTGACCAGGAGCACATGTGCTTTACAGAAGGCAGAGTGTCATCTGGTGGAACAGAAATCAACTAAACATTGATTTAGCCTGTTCCCTGATATTTGGCCAACCCAATTTCTTGATAAATCAAGAAAAGCCATCCACGAATGCGTTTCGCGCTTTTGGCGCTCGTCAGCGTGGAGTAGGCTGATCCAGAAATTGGGTTAGCCAAATATCAGGGAACAAGCTAAATCAATGTTTAGTTGATTTCTGTTCCACCAGATGGCGCTCTGCCTTCTGTAAAGCACATGTGCTCCTGGTCAGGATATGCCATTTTTAATATTGATTTCAACACCTGATCTTTTTATCTTTTATTTTTTTCTTTCATTTTTTAATAATATAATATATTTAATAATTATGTAAATTAAACAGACATAGTGATATTCCGGAAATTTACCACAATATTATACCCTTGTTCATAGACACTATTTGCTCATAATTTACCTATGTTAAATACCAAATTTTCTCCAGTATGTAAATATATCAATTCTAAAATAGGTTAAAAGATGCAGCTGATATTATGTAAAGTTTACAATGTACATATAACTTGCCATAGCATAGTTAAGTTTCATTTTGTATCAAAATTTTTCTTGTAGAAGGGCGTTATCCCGAAGGTCGGAAAAGCTTTATTAAAAAAAGATACTCATCCTTGGGCATTTACTTTATTTTTTAAAAATATGATAAGGCACAATTTGGATTATAGATTATAAACACAAGGTAATAAGACAAATCTAAATAAATAGTGTGGGACATTTCGTTAACAGCGTTGTTACCATCTTCAGACAAAAGTACTGAATAAAAAATTTTAACATAGCATGTTTAAAATAGTTACTGTTCTCAAGTGTGTAAACAAGATAACAGATAAGAAGATAGTTTTCAGAAATAAGAACAATATTCTGTGTTTCTCAGAAAACTATCTTCTTCTTATCTGCTATCTTGTTTACACACTTGATAACAGTAACTATTTAAAACATGCTGTGGTAAAATTTCTCATTCAATACTTTTGTCTGAAGATGGTAACAACGCTGTTACTGAAATGTCACACACTATTTATTTATTTGATTCTGGTCTTATTACCTTGTGTTTCGATTGATAAGGCACAATTTGAATTATAGATTATAAACACAAGGTAATACCATATAAGACCAAATCCAAATAAATAAATAGTGTGTGACGTTTCGGTAACAGCGTTGTTACCATCTTCAGACAAAAGTACTGAAAAGTACATTGCTGAAGATGGTAACAATGCTGTTACCGAAACGTCACACACTATTTATTTATTTGGATTTGGTCTTATTACCTTGTGTTTACCTTGTGTTTCCTAAAATATGTGAATGTGTAACATTTCCTTCCTAAGGATTATTCCAACTTGTGTTCTAACCCCGCTGTGTTTGTTCCTGGAACATTAAAGAACCTCCAACTTTGCTGCTGCCACCATCTACACCACATGTATGTATTGTTTGGTTAACACTGTGTATTGGTACTGTCACGTTAGTCGTTTGAAAACTGTGTTCCAATTAATATAGGAAAAATCCTTATGTCCGCAGGTTGGATTTATATACAGTGGAAGGCTGGTTAAACCGTTTGGTTTTCAACCACTAGGACCCGGGTTCGATTCCCGCATTGGACACTTTTTTCTGTTTAAAAAAAAAAAAATGCCTAATGGCCCCCGATTCTTGCAAAAGTCCAACCCCACCAGCGAGTGCAAGTAACCAAATGGGGCTCTGGCATTTGTAAGTGCAAAGTCGAACTGCTTTTCACATGTGTAGACATGTGGTGCGCTTACAGTAAAAGCAGTCGCTAACTACCCACCATGATTATCATGGCCTGTACCACGTGTACTAGGGATAAGCAAAAAAAAAAAAGAATCTCCCTTTAGCCGACACCCCGTTAGTGGACACCTCTCCACAAAGGACTTTTTTTTTTCACTTATAAAATTACCATTTTTACAATTTAGCAACTCTCCGGTAAGAGAACATATCTCCCTAAAGGACAGTTTTGGCTCTGCAATTAGGTGTCTTTTACAGGGAGGTTTTACTGTATAAGAAAATAGTCACTTCACTCTTTCCTTTCCTCTTTTGTTTTTCCTAGAAAAGAGTGGCAGTGGATCACTGAAAAACATGGGAAATATAAATAAAAGGTTGAAATGTGACATTTTTTTTTTTTGCTTATCCCTAGTACACGTGGTACAGGCCATGATAATCATGGTGGGTAGTTAGCAACTGCTTCCTAGTACACGTGGTACAGGCCATGATAATCATGGTGGGTAGTTAGCGACTGCTTTTACTGTAAGCGCACCACATGTCTACATATGTGAAAAGCAGTTCGACTTTGCACTTACAAATGTGCCAGAGCCCCGTTTGGATACTTGCACTCTCTGGTGGGCTTGGACTTTTGCAAGAATGGGGGGCCATTGGAGTATTTTTTTTTTTTATCAGAAAAAAGTGTCCAATGCGGGAATCGAACCCGGGTCGTAGTGGTCGAAAACCAAACGGTTTAACCAGCCTTCCACCCACCCCCCCAATGTGACTATTAAATCTTATATATCAATTAATATATAGGTTTATTTTTTTTTAACAAGGGTTTTGAGGATCAACTATGATTTTAACACTGAATTTTACTCTTTATCCTGATAATTGGGACTAATTTTGTATGACAATGTTGCATTTAACGGAGTTGAATGATTATATACAGTTTAATTCAACAACCCGTGAGATCAGAATTTTTAGTTGAATTAAAATCTGTGCGTTGAATTATAGTTGGTTAAAAGTTAGGAAACTAGAGCCTGCTTGGGATTTGAATTGAAAAAAAATTTTAAAAAATTGTTGAATTAATGTAGATGTTGAATTCAAGTGGTTCTCAATGCTCGAATTGTTTGGTGTAACTTTGTAATGTATTGTTTCGAATGAATGTGAAGGAGTGAACATTCTGAGTTCAACTGACCCGGTTGATAGACCTCAGCAAGGGTTCCTCTCCAGGGATACAGTTCGTACTCATGTTGGCAGCAAAGGCTTCCATGTTAGGAACCGCCTCAAATCACAGGTAAAGTCAGACTTTTACCAAAGTGTGCCATGAATCATGGTGCCATGATCAAATGAAAGCTACACCCTATTCAGTTCGAGGAGAATGGACTCGTGGAATTTGTGTAATCTTTGCACAAGGGGATAAGAAACAACAACAATAATAGTAAAGACTCTTTCAAACGCATACAAAAAAGTAAAATCCAAGCAAAAATACAGAAGTGAACTATTCATCATAGGTACCTGAACCAAAAGCCTGGAGTTATTCTGGAATATGGGATGAACCGACAGGCAGCAACCTGTATTTCCAGGTTCAAAACTGGCCATACAAGACTCTTCCAGGATGGTGTAAAGACCTTCCCACAATGTACCATCTGTAGGACCAAAGAGGCTTCACCAGACCACCTCTTGGAATGTATGGGAGCCTCAAGACAGGACCTATATTCCAAGATTGTAAATTTGATCTATGAATTTAGTTTCCATGACCTTGTATAATTATACAAAAGGGATAATAAAAAAAAATAGTAAAAGAAAACAAATATAAAGGCTAGCCAACCACCAAGGCTGGTGTACAGTCTAGGTACCATCTGTCAGACTATGTGTGAGATCCATCTGGGGCTGTACTGTAGGTAGAAGAGATGAACGGGGACATGGAGGCCATAGTGGAACTGGTGGCTGAGGTGAAGACACTCCACCATTCCATCCTGGCCTCCCCTTTCTCCAAGGAAGGTCAGTACCTCACACTTACATCACACTCTATCTACAACAAAATAAGACCTAATCCAAATAAATTAATGACGTTTCGGTAACAATCGTAGCTATAATCTATAATACAAATGGCACCGGTTCTGTCCTCCTTGGAGAACAACAGTCTTTGATTTCCAGACTAAAGTCTGGTCATCTATGGACACTGACTTTCCAGAATGGTTGCAAGGTATTGCCACTATGTACTAAGTGCAATTCTCAACCTGAAACCCCAAAACACATTATTGACTGTATTGACTCATCCATTGATGAGCTCTACTCTTCCCCATCAGACACCATCAAAAGTCTCAAGCTCTACAAGCTTGATATCCTAATATGATTGAGTGGAGATAAGAAAGAAGAAAATGAAAGAAGGAATAGAGGCCCCAGGAATTAGTTTCTTTCAAGTTATTATTTTCTATCTCTAGCTTTCGGGTTTAAAAGCCCTTCGAATGTATTATATGAACCATTTTATTATGTATGAAGTGAGGTGGGTTCCTTGCAACTACATACCTTACTAGATATCTTAATACTATATCTTTATTAAAATTTTCTCCTTTATAGTGGAACCTTGTTTTTATAGCCTGGTATTATATAACAATAACAGGGTTATTGCATTATACAGTTGTTGTTGTTAGACTCCTTCAAGTAGAGTTCAACTTATGGTGACTATATGGAGAAATATTCTCCAATCTGTTGATCAACACTCGCAGCTCATCTACCAACCCTCCAGTAGCTTTCTTGACCCCTTCCAATCAGCTCATTGCAGGTGTTTCTTTCTTCCTTAATTTTTCTTAGCATCAACATCTTTTCTAAACCATTTGCCCTTATTATGTGTTCAAAGTAGGTCAGTCTTTGTTTACATATTTGGGATTCTAGGAACTCCGCCTTTGCCGGTCCCAAGCCCGGATGAAAAAGGAGGAGGGGGAGCAGTAACAAGCTCGCTAAAAACCTGGGCTCAGCTGGCCCGGCTGATAGTACCCTGTAAGGGCTCTAGGGATACAGGATGAGCAGCGTTTGTACTCCATGTTAGGAGCAGCTGCACATGGCGTCTGTTCCTCATGTCAGAGGCTGACATTTCTTTTGGAGCTAAGTCGGCCTGCCACTGAGTAGTGCTCCCAGTCTTAATGACAAAGGCAGACGCATTTTACTTTACGCAATCATGACGGTTGTTAAATCTCCCCACTATGCTGCATCGGCCGTCGCGCAGAATAATCAGGGCCACGTCTGGAGTTTAGGCAGAGGGCTTCATTCGAAAAATTCCCTACAGTCTCCCAATGCCAAATTGAATTTTCTTCAATGTAACATCAATGGCATATCTACTAATAAGAGCAAGGTTAAACTGGACGAGATTTTATCACTGGCGGATTCCAAAAGTGCTAATATCATTTGTCTGCAAGAAACCAAGCTTAAGCCCAACCACCTTTTTAAGGTGAGGGGCTTCAAAATACTGAGAAAAGACAGACCTTCAGCAGATGGAGGAGGAGGGCTCCTGACCCTCATCAAAGACCTTTCTTTTGAAGAAATTGACACTCCTTCAACAATGAACACTGAATTACAAGCCTTCAAAATACACCTACCCAATCAGAGACCCCTAAGAATTGTGAATACCTACCACCCATCCCAAAAACCAGGCCCAGAACTAGACTTAGTTGCACACCTACTTGACCCCAATATACTCATCCTTGGAGACTTCAACAGCAAGCATCAATCTTGGGGATGTTCCCTCAACAACACTGAGGGCTCTATCCTCAGCACCTTCATTGATGACAACAACCTCACAATTGTGTCCCATGGTCCTACCTACATCTCTCACTCCTATGGAACTCCGCAAGCACTAGATCTCACCATCACCTCCCCATCTATGCAACAGTTCATAAAAACAGCACCCTGAAAAGCATCGGAAGTGACCATCTCCTTTGCTAACAGAAATCTCCACCCCCCTCCCAAAATCTTCACAAAGACTTTTCTGGAACTATAAGAAAGCCTCCTGGAATTCATTTAAAACATTGTTAGATAGTCTTCTCAGCAAAATCCCACTAAATTCCTCTTTGGAAGACAGGTGGAAGAACTAGAAGTCTGCAGTCCTAATTTCTGCCAAACAAAATATCCCCAGAGGAAACAGAAAATTCTACATTCCTGGATACAGAGAGGTACTAGATCTTTTGAAAGATGAAATAGAAGATAGGAACAAAGTTTACCAAGACCTCATTGAGAACAACAACACCCTCCTCATAGAGATTACAATCACCTTGCTGCAAAAATTAAGCTTAAGGCCGACCAAATCAAATAGAATAAGTGGATTGAACTCTACTCTTCAATTGACCCAAAAACCAGTGACACAAAACTATGGAGACTGCTGCATGCCCTCAATCAGGACCCTCCATCTTACAGCAGCTCAAATACCTTCAAGGATAATTCTGGAAATCCCCTCACAGACAAATACAGCATAGCAAATCATTTTGCCCACCATTACAGCGCCACCGCAAAACTTAATTTTAATTTACAGGATAAAATAATAGGTAGAAAATCTAGGCTCACCAGAAACCTTGCAAAATCCAAACCCAGCCACAACATTTTCAGTAAACCTTTTCAAGAGCATGATCTGGATGAAGCTTTAAGTCATCTTGACCCTACAAAAGCTCCTGGTCCAGACAACATCACTGGACCCATGTTGAAAAACCTCAGTTCCCATGCCAAACTAGAACTCTTAACCATTTTCAATTACAGTTGGAGCTCGTCTACCCTCCCTAAAGAGTGGAAACATGCCACAATTATCCCCATCCACAAACCAGGCAAGCTTGAGAACCACCCAACCAACTACAGACCTATCTCTCTGACCTCTATTCCCTGCAAAATCATGAAAAACATGATTCTCAATAGGTTAACTTTTTTTCTTAACCTCAACAACCTACTAGACCCTCATCAAAGAGCTTTTAAAAAATATCAAAGCACAGAAGATTCAATCTTTTACTTCGTTCAACAAATCCAGAACAGCTTCCATCATAAACCTACAAAATCTACTATAGCAGCCTTCATCGACCTTTCCCAAGCCTTCGACAGAGTCTGGAAGGAAAAGCTAATTCTCAAACTCGATGAACTTGGAATAGAGGGAAATATGCTGAGTTGGATCAGCAATTTTCTATCCAAACGCACCATACAGGTTAACTTCAACAACATCAAATCAAAAACCACTCGTATTTACCAAGGTCTACCCCAAGGATCAATCCTAAGCCCTATTCTCTTCAATATTTACCTAAATGATGTACACACTTTTATCAAACCACCAGCTAAAATTGCCCTTTACGCATATGACATAATCATCTGGGTCTCCAAAAACAACCTTTCCGATGCAGAACACTTACTGAATAAAGCCATGAAAAATCTGCAAAAGGTAACTCAGAAACTAAAATTATCCATCAACATCATCAAATCTGAAATCGGCCTCTTCACCATCAACAACCACCTTAGCCACTGGACCCCAAATATTTCCTTAAATAACACAAAACTCCAATATTCAGATTCCCCAAGATATCTTGGTGTCACACTCGACCCTGCGCCCACTTTTAAAAAACATATTGACACCATGAGAAGCAAAGCCAAAAATAGGCTCAAAATCCTGAAAAGAATATCAGGCTTAAACTGGGGTGCAAATGCCAATATCTTGCGCACAACGTACCTTGCACTCGTAAGACCTATTTTGGAATATGCTACACCAGCCTGGATCAATGCAAGTAAAACTAACTATCCAAAATAGACAGAATCCAAGCAAGCACAGCTAAAATCATCAGCGGACTTCGAGGGTCCTGCCCAAATCGTATTGCTGAACCTGAATCCAACCTTTTCCCCCTGCACCTAAGGAGAAAAATCTGCCTTTCAAAATTTATAACAAAAAAGATTAACTCTCCAAAAGAACATCTTACAGGAAAATTTATTAGAAATTGGGTCCCAAACCAAAGACTAAAACGCCCCACTCCTCTCAACCTGGCTCACAACTCTAATCTTTTAGACATCCCAATTAATCCCAAACACAGAACTTCCTATCCCCCACACAGAACTTGCAACAAACTCATCTGTTTCCCTCATCTACCAGACAATCCCCACAAACATGAAACTCAGCCAGAATTACTTAAAGCTCTTGGCCTCCAAATCATTGAGGAAAATAGCTCCCTCTTTGACATCACAATTTCCACTGACGGTAGCCAAATTGAAACTGGACTGTCTGGTAGTGGAATTGCTATCTACAAAGATAAGATCCTGGAAAAAATCTCCCTCTCCCACCCTAGACACCCTTCAATTTATAAATCGGAACTCTCTGCAATAGATACAGCTCTAAAAGACATCAACATCAACTCGACAAGCAAAATAATAATCTACTCCGACTCAAGAGCAGCCATTTATACCCTTCAAAGCTGCTTCTCCAGTCAAGAACCTCTCCTCAAGAGCATTGCTAAGTCTGTAAACCGACTCCCAGCCAAAAGCTCAGTCACAGTGCAATGGCTTCCAGCTCACGTTGGAATTCCTGGTTATGAGCTGGCAGACTCTCTGGCAAAGGCTGGAGCTCTTGGCCTACCTGAAGCAAGAGAATCTACCACCCAACTAGACGAAAGAGACCTCCTCCGTACAATCAAAACCCAATGCCTGCAGGAATGGAAATCTGATGCTGCACATGACTGGTACAGAGCAGGAGGGACAAGCACCGGTTCTGTCCTCCCAAGGGAACAACATTCTTTGATTTCCAGACTTAAGTCTGGTCATCTACGGACAATGACTTTCCAGAATGGTTGCAGGGTTTTCCCACTATGTACTAAGTGCAATTCTCAGCCTGCAACCCCAAGACATATTATTGACTCATCCATTGATGAGCTCTACTCTTCCCCGGCAGACACCATCAAAAGTCTCAAGCTTTACAAGCTTGATACCTTAGTGTGATTGAGTGGAGATAAGAAAGAAGAAGAAGAAGAAGATTCTAGGGATCTATAACAGGATTAATTTCATTTAAGATTGAAACATTTACCTTTCATCTGTCCAAGACATTCTTGAAATACCGTATAGCTACTTTAATACTCAGAGAGTTGACTATAATTCAACACCTACACTCATGGTGCTTGTTTGTCCTGATAGGAACAGGACATACCCAGCCAAAACTGGCAGGACATTGAATTAAAGTCTGTTAAATCCAAGTAGGGACACTCCAACACTTTCAACACCCCAAAGGATCAGAATTCTTGGTCGAAATAAAGCCGGTTAAATTTAAGAAGGGACATTCATACTTCTTTAATTCAACACCTCAAAGGATCAGTTGGTTGAATTAAAGCCTGTTAAATTTAAGAAGGGACATTCATACTTCTTTAATTCAACACCTCAAAGGATCAGTTGGTCGAATTAAAGCCGGTTGAATTTAAGAAGGGACATTCATATTTCTTTAATTCAACACCTCAAAGGATCAGTTGGTCGAATTAAAGCCGGTTGAATTTAAGAAGGGACATTCATACTTCTTTAATTCAACACCTCAAAGGATCAGAATTCTTGGTCAAATTAAAGCCGGTTAAATTTAAGAAGGGACATATACTGCCCACACACACTACCTAAAAGACCAACTCCAGCAAATATTCCGCCACCGCTTAGTGACCAATATGTCCAGTTGAGACCCAGAGGCTGGATGACCTGATGAGGAACATCAAGGACCATTCCAAGAGACTTCAGAACAAACTGAAAGGTGAGTGGGTTGGTGGATCTTAGAAACTTGTTTTTTTAATTATCCCTAGTACACGTGGTACAGGCCATGATAATCATAGTGGTTAGAAGTTAGCGACTGCTTTTTATTGTAAGTGCATCACATGTCCTCATATGTGAAAAGCAGTTCGACTTTTTCACTTACAAAATTTGCTAGAGCCTCTTTTGGTTACTTGCACTCGCTGGTGGGGTTGGAATTTTGTTAGAGTCGAGGGCCATTGGAGAATTTTTTTTTATATATATAAAAAAAAGGGCTCAATGCGAGATTCAATCCCATGTCGTAGCGGCTGAAAATCACCGATTTAGACCATCCTTCCACTGACTCCCAGAAAACTTGTTGTTAATACAAAGTCCATAAGTCTCCATGGTGGGGGAGCTGCTGTCGTAGGTTGGCAATCCACCACATGACAGTCAGACTTTGTCCCCCGTTGACGCAAGTGTGTGACATTTCTGTAATAGTGTTGATACCATCATTATTGGTCATTTTGTCTGATGATGGTAACAGCTTTGCTACATACATGTCACACAGTATTTATTTAGATTTGGTCTTATTACCTTGTGTTTCAAATCTATAATCCAAATTGTGCCATACCAAAACTTGTTGTTAACACAAGGTAATTAGACCAAATCCAAATAGTGTGTGACATTTCTGTAATAGTGTTGATACCATCATTATTGGTCATTTTGTCTGATGATGGTAACAGCTTTGCTACATACATGTCACACAGTATTTATTTAGATTTGGTCTTATTACCTTGTGTTTCAAATCTATAATCCAAATTGTGCCATACCAAAACTTGTTGTTAACACAAGGTAATTAGACCAAATCCAAATAGTGTGTGACATTTCTGTAATAGCGTTGATACCATCATCATTAATATTTTGTCTGATAATGGTAACAAGGCTGTTACATAAACGTTACACATTATTTATTTATTTAGATTTGGTCTTATTACCTTATGTTTCTAATCTATAATCCAGGCAAAGTCAGGCTTTCACCAAAGTGTGCCATGGTGCCATGATCAACAAAAGCTGCACCACTACACCCCATTCCATGAGATTGACCTATGGAATTCGTGTAATCTTTACACAAGGGGATAAGAAACAACAATTTATAATCCAAATTGTGTCTTATCAAAATTTGTTGTTGTTATTCCATCTCCATCATTATTGTCATTTTATTTGCATAAAGCCGTTTTTGTTTTTCGTCCAAATAGGATCCTATATCAGCACTCATAAACAGTAGAACCTCCATGAGAGGACACTTGCTCTAGAGGACATCTCTCTACAAAGGAAAGTTTTCATTTGCAAAATTACCATTTTTACTATTTAGCAACTCTCCGGTAAGAGGACACCTCTCCTTAAAGGACACTTTGGCTCTGCAATTAGGTGTTGTCCTTTACAGGGAGTTTCTACTGTAATTCTAATTTTGAGTGGAATATAGTGTTACATGTTGGAAATCAAATGAGGTATTTAAGACAAAGAAAGAAGCTAGGGACAATAAGCAGGATGATAACAACAGAGTATGTGGTGTACAGTACTGGACCGGCAGATTGAGAAGCTGGAGACTGAAGGACTGGACAACTCCTCTGTCTGTAGGATCCGTAGAGTCCAGGTAGGTATTGGACCTCTCCAATCCACAACATTCACCCTGTTGTTGTTGCTTATTCCTTAACAATCTCCATCAGTTCCCATTGTCTCAGCTTTTCTATTATAGACCTGTAGACATCATGGAGAAGGAAAGAGAGGTCTGAGAGAGACCTGGAAGTACCACTCAGTGTGACTTTGCTTCTTTTGGTCTCCTGACATGGAGTGTAGCCGCTCCTATGGAGAACAGACAATTGATACCTTCCTACATTAGCTGGGTGTGTAGCACAGGGTGGCCCTACCAGGAGTTAAACTTCCGACGTCCTGTGCTACCCGTTTACACCCTCCCGCTGTTACCCAAACGTCACACACTATTAAATTATTTGGATTAGGTCTTAATTTCTTGTATTCTACAAGTACAAGTTTAGCATTATTATTATTATTTTTTTGCTTATCTCTAGTACACGTGGTACAGGCCATGATAATCATGGTGGGTAGTTAGCGACTGCTTTTACTGTAAGCGCACCACATTTCTACACATGTGAAAAGCAGTTCGACTTTGCACTTACAAATGTGCCAGAGCCCCGTTTGGTTATTTGCACTCGCTGGTGGGGTTGGACTTTTGCAAGAATCGGGGGGGCCATTGGAGCATTTTAAAATTTTTTTGTTAAACAGAAAAAAAGTGTCCAATGCGGGAATCGAACCCGGGTCGTAGTGGTCGAAAACCAAACGGTTTAACCAGCCTTCCACCCCCTGTTTAGCATTATGGTAGTCTATAGTTACTTTGTCACCTGTGTGACAGGCCAGTGATCTAGTTGAAATATACTGTGATAGAACAGCTGCAGAGATCGGCCGGCAACACAGTGGCAGAAGTCCCACCTCCCCTAACGGCTTGGCGGTGTGCCAACCAATCAGGTGGCTCACGCGAAATAATGGCAGATTTATACGGCGGCCCAAGTAAATAAACATCTTTTGATTTAATCTTATCGGATTGTTCGAATATTTATTTATTGTGAACATAACATATACCAACTGGTGGTCCTGCGCAGCACTCCACCCTGACGCGGAAGTTCATGGATATCATGACGGACTACAACAACATCCAGACAGCCTACAGGGAGAACTGCAAGAAAAGGATCAAGAGGCAGCTTGAGATCAGTAGGTTATATATCATTTCCTATCATTGATTTGATTTCCAGACTTGTTATCTACGGACTCACTCCTCACTTTCTTACTGCTACTCTTTTTGTGTTGTTTTTCTTGCTTCCCTCTTTCTTGTTTTTTTTTTCTTTTTCTTCTGTCTATATCGTTGTTTCCTTTGTCTCACTGCTTTGTTCTTATGCATACCTCTGGTGAATCCTGTATAGGGTCAGTGACCCTAAATAAAGGCTTTTTGTTGTTGTTGGTGTTGTTGCAATGACTTTACAGAATGGTTACAAGGTTTTCCCACTATGTACTAAGTGTTTTTTTTTTTTTTTTGCTTATCCCTAGTACAAATGGTACAGACCATGATAATCATTTATATATTTTATTTCCATTTAAAGTGCTATGTCCCCCTAGGGACACTTACGCTGTCATACATGTATACCTTTATATTTGTCTATATATATATATATACAATAATTTTAGACCATGAATACAATAGTCAAATGATGCTAACAATGAGAAAGAGAGAAAAAAAATAAGAAAATAGAACTGTGTACAAAAGAAAGAAGTGTCTGGCAATATTTACAATCAACATAATATAAATTATCAGTTTCTTAAAAGATATTTGTTGCTATATAATTTAAAATATATCTAAAAAATGTATTGAATTTAATATACATTTCTTTACTGTAAGTAAAAATACTTTGATCTGTTACTAATAGATTTTTGTCGATTCTATAGTCTCTTGAAAAACCTGTGCTTCACTCCCATCAATAATTGACAATATGACCCAGAATAATTATATTGCTACGGCGTTTTATGGTTTCCACAAGTCCATATCTCAGAAGAAGGCCAAGTGACACTCACTCCTCACTTTCTTACTGCTACTCTTTTTGTGTTGTTTTTCTTGCTTCCCTCTTTCTCTTTCTTATTTTTTTTTAAATTTTTCTTCTGTCTATATCGTTGTTTCCTTTGTCTCACTGCTTTGTTCTTATGCATACCTCTGGTGAATCCTGTATAGGGTCAGTGACCCTAAATAAAGGCTTTTTGTTGTTGTTTGTTGTAGTCTTGAAAAACAGGACAAACCAGTAAACGATGTATTGAAGTTTGTTCCTCATGTCCACAAAAACAACTCGAGTCTTCCACCGCTTTAATTCTTTGTCATGATAATCATGGTGGGTAGAAGTAGGTGACTGCTTTTACTGTGAGTGTACCACATGTCTACACATGTGAAAAGCAGTTTGATTTTGCATTTATAAAGTTGCTAGTGTGTTGTTATCCAAGACGAGGCAAGATTAACTAAGCATTAGTTTATTTCCTATTATATTATATATTTTATATACAAGTCAAAAGAGATCACTAGCAGAGTATTATTCCTTTTGGTTTCCAGAGCTCAACAATCTATGAGCCTAATACTCTGCACAGCTAGAGCCTCGTTCGGTTACTTGCACTCGCTGGTGGGGTTGGACTTTTGCAAGAATTAGGGCCCATTGGAGCATTTTTTTTTTAAATCAGAAAAAAGTGCCTAAGGCGGGATTCGATCCCAGTTCATATCTGTGTACTAAGTGTCAAGCTTGCAACCCCAAAACACATCATTGACTGTATTGACTCATTCATTGATCAGCTCTACTCATTCCCAGCAGACACCATCAACAAACTATACAAACTTGATACCCTAATATGATTGAGTGGAGATAGGAAAGGATAAAGATATCATTAATTACTATTTGTTACGATTTCAAGGGTCGGTGGAAGGATGGTCTAAACCGTTGGTTTACGACCGCTACGACCCGTGTTCGATTCCCGCATTGGACACTTTTTTCTGATTAAAAAAAAAAAAAGCTCCAATGGCCCCCGATTCTTGCAAAAGTCCAACCCCACCAGCAAGTGCAAGTAACCAAACGGGGCTCTGGCACATTTGTAAGTGCAAAGTCGAACTGCTTTTCACATGTGTAGACATGTGGTGCACTTACAGTAAAAGCAGTCTCCTTCTACCCACCATGATTATCATGGCCTGTACCACGTGTACTAGGGATAAGCAAAAAAAAAGAGTTTTCAACACTTTTATAACCTGTATACAACAACAACAACAAAAATCTTTATTAGGACCTTTTAGTCTTATACAGATTCTCCAAATAGAAATGTAGGATACATGCAGGAATAACAGTAATATTACAGGTAATAGTAATAAGCAATGTTATTATTATTTTTAAAGCTAATCATATTTAATGGTAATATGAAATTTAGATACAGGAAAACATAATTACGACAATCAAGCTAATAAATAGTTTAGACTGGTTAAATTGGTGGAGAAAAGAAATTTCTTATATATAACAAAAAGCCTTTATTTAGGGTCACTGACCCTATACAGGATTCACCAGAGGTATGCATAAGAACAAAGCAGTGAGACAAAGGAAACACCAATATAAACAGAAGAAAAAAAAAAAAGAAAGAGAAAGAGGGAAGCAAGAAAAACAACACAAAAAGAGTAGCAGTAAGAAAGTGAGGAGTGAGTGTCACTTGGCCTTCTTCTGAGATATGGACTTGTGGAAACCATAAAACGCCGTAGCAATATACTTATTCTGGGTCATATTGTCAATTATTGCTGGGAGTGAAGCACAAAGAAATTTCTTATATATGGATTTACCAGGGAGAGTCTCTGCAAATGAAAAACATGTATAATACTCATGTGTGGGAAATGAGAACATTAAAGCACGAATGTTTCTTTTACATATAAAACAAACTTTTACTGTCCTCACTGCAATGAAAAATTGTGTACACATGAATACTTATATCAGACTAGACGGGTGAACCGGGCTTCGCCCCGGGATTGACCCGTGTGCATATCTACCCGAGTGATATATATTAAAACGAAAATTGCAATTATACCGCGAATGTTTTTTTTAAACAAAAATCGAAATTAATTTTAAAGAGAAATAGCAATTATTTCTAACTTTAAGGATGAAGTATGATAGGATGAATTCACAATTCATCCTATCATACTTCATCCTTAAAGTTAGAAATAATTGCTATTTCTCTTTAAAATAAATTTCGATTTTTGTTTAAAATAAACATTCGCGGTATAATTGCAATTTTCGTTTTACAATCATCAGCCGCGTTATATTGTACTTTGATATATATTTAGATAAGATTTTTTTTTTATAATTGTTTGTTATTAGCATTATCTATTTGTTTGCATCAGCATAATTTAATCTAATCTTTGATAGAGGGCGTTATTCGTGAGGTAAGTAGAATAATTTGAATATATAGTTTTACTAATTGATTTATATATTTTTTAAAATAGCCTATCGTCTTCCCCGTATTTTTTTTACCTATGTATGGAAATTTTGGTTTGAATTAGTGAACTACTGCGAATTTGTATAGCGGACATACAAACAAACAAACATACAAACATTGATTTTTATATATATATATATTGCAAGTTTTGATAAAGGCATGTATTAATAAGTTGCATTAGCATGCCATCTATTACCAGAAATTCAAACTATTTTTGACACCTATGTTTATTTAAAAAAATAATAATATTCTACTGCCCTTAATGCAATAATAAAAATAATGGTAGGGCCTTGCTCATCAATGGTGAACCCTCCCAACGGTTTCACCAGTTTAATCTACTGTAATATTGCATTTGTCTGTTTTCCTTTTATACTGAAACTGAAACTAAACTGTCTTCTTTCTTATCTCCACACAATCATATCAGGTTATCAAGTTTGTAGAGTTTGTTGATGGTGTTTGCTGGGGAAGAGTCAATACAGTCAATGATGTCTTCTTCTTTCTTATCTCCACTCAATCATATTAGGTTATCAAGTTTGTAGAGTTTGTTGATGGTGTTTGCTGGGGATGAGTAGAGCTTATCATGGATGAGTCAATAGTCAATGATGTCTTCTTCTTTCCTATCTCCACTCAATCATATTAGGGTATCAAGTTTGTAGAGTTTGTTGATGGTGTCTGCTGGGGATGAGTAGAGCTTATCATGGATGAGTCAATACAGTCAATGATGTCTTCTTCTTTCTTATCTCCACTCAATCATATTAGGGTATCAAGCTTGTAGAGTTTGTTGATGGTGTCTGCTGGGGATGAGTAGAGCTTATCATGGATGAGTCAATACAGTCAATGATGTCTTCTTCTTTCTTATCTCCACTCAATCATATTAGGGTATCAAGCTTGTAGAGTTTTTTGATGGTGTCTGCTGGGGATGAGTAGAGCTTATCATGGATGAGTCAATACAGTCAATGATGTCTTCTTCTTTCTTATCTCCACTCAATCATATTAGGGTATCAAGCTTGTAGAGTTTGTTGATGGTGTCTGCTGGGGATGAGTCGAGTTTATCATGGATGAGTCAATACAATCAATGATGTCTTCTTCTTTCTTATCTTTACACAATCATATTAGGGTATCAAGCTTGTAGAGTTTGTTGATGGTGTCTGCTGGGGATGAGTCGAGCTTATCATGGATGAGTCAATACAATCAATGATGTCTTCTTCTTTCTTATCTTTACACAATCATATTAGGGTATCAAGCTTGTAGAGTTTGTTGATGGTGTCTGCTGGGGATGAGTAGAGTTTATCATGAATGAGTCACTACAGTCAATGATGTCTTCTTCTTTCTTATCTCCACTCAATCATATTAGGGTATCAAGTTTGTAGAGTTTGTTGATGGTGTCTGCTGGGGATGAGTAGAGCTTATCATGGATGAGCCAATACAGTCAATGATGTCTTCTTCCTTCTTATCTCCACTCAATCATATCAGGGTATCAAGTTTGTAGAGTTTGTTGATGGTGTCTGCTGGGGATGAGTAGAGCTTATCATGGATGAGCCAATACAGTCAATGATGTCTTCTTCCTTCTTATCTCCACTCAATCATATCAGGGTATCAAGTTTGTAGAGTTTGTTGATGGTGTCTGCTGGGGATGAGTAGAGCTTATCATGGATGAGTCAATACAGTCAATGATGTCTTCCTATTTCCTATCTCCACTCAATCAACAACAAGCCTTTATTATTTTTTTTTTACAACAAAAATCTCCACTCAATCATATTAGGGTATCAAGTTTGTAGAGTTTGTTGATGGTGTTTGCTGGGGATGAGTAGAGCTTATCATGGATGAGTCAATAGTCAATGATGTCTTCTTCTTTCTTATCTCCACTCAATTATATTAGGGTATCAAGTTTGTAGAGTTTGTTGATGGTATCTGCTGGGGATGAGTAGAGCTTATCATGGATGAGTCAATAGTCAATGATGTCTTCTTCTTTCTTATCTCCACTCAATTATATTAGGGTATCAAGTTTGTAGAGTTTTTTGATGGTGTCTGCTGGGGATGAGTAGAGCTTATCATGGATGAGTCAATAGTCAATGATGTCTTCTTCTTTCTTATCTCCACTCAATCATATTAGGGTATCAAGTTTTTAGAGTTTGCTGATGGTGTCTGCTGGGGATGAGTAGAGCTTATCATGGATGAGTCAATACAGTCAATGATGTAAGAATGAGACAGGGGTGGGGATGTAATGCTCAGTTGGTTTATTTGGTGCAATGCTGGACTCGTGTTCCAGGAAGGTCGTTAAGTTCGGGGTCTCGTCGGGCCGGTTGTAGGAGGGTTTGAAGCTGTAGCTGGACATTTCTAAATCTCCGGGTCAAGATCCAAACAGGACAAAGATTAATTTATTACTGGCACGTTGTATTTAACACATTGCTGTGAAACGGTGGTCATTGGTCAAATATAATTTATATCCGTCTTCTTTGTGGTACTGTTTCTCTGATAGAATGGTTAAATAAAAATTAAAATAATTTTTACTACTCAGGTGTACTATCAGTCAGCTACTTGTTGACACGCAACAACAGTTTGGGTTTTTAGGTTGAGAATTGCAAAAAGCTAAACTGTTACTTGTGTAAATTGAGTTCCATTGAAGTACATATTTTATACAAAGGCCGATGCATTCTACTTCACCCAGTGTGGAGATAAGAAAGAAGAAGAAGACATATTTTATTCTCTCTTTTTTTGATCAAATATAACAAGTATATAAAGTCTTTAGGGTCACTGACCCTATACAGGATTCACCAGAGGTATGCATAAGAACAAAGCAGTGAGACAAAGGAAACAATGATATAGACAGAAGAAAAAGAAAAAAAAATAAGAAAGAGAAAGAGGGAAGCAAGAAAAACAACACAAAAAGAGTAGCAGTAAGAAAGTGAGGAGTGAGTGTCACTTGGCCTTCTTCTGAGATATGGACTTGTGGAAACCATAAAACGCCGTAGCAATATACTTATTCTGGGTCATATTGTCAATTATTGATGGAAGTGAAGCACAGAGTTGCCCAAGTTTTGAGCATAAGGGTTCTTCTTTCAGAGCAGAGCAATCAAAAATATAGTGAGTGATTTCATTTTTTAATTTTGAATTACAGAAAGTACAAATCTTTTGATCAAATATAAAAATTTCTAAATATCTGGGTTTGATGATGGGTTGTGGGTGATGTATGTTCCAGCCGGCAATGCCCCGACGGACGCCCAACTGGAGGAAATGCTGGAGAGCGGCAACACCCGCGTCTTTACTGAGGGAGTGAGTGTCAATCTAATGTCCCAGCTGGAGGATACATTTGTATGGAAAGCAATGAATCCTCTGATGTTTGAATAACACATTCTATATACAGTTACGAGCGTCATGCGTTCTTCATCTCTGTCACCGTTTGCTTTTTTTTGGAATGGCGCTCTCCTATTGGTTCGCTACGATGGCGCCGCCACTGCGTGAGACACTTTGTTTTTGACTTTGCCCCCCTCCACTCGCTTTTTGGTTTTTGTAACTATTGTGTTGGAGCGGGTCGCTCCTTAAATAAATGCATATATTAGTTAATAACTAAATGGAATCCTCTCTTTCTTTTTCCCAGTAAGAGACGCCTACGGAAGCCAACAGTACATAGATAAAGCACATAGGCTATAGTTATTAACTAATATATGCATTTATTTAAGGCGCCAATTTATAATTGTAACAAATAGTATTTGAATAAAAACATTCAATCGGGTAAAACACGGGCGTTAATGATCCAACAGGTCCACGTGTCTAAATTAAAATACGGCTAGTTTCATAATAAAGATCACCATGGATAAGCTATAATTTGGATTATTTGAAAAATATGAAAAAAATTAGAACTACAAGTTAATAAGGCTAAATCTAATTAAATTAAAAGTGGGTGATGTTACAGTAAGAACGTTTTTACAGAAATTCCACACACTTATTTTATATGGATTTGGTCTTATTTTCTTGTAATTATGATCTATAATCAAATTGTGCCTTATTAAAGAAGAGGTAAAAAAAAAACACATCCAAATACTTTTTTTCTGAAGATGACAACAATTTTGCTATCAAAAGGTCACACATAATTTATTTATTTAAATGTTACTTTGTTACCTTATGTTTCCAAAGAACATTAAATTAAAACCTTCAAGTTAAAATCCACAGAAACTTATCTTGTCACTTCTGCAAAATGCGGCTAGCAGTAAATTGGATATAACACTTGATAGGGAGAGTTTTGAACCATTATTTTCATCAAGGAAAGCTATGATATTTGCAAGATCACATTTGCGAAGTTTCAGAATTTTCCCGGGGGGTCGGTGGAAGGCTGGTTAAACCGTTTGGTTTTCGACCACTACGACCCGGGTTCGATTCCTGCATTGGACACTTTTTTCTGTTTGAAAAAAAAAAAATGCTCCAATGGCCTCCGATTCTTGCAAAAGTCCAACCCCACCAGCGAGTGCAAGTAACCAAACGGGGCTCTGGCAAATTTGTAAGTGCAAAGTCGAACTGCTTTTCACATGTGTAAACATGTGGTGCGCTTATAGTAAAAGCAGTCGCTAACTACCCACCATGATTATCATGGCCTGTACCACGTGTACTAGGGATAAGCAAAAATATAAAAAAAAAGAATTTTCCCAAATGGATGTTTAGCCAGCAAAGTAGATTTTTATGCTATCTTATCCCAAATATCCAATTAGATTAGAAAAGTTGATGAGGGACAATTTAGATTATAGATTAGAAACACAAGGTAATAAGACCAAATCCAAATAAATAGTGTGTGACGTTTTGGTAACAGCATTTTTACCAGCATCAGATAAAAGTCCTGAACCTGTTAGATGATTAACTACTCCTACATCACTCTACTCTCTTCAGTACTTTTGTCTGATAATGGTAACAATGCTGTTACCGAAATGTCACAAACTATTTATTTGGTCTTATTACCTTATATTAGAAAAGGTGTTTTGTTGGTCTCTAGTCTTAGAAAGAGGATTTCCCAAACTGAAAAATTTTATAGTCTCTATTATTAAAAAAAAAAATCTATAAATATTGTCGCGGAGATAAATAATGCAAGGGCAAATTTGTGAATAAATAATTTATTGTAAGGGGTATTTATAGGGAGAGAGAGAAAGTACAACTTACCCCCAGTTAAAAGCTAATCCTAATGAATGACGTCAGCCACCGTCCCGTTTTCCTTATTTACAGATCAGCTTCCGAGAACCCCTCACACCTGTGGTCCCCCCGGGGTCCAGGGATGATTGACAGGTGTCCCATCTGGATGGAGCTTCTTGACAATATATTATGCATTTATAATTACATATAGGCCATTTCTTCATTTGAAGTATTTTAATGGGAAGTCAAAATATAGAACCAATTATCAGTAGCTACAATTAGTGAGAATGCATCTTATTAAAAAATAAATTTGATCTTTACCATCTTAATTTATACCAAAACTCCCTTCGGCATAGCTGACAGAGCTGCCAACCTTCAGATATGAAGGCCAGCTGTGAAACAAGCAGAATAACTCTGGCGAATAAGCAGTCGCGGACCAACAGCAGCTTTGTTAAAAGAGGAGTAGACCTCTTTAAAAATCCTAACTTCAACTGACCCAGTTGATAGACCTCAGCAAGGATCCCTCTCCAGGGATACGGAGGAGCTGCATCTACTCATGTTAGAGTTGGCAGCAAAGGCTTCCATGTAAGGACCGACCTCAAATTACAGGAAAAGTCAGACTTTTACCAAAGGGTGCCTGGATCATGGTGCCATGATTAATGAAAGCTACACTCCATTCAGCTCGAGGAGCATGGACTCATGGAATTTGTTGTATTGTCTTTGCATGTTTACTCTGTGCATATTTGATCTTTGTTTTGTAGCACAATTTACATAGTTTCAATTTAACTTATTTATGCTATAAATAGGACATATGGATGAAGTTGAGAAGTCCAGTCCAGCCTTAGGAATAGAATAGTCTTGTTACTTTAAATGCCTTTTGCTATTGTAGTTTTGGCTTGGCAATAAATAATAATTGTTCAAGCAATATAGAGTTGTTTCGTGGTTCAGCGCGACCTGACATTGGTGTAATCTTTGCACAAGGGGATTAGAAACAGCAACACCAAAACTCTATCTCATCTATTGAACATCTCTGTAATCTAGCAGACTGAGGTCAATGACACAGCACCAGCTTTGTTAAATACAGAATGCCCACCTGGAGACCTTGGTTTTAACTCTTATTAGTCAAGGTTTTCATTTCATGAAATTCACAAAGGATTTGTGAAACTCCGCCTTTGCTGGTCCCAAGCCTGGATAAAAAGGAGGAGGGGGAGCAGTAACAAGCTCATTAAAAAACCTGGGTTCAGCTGGCCCGGCTGATAGTACCCTGTAAGGGCTCCTAATCCAGGGATATAGGATGAGCAGCATTTGTACTCCATGTAAGGAGAAGCTGCACATGGCGTCTGTTCCTCATGTCAGAGGTGGCCATTTCTTTTGGAGCTAAGTCGGCCTGCCACTGAGTAGTGCTCCCAGTCTTAATGACAAAGGCAGACGCATTCTACTTCACCCAGTGTGGAGATAAGAAAGAAGAAGAAGACAAAGGATTTGTGAAATCTCCAGAATATGCCAAAAGGTGTCTAGCTGCCAAAGTTGTTGAGTTCTATAATGTAAATATAAATGGAAATTTTTACCAGAAAGATTTTGATCTAAATAAAAAAAGCTACTTCCCTTCAAAATAAATAAAAATTAAAGTAACAAGACTAAATCCAAATTATAATAAATTGTGTTGTTTTGGTATAACAGCATTTTTACCGAAATTTCACACTTTTTAATTTGGATTTGGTATCAGTATTTTAAACGAAAAAACATGGTGAAGGAAGACGAGTTTCTTTTATTTATGCATAGGTGCAAGCTTTCGGGTAAAAACCCTTCAACAGGCGAGAAATGTAGCGCGACTTATAAGGACTATGGTACAAATGGTAGGAAGGAATAAATATATATAAAAAGAAAGTTTTTAAACTATTTATATATGTTAATATTAATAGAAGACCGATTTTTATGAAAAGTAAATATTAAATCTGCAGTCTGCAGTCTGAAACCACGAGACGGCGCATGATTAGGGCTATTGAAATAAACATGTGGGAGGTTTAAATAAAGGACAAGAGAGGATGATAAGCTTCTGGAAGATCTATTTTTCTGTTGATGCTGTTCAGTTTGTGGGATACTATGGATTCTAGGATAAGTCTTTGGTGTAAGATATGTATGTGGTATCAGTATTGTTACCATTATCAGACAAAAGTAGTGAATGAAAAAAAATATCACAGCATGTTTTAAATAGTTACTGTTATCAAGTGTGTAAAGTTACACATTTATTTATTTGAATATTTAGTCTTATTTCCTTGTGAATAAATTATGTTATTTTGGTGCAACAGAATTTTTGCTGAAATATCATACAATTTTTTAATTTGAATTTGGTCTTGTCACCTTATACTTCTAATCTATAATAAATTCAAATTATATACTTTTATTATTTTAGACAAAAATATATTATTGACACTATATGAAATGAATATGTATGTTTAAATTATTCTTAAATACATATATTTCCATCAAAAGAAATAATCTTTTGGGATTACTGATCATTTGACTAATTTTTGCCTTTTTCCAGCACATGCCAAATAAGAGTTGAGAATGATCAGCAATTATTTATCTACAGTCAGTTCTACATTCCGTATAGAGCCACTGGACATGTGTCGGACCTGTAGGCTGTTGTTAGGTTCTGTGCTGCCTGGAGTATAGGAGCTCTATCTATACTTCCTTTTTTTTTGCTAATCCCTAGTACACGTGGTACAGGCCATGATATTCATGGTGGGTAGTTAGCGACTGCTTTTACTGTAAGTGCACCACATGTCTACACATGTGAAAAGCAGTTCGACTTAGCACTTACAAATGTGCCAGAGCCCCGTTTTGTTACTTGCACTCGCTGGTGGGGTTGGACTTTTGCAAGAATTGGAGGCCATTGAAGCATTTTTTTTATCAGTAAAAGGTGCCCAATGCGGGAATCGAACCTGGGTCGTAGTGGTCGAAAACCAACGGTTTAGACCATCCTTCCACTGACCCCCCATCTATACTTCCTTCCTGTAGTGAATCTATATAAGACTGTTGGTCTTAATAAAGCTGTATGTGTGTGTGTATAGAGTTGAATCCATGTTGTTTGCACAGATCCTAGTGGAGACCCAGAAGGCCAAACAGACTCTGGAGGACATTGAGGCCAGACACAAGGACATCTTGATGCTGGAACAGAGCATCATGGAGCTCCATGATATGTTCATGGACATGGCTCTCATTGTGGAGAACCAGGTAGCACAACCCCCACTCTCAGAGATTTATTGCATTCCTAGTGTTGAATATTGTTACACTTGATTCCCTCCTTCTTTGTTCATAAAATTAAAGATACTTCGACCAGTAAAGCTTTTTATTATCTCGACGTTTCGACAAAAATCTTTTGTCCTTGTCAGGAGCGAACAAAAATGAAAACATCTGGCAAGGCGTTAAAAATTCTTTTAAAAGTTTAAATTTTTGTTTGCTCTTGAGGAGGACAAAAAATTATTGTGGAAATGTCGAGATAATAAAAAGATTTACTGACCAAAGTATCTTTAATTTTAAGAACTATCAATGCCGGCCAGGCATCCTCTATCTCCTTCTTTGTGTCGTACACATTTCCTGAAAGATTTTCAATAATCAAAGTAAATAAATATTTGAATAGGGAAAAATATATAATTATGCCCTTTTTTTAGTCTTACATGTAATTTGGATATTTAACCCTTATGCTCAAAACTGGGCAACTCTGTGCTTCACTTCCATCAATAATTGACAATATGACCCAGAATAAGTATATTGCTACGGCGTTTTATGGTTTCCACAAGTCCATATCTCAGAAGAAGGCCAAGTGACACTCACTCCTCACTTTCTTACTGCTACTCTTTTTGTGTTGTTTTTCTTGCTTCCCTCTTTCTCTTTCTTGTTTTCTTTTTTTCTTGTTCTTCTGTATATATCGTTATTTCCTTTGTCTCACTGCTTTGTTCTTATGCATACCTCTGGTGAATCCTGTATAGGGTCAGTGACCCTAAATAAAGGCCTTTTTGTTGTTGTTGTTGTAATTTGGATATTTTAAATGCAATAAACAATCTTGTCGTCGTTAGATTTTATTCCTTCTTAGATGAAATTGATTCCTGACCACCCCAACTACATTTTTATTTGGAATACCAACTACTCATTACATCAGAGAATTGGCTGCACTTGTTTTCTTCATTTGAAAGCGAATTTACAAATTCTCTCGTCTCTAGTCTATTCCCGAAGTCTAATATTTTGTACACTTGTAATGTTAGTAGGATTTAACTAGTTTATTAAATACCAGATTTCTACGTGTGGTTGGAAAGTATGCCATAATTTTATCACAAAATTTGTCTGTGTGAAGGAAATATAGAGAAATAGCCCATTAGCGAACATCCCAGACGTCTGAAATTTTGTCAACTTGCAGTGTCATGAGGCTTGATGTACCAAAATTTCAGACTTCTAGGTGCTCTGATTAAAATTTATCACAAAATTTGAGCCTGTGAAAAGAAATATAGAAAAATAGCCCATTCCTGAACATCCCAGACATTCAGAACTCTGAAATTTTGTCAACATGTCATGTTTTTTTTTAACAGGTGTTTAAAATTTCAGACTTCTAGGTGCTCTGTATTAAAAATTTATCAAAAAATTTGTGCCTGTGAAAGGAAATAAAGAAAATAGCCCATTCCCAAACATCCCAGAAGTCTGAAATTTTGTCAACTTGCAATGTCAAGAGGTTTGAATAGGTGTACCAAATTTCCAGACTTCTTAGTGCTCTGTATAAAAAATTAATCACCATATTTGAAAGGGAATTTGTTCGGGTGACGGTGTACAAAAGCATGCATCTTCTTCTTTCTTATCTCCACTCAACAATCATATAAGGGTACCAAGCCTGTATAGTCTGTTGATGATGTCTGCTGGGGATGTATAGAGGTCATCAATGGATGAGCCAATAAGTCAATGATGTGTTTTGGGGAGTATGCATCATGAATTATACTTTTAAATGTAGTGTGTATAAATAGGAATAACTTGGGAATTCCTAGCAACAGCCTCACTATTCTTGTTGCCAGTGGATTAGAAGGATTCTATTAGGATGTGCTTCTAAGAGCCAATTAGCCTGTGGTTGAAATATTGGAAAATACAAATATTTGATCAAGCTAAGTGTTTTATCATTTATATATGTATAATTTGAATTATAGATAAGAATGGCCAACAATGTAGAGTTGATTCAGTAGTATGTAAATATTCTTTGTTCAATCACTTTGCTGATATATTGACATGATGTTAGGATTAGTGTTTCTTTCATAGTGATTTATCATCAGGTTTTTGCTACTACAGAAGAACCTCTCTGTAAAGGACACCTAGTTGCAGAGCCAAAGTGTCCTTTAAGGAGAGCTGTCCTCTTACCGGAGAGTTGCAAAATAGTAAAAATGGTCATTTTGTAAATGAAAACTGTCCTTTGTAGAGAGGTTTCCTCTAGCGTGAGTGTCCTCTCATGGAGGTTCTATTACACCACTGAGAGAAACAATTAGTTGTTGTGTCCCACCCAGGGCCTGGTGATAGACAGGATAGAAGACAACGTGGTGAGGGCCAGGGACTATGTGGAAGTCGGAGCTCAGAACATTGGAATGGCTCACATGTTCCAGAAGAAGGCACGGCGGGTGAGTCTGCTCCTTCCTGACTGACTCGTGCAAATTTCCTTAATTCAATGTCTCAGTCCTCAGTGAATTTCAGTCAGTTAAACTAACCCTTTACTATAATGCAATAATATGCCATCTATACATTACAATAAACACAAGGTAATAAGACCAAATCCAAATAAATAAATAGTGTGTGACGTTTCGGTAACAGCGTTGTTACCATCTTCAGACAAAAGTACTGAATGAGAAAATTTTACCACAGCATGTTTTTAAATAGTTCCTGTTATCAAGTGTGTAAACAAGATAACAGATAAGATATATAGTTGTTTACACACTTGATAACAGGAACAAAAGTACTGAATGAGAAAATTTTACCACAGCATGTTTTTAAATAGTTCCTGTTATCAAGTGTGTAAACAAGATAACAGATAAGATATATAGTTGTTTACACACTTGATAACAGGAACTATTTAAAACATGCTGTGGTAAAATTTTCTCATTCAGTACTTTTGTCTGAAGATGGTAACAACGCTGTTACCAAAACGTCACACACTATTTATTTATTTGGATTTGGTCTTATTACCTTGTGTTTATAATCTACTAGCCGAATGACCCGGGCAATGCCCGTGTTTTACCCGATTGAATGTTTTTATTCAAATACTATTTGTTACAATTATAAATTGGCGCCTTAAATAAATGCATATATTAGTTAATAACTATAGCCTATGTGCTTTATCTGTCTATGTACTGTTGGCTTCCGTAGGCGTCTCTTACTGGGAAAAAGAAAGAGAGGATTCCATTTAGTTATTAACTAATATATGCATTTATTTAAGGAGCGACCCGCTCCAACACAATAGTTACAAAAACCAAAGAGCGAGTGGGGGGGGGCAAAGTCAAAAACAAAGTGTCTCGTGCAGTGGCGGCGCCATCGTAGCGAACCAATAGGAGAGCGCCATTCAAAAAAAAAAGCAAACGGTGACAGAGATGAAGAACGCATGACGCTCGTAACTGTATATAGAATATGATAATCCAAATTGTACCTTATCATTCTACATTACAATAACTATATTAACATCTTATAACACGATATCCCAAACTCAGGGATATTTGCGTCAATACATTTCTAACATCATAACAAATTGGCTATATACAAGGAGAAAAAAGGCAAACATACATCATTACATCTCTACACATAGGAAATGGAAACATTAAGACACAAATGTTTCTTTTACACCCAAAACAAACTTTTACTGTCCTTACTGCGTTGAAAAATATATTGAGAGGGCTTGGCTCATCAGTGGTGAACCCTCCCAACAGTTTCGCTAATTTAATCTACCAGACCGCTTCTCTTAGAGCTCTAATATTGTTTTGGACGATTCTGCTTTTATATACTACACTGAAGGATGGAATGTCAGAAATGGTATTCAAGTAAACTATGGACATAAGCTTTTAGGACAGTAGAATTACATATAAATATTTGCATTACTCTTCTGCAAACAATAAGGAAAAGACCAGTTAGGCCTAAATTAATATAAAGCAATAAAGCATTAAGACACAAAGGTTTCTTTTACACCCAAAACAAACGTTTACTGTCCTTATTGCGATGAAAAAACATTGGGTGGGAGGGCTTGGCTCATCAGTGGTAAACCCTTCCAGTGGTTTAGCCAATTTAATCTACCAGACTTCTTCGTGTCTTAATGTTTTCATAACTCTTTACAACTCCGCCTTTGCCGGTCCCAAGCCCGGATGAAAAAGGAGCAGTAACAAGCTCACCAAAAAACCTGGGCTCAGCTGGCCCGGCTGATAGTACCCTGTTAGGGCTCCTAATCCAGGGATACAGGATGAGTCTGTACTCCATGTTAGGAGTGGCTGCACATGGCGTCTGTTCCTCATGTCAGAGGAGGCCATTTATTTTGGAGCTAAGTCGGCCTGCCACTGAGTAGTGCTCCCAGTCTTAATGACAAAGGCAGACGCATTCTACTTCACACAGTCATGATGGTTGTCAAACAAGCTTGATACCCTAATATGATTGAGTGGAGATAAGAAAGAAGAAGAAGAAAACTCTTTACTGACTGTAAGTTTTAAATACTTATTCCTTTGGAAGAGCCATTTTGACAATACAGTAGAACCTAATTTTTCAAAATTATTTCTAGTACAGGCCATGATAATCATGGTGGGTAGAATTTGGCGACTGCTTTTACTCTAAGCGCACCACTTGCACTCCTAAAAAGCTGTTTGTCCCAAACAAGACAATCCTCCTCTTCAGGAGACCCTTTAAACTCCTGAATGTCTTGGATTACAGAGGTTTGTCAGCCGTCCTAAAACATAACGCCAGGAAAAGCGTCACACCTTATCTGTTGCACCACATTCCAACTTGGGTCCTCTGACCACTCCCAATCAATGTACAAACTCAGCTTCAAGTCTTTTTTTTTAAACGTGTGTTGTTGTGTCCAGAAAAAAGTCTGCATCATTGTGGTGGTGGCTGTATTCGCTGGGTTGTTGGTGACCTATATTGTCCTGGCCTTTGCCGGCTAGCTGATCCTACTTCCTTGTTCCACATCATCATGTACAATATTAACTTCACTCTCTCTTTGTTTCTTCTTCCTTTCTCACACACACCAGGCTTTACATGTTTGATAAGGTACAGTTTAGATATCAGAAATATATGGTAGCACATTTTTAAAATTTGGTCTTGCTACTGTGACTGCTTTTCACATGTGTAGACATGTGGGTGCACTTACAGTAAAAGCAGTCACCAACTTCTACCCACCAAGTACCATGTGTACTAGGGATAATAATTTTTTTCACAATGTTGTTCATCAAGACAGTTTTAAGGCATTTTTAAAAGGAGAGGCGCCTCTTTTGGTACAATCACTTTAGTTTAATTATTCAGAAATAGATACAGTAGAACCTCCATGGGAGGACACTCATGTTAGAGGACACCTCTTTACAAAGGATAGTTTTCATTGCCAATACAGTAGAACCTCCATGGGAGGACACTCATGTTAGAGGACACCTCTTTACAAAGGATAGTTTTCATTGCCAATACAGTAGAACCTCCATGGGAGGACACTCATGTTAGAGGACACCTCTTTACAAAGGATAGTTTTCATTGCCAATACAGTAGAACCTCCATGGGAGGACACTCATGTTAGAGGACACCTCTTTACAAAGGATAGTTTTCATTGCCAATACAGTAGAACCTCCATGGGAGGACACTCATGTTAGAGGACACCTCTTTACAAAGGATAGTTTTCATTGCCAATACAGTAGAACCTCCATGGGAGGACACTCATGTTAGAGGACACCTCTTTACAAAGGATAGTTTTCATTGCCAATACAGTAGAACCTCCATGGGAGGACACTCATGTTAGAGGACACCTCTTTACAAAGGATAGTTTTCATTGCCAATACAGTAGAACCTCCATGGGAGGACACTCATGTTAGAGGACACCTCTTTACAAAGGATAGTTTTCATTGCCAATACAGTAGAACCTCCATGGGAGGACACTCATGTTAGAGGACACCTCTTTACAAAGGATAGTTTTCATTGCCAATACAGTAGAACCTCCATGGGAGGACACTCATGTTAGAGGACACCTCTTTACAAAGGATAGTTTTCATTGCCAATACAGTAGAACCTCCATGGGAGGACACTCATGCTATAGGACACCTCTTTACAAAGGATAGTTTTCATTGCCAATACAGTAGAACATACTCCATGAGAGGACACCTCTCTACAAAGGACAGTTTTAATTGCGAATACAGTAGAACATACTCCATGAGAGGACACCTCTCTACAAAGGACAGTTTTCATTGCCAATACAGTAGTACATACTCCATGAGAGGACACCTCTCTACAAAGGACAGTTTTCATTGCCAATACAGTAGAACATACTCCATGAGAGGACACCTCTCTATAAAGGACAGTTTTCATTGCCAATACAGTAGAACATACTCCATGAGAGGACACCTCTCTACAAAGGATAGTTTTCATTGCCAATACAGTAGAACATACTCCATGAGAGGACATTCCAGCTAGAAGACACCTCTCTACAAACCCACCATGGTTATCATGGCCTGTACCACGTGTACAATAAGCAAAAAAAAACTTTTTTCCTGTCCTCAAAAAGTACTGGAGGGTTTTGAGAAATGACATTTGGTCTCAATCCCACTGAATAGAAAACCTCTATTTGTACCTCCCAGTGTGGGTATAACTCTGGTCCCTTGGCAGAGCTGACTGCTATAGGGCGCGTCCCCAGGTGGCGGATAGGGGAACGACCTTCATATATGAAGGCCAGCTGCAAAACAAGCAGAATAACTCTGACGAATAAGCAGTCGCGGACCAACAGCAGCATTGTTAGAAGAGGAGTAGACCTCTTTAAAAATCCTGACTTCAACTGACCCAGTTGATAGACCTCAGCAAGGGTCCCACTCCAGGGATACGGAGGAGCTGCGTCTGTACTTATGTTAGAGTCGGCAGCAAAGGCGTCTGCTTCCATGTTAGGAACGGCCTCAAACTACAGGCAAAGTCAGACTTTCACCAAAGTGTGCCTGGATCATGATGCCATGATCAACGAAAGCTGCACCCCTATACCCCAGGACCTTTGGGAGAGGCCGCTGCTCATCATAAAACTGCTCGAAGAGCATGAACTCATGAAATTCGTGTAATCTTTACACAAGGGGATAAGAAACAACAACAACATAACTCTGGTAGAGGACAGACATGTCCTAATGGGATAGCTAACACAAAAGGGAACCGAATGAAAGCCAGGATAAGCATTCGACTTCATTTTTGTAATGAAGAAGGACCAAATATATGGACCAAATAATATATGGACCAAATATGTTAGAGGTGATCATCTTTTCATTAAATGTAAGATACTTTAATATTTGTAAATTATATTGTTTAAATAATTTGTATTTTTAAATTTAATTATAAAAAAATTGTAAATTTATATATGTAAATTCTTATGCAAATTTAATCAATAATAAAGGATTTGCATATGTCTAGTTAGTTAAAAAGGAAAGTGTAGTTTTTGTTTGGGCAGAGAAGCTAGATGCTCTCAGGTTAGTTTTACTCTTATTGTAAATATGTTTATATAATTTCTTAAAAGTCTCTACTTTAACTTTATTGTTAAAATAAATATAATTTCTTCATAGGGGTATATTTGTTTTTTTTTCTTTAAGGGCTTCAAGCATTAATAGAAAATATTATTAAAAAAGGTGCCATCTATATCCTCCTTGCACCCAACAAAATATCAGATTCTTCTCTTCTTTAAAAATTTTGTTTATTTTTAAAGTGCAAGTGTCCCTAGGGGGACATAGCGCTCTAAGTCGAAATAAAGAAATATCAGATCAAATTAGAGAAGTCCATATGGTCAACCAAAAGTCAATTTGATGGATGCTAACAACACACAAGCTTTGTTTCTAAAGAATTTATAATTCACTATGTCTTAAGTGGTTTATATGTATTTGTAATATGATGCACTAGCGCGCCATCTGTTATCAAAATTATTTTAAACTAGCCGAATGACCCGGGCAACGCCCGTGTTATACCCCCGATTGAATGTTTTGATTCAAATACTATTTGTTACAATTATAAATTGGCGCCTTAAATAAATGCATATATTAGTTAATAACTATAGCCTATGTGCTTTATCTGTCTATGTACTGTTGGCTTCCGTAGGCGTCTCTTACTGGGAAAAAGAAAGAGAGGATTCCATTTAGTTATTAACTAATATATGCATTTATTTAAGGAGCGACCCGCTCCAAAACAATAGTTACAAAAACCAAAAAGCGAGTGGGGGGGGGGGGGCAAAGTCAAAAAACAAAGTGTCTCGCATAGTGGCGGCGTCATCATAGCCACGTGATCGTAGCCAACCAATAGGAGAGCGCCATTCCAAAAAAAAAGCAAACGGTGACAGAGATGAAGAATTGACGACGCATGACGCTCGTAACTGTATATAGAATTTGATATTTGCGGAAGAGCGATTGCTCGAAGCATATTATATATTTATAAATGTATGTAATTCTACTGTCCTCAAAGCTTATCTCCATAGTTATTCTAAAATACCCAGGAAGTTCCAAAAATGCAATATAACAGCGGTATGGTAGATTAAACTGGCGAAACCGCTGGGTTTTTCCATTGCAGTAGAAATTGTTTATTTTCAAAAAGAATCTTACGCCTTTAAAATAATTTTGAATTTTGATATGTATTTGTGCAGTGTTGTGTGTTATTGTGTACTATCACATGACCTCGGTCAGCCAATCAACATGCAGTGTTTTTTAGTTCAGTGGTTGCATTGAGCAAGATGTCCAGTTTATTCACATGCTGATTGGTTCTCTACTATCACATGACCTTAATCAGCAAATCAGATTACAGTGTTTTTAGATCAAGGGTTACATTGAGTAACAAAGTTCTATATTAAATATAAAATTGTAGATTAAATTTTTTGAATTTTTTTTTAGTTATGTTAAAAATATTTTTTGTTGTTCTATCTGTACTATTGATAAAAAAGGCACAATTTGGATTATCTCTATATATATAAAAGTCAATGTCTGTCTGTTTCGCGATAAACTCAAACACTACTGAACCAATTGGTACCAAATTTTGCATGTCGCTTTTTATAAACCTGAGGAAAATTTTCGGCTACATTTTGATTAGTATTTTTGGCTATTTCTTTTTTTCATTTGAAGAACTTTTTTTTTTTACGCGGAGTAATCCGGAATGGAATGAATACCCAAATATGGCCATTTTTTATAAGCATCGGTGGTTCAGTGGTAGAATGCTCGCCTGCCACACGGGGGGCCCGGGTTCGATTCCCGGCCGATGCATTTTTTTAAAACAATTTTTAAAACTCATTTATATTATACATAATATAAATATATATTATTATATCAACTATATTAATTAAATCAAATACCAAAACACTAATATAATACAATTTTTGCCATCACACACACTTTTTTCCTGTAGTTTATGTGTTACTTCTGTATTGCTATTCTATGGCACTTCTAATATTTATTATTGATGTACTTTCAGTATAACAACAACAACAACAACAAAAAGCCTTTATTGGGGCCACTCGCCCTATACAGGATTCGCCAGTTCACAAGGGATAGGGAGAATACTGTGAGGCCTTTTTCCGGGATATAGTCTTGTGGAATCCAAATATCGCCATCGCTATATACCTATTCCTTGATATTTCATTAATCAGTGCCGGAAATGAAGGACAAAGTTGCCCCGTTTTATCATTTAATTTTCGTCTTTCCTCAGACAGAGCAGCACAGTCAAATAAGTAATGCAACATCTCCGTTGTTATTCCTGATCCACAGAAAGTGCATTTCAGGTCTTCACGCCTCAATAAAATCAAATGGTGTTCTCTGAAAAAAATTGAAAGGGTTCTAAATTGTGCAATTAATCTGATGATAGGAAAAGGGAGTTCAGTTAAGAAGTATTCTTCGGTGGTAAAGGTTGTATATATGTCTCTATAGTGGGAATATAACTTTGATTGGGTTATTCTTGTTAGGTCGTTTTGTATTGTTTGCTCTATCGCAGTTCTTAATATTCCAGGGATAGCATTCCTTAGTGAGCCAGGATCATTACAATAAGTAAGCCACGAGGATCCGTTATTATTAAGTAAATTGCTTAATTGTTTTATAAAACCGATGGGCGCACCTGTAGCACAGGATAATTGCCTCATTCTAGTTAAACAAATTCGAGGCAGTCTATTTGTATCCATACTCAGCACCCTCAGCCAATATTTCAAGGTCAATTTCAGAGCTGTTATTATTAATGAGACGCGGCCTGTTTCTGGTCTTATTATGTATCCTGGTGTATATCTAGGCAAATTCAAAAACCTACGAATAAATGTATCTTGTATATGGTCTAATAAATCTTTATACTCTGTTGCCCAAATTGGAGCAGCATACATCAAAACAGCCATCACAATTGAGTCAAACAGTTTCATTGCAGAGTTTAGTGAATTAATTTTTGATTTCGCCAATATTGGGGTTGTAGCATTTATTGCCGCAAGTGCTTTTCCTTTGAAAAAGTTTGCGGCTTGAGTGGTTTTAGTTGTACTGACCAGAGGGTATCCCAAGTAGATATATCTTCTTGTTACCATCAGAGGTTTACCATTCCAGTACCATCTATCTTCTCTTGAGGGTTTACCACCATTGCGAAATACCATAACCTTCGATTTGGACTCGTTCAGTGTCATTTCGTTCACACCAAGATATTCCTTCAATATATTAATCTTTTTTTGGAGGTTTACCCTCGACTCCCCTATAATAGCAATATCATCTGCGTACATCAGCAGGTGAACATCACCAAATTCCGGAAGGTATACACTCGTCAGATCTGAGTTGTCATACATTTTAATCAGGTCCGTCATGAATAATATAAAAAGTAATGGCGATAGTGGCTCTCCTTGTAAAACGCCCGAATGTATCTTAATATTTTCTGTAATTGAACCCCTCCATCTGACTGCCACAGTCGCCTGTTCGTAGTAATTTCTAATTGCATGTATAAATTGATAGCTTACGCCCAGATTGGTTAATTTCTTCCAGAGTAATGAGTGAGGAACTGTGTCAAATGCTTTTCTCAAATCAACAAAAAATACATATAATTTTCCTCTCTTTTTCCTCAGTGAAAGTTGTATTAGAGAGGTCAATGTGAATATCAGGTCCACACACGATCGGCCCCTTCGGAAACCCGCCTGATTTTCTGGAATGACGTTTCTTCTTTCTACCCATTCATTCAGTCTTGATCTTAGTATTGTTGTAAAAAGTTTCGAAAAATTACTTATCAGTGCTATACCACGGTAATTTGAAGGGTTGTCTTTGTCACCGCTTTTAAAGATTGGATGTATGATCGATTTAGTCCATATTGTAGGATAGTGTCCCATTATCAGAGCTCTATTGTAAAATTGTTCTAATAAACCCATGTATGAGTCTGGGAGTACTTTTATTATTTCATTGGGGATGTCATCAGGTCCACTTGCCTTGTTATTTTTCAAATCTCTGATTGCCCTGCCTATCTCTTCAGAAGTTATCTCTGGATCAAGTATTGGGTCGCTCGGCGAGATCCTCACTTCTATATTACAGATCTTCTCTTTTTCCTCAATACTCATTAATTCGCAATAAAATTCGTGCCATTCCTGTACAGTAATTTCTCCTTGAATTTTTGTTGCTCCTTTAAATAGCGCAATGGTCTTCCAAAAGGACTTTGAATCTTTAATATTTCTCAATATTTCTTGTTTTTCCTGAATATATTTCCTTCTTTTATCATCTAATAAACCGAGATATTTCTTTCTATGGAGAGCATAGCTTTCAAGGTCTTCCTTCCTGTTGGTTCTACGGAATTCCTTCAGACTTTCTTTTGTTAGCTTTTTCATATCGTAACAGTTTTTGTCAAACCATGGCTTAGATTTTCCGGTGGCACTCTTAGTTGAGTACATTATTCCTGATGTTGACATTGCCTCGGTAATTCTTTGAGTGAAAGTATTTACGGAGCTATCGAGATTTGATATTTTTACTACTTGCAATTCCTTTAATTCCTGTTTAAATGTCTTAATTCCCCCAGCTGTCCATCTGTACTTTCAGTATAAAGGAAATTGCAATCAGGGGAATTCTCGGGCGAAGCCAGGTCATACGTCTAGTAGATTATAAACACATGGTAATAAGACCAAATACAAATAAATAGTGTGTGACAGGTAACAGTTTTGGTAACAGAGTTGTTATAGAAACATCACACATTATTTATTTAGAGGACTATTGATTCTGGAGGTAAAATTATATCATTTAATGGTGAATTAAAACTTTTTACATTTGGCTCTATACCATGCTATATTGAACAAATTATTACCTAGGCATAATGATAAGGAACAATTTGGATTATAGATTATTATTATTTTTTTTTACTTATCCTGGATTATAGATTATAATAAAAGAAAATAAGACCTAATCCAAATAATTTATTAGTGTGTGACGTTGCGGCAACAACATTGTCACCATCATCAGACAAAAGAATAATTTACCTAGGCATAAATATACCATACAAAAACAACTGAAATATATATTTTTGCTTATCCCTAGTACACGTTGTACAGGCCATGATAATCATGGTGGGTAGAAGTTGGTGACTGCTTTTACTGTAAGCGCACCACATGTCTACAAATGTGAAAAGCAGTTTGACTTTGTATTTACAAATGTGCCAGAGCCCCATTTGGTTACTTGCACTCGCTGGTGGGGTTGGACTTTAGCAAGAATCGGGGGCTATTGGAGCATTTTTTTTTTTAAATCAGAAAAAGGCGGCCAATGCAGGAATCGAACCCGGGTGGTAGTATTTGAAAACCAACGGTTTAGACCACCCTTCAACCGACCCCCCCTAATGTAATATAAAATTGTTGAATAGACACTTTTTTTTACATATGGCTCTTATTAAATGAAAACCAACGGTTTAGACCACCCTTCAACCGACCCCCCTAATGTAATATAAAATTGTTGAATAGACACTTTTTTTTACATATGGCTCTTATTATACCTTGTTGCATTAAATAAATGAATAAAATATACCACTCAAAGACAACTGGTATAAAATATAGAAAAGCGCATAACAAACAAAAAAAAAATCTTGAAAGATATTTCTTTATTAATAAATCAGAAGTGTAGGTGAAAATAATAAAAAAAGAAACGAGGATTTATTTAGAAGATTCTCATTCCCCGTAATCTTCAATAGCTTCTTCGTCAATCTGCAACCGACACATGTTGACACCACTCGCTTAAGGTTGAAGTCACACTTACCTCAGGCCAGAGCTCTGTGATCACATCCAGTAACTCATCCTTCACATCACCCTGAATCACTATCTCATCCTCTCCAGTCACAGAGGAACCACACGAAAACTTATGGCAGAATTTCTTGGCCGCATCTTTCAGGTCCAGACCTTGAACAACACCCCAAGGAATAGATTGACACTTGCTAGAGAATATAATCTTTAATTTGGGTGCTCAAAATTATTTCTTGTTCCAAAAAATAATAATAATAATACAGTTAAACCTGTCTATAGCACCCCCTCTCTCTATAGCAGCCTATTATTATTATTTTTTGCTTATCCCTAGTACACGTGGTACAGGCCATGATAATCATGGTGGGTAGTTAGCGACTGCTTTTACTGTAAGCGCACCACATGTCTACACATGTGAAAAGCAGTTCGACTTTGCACTTACAAATTCCAGAGCCCCGTTTGGTTACTTGCACTCTCTGGTGGGGTTGGACTTTTGCAAGAATCGGGGGCCATTGGAGCATTTTTTTTTTTAAACAGAAAAAAGTACCCAATGCGGGAATCGAACCCGGGTCCTAGTGGTCGAAAACCAAGCAGTTTACCCAGCCTTCCACCGAACCCCCCTATTTTGGTGAGACCCAAGAGGGGGTGCTATAGACAGGTTTAACTGTAATTTTGTAGCAATTATATTTACTGGCAATGTGTTTCTTTTTGTAAATAATATCGTCAAATATTATCTCTACAGGACCCTACTACAATGATAAAAGTTATTGAATTTTCATCGCATTAAGTTCTGTAGAGATATTAGGCTTCCATGTTAGGAAAGGCCCTAAATTACAGGCAAAGTCAGACTTACGCCAAAGTGTGTCTGGATCATGGTGCCATGATCAACGAAAGCTGCACCCCACTCCATGAGATCATGGAATTCGAGTAATTTTTACACAAGGGGGAAAGAAACATTGCCAGTAAATTTTTGTTAGATGGCAATTTATAAAAAAATGGAATAATAAAAAAAGATATTTTACCAAAAGCATGGAGACCCGTGACCACTGTGACACATTTCTTTTTGCTTCTGGAACTCCGGGAAATCTGGATCTTCCGTTCTTTCTCCGACTTCTTTTTTACCTTTACCACGCCCTTCCCTCCGCGCTTCTGGCGTTTCTTCTCCTCCTCCGCAGGGGTGGTGTTCTCATCTGTGCAGCAGACTTGCTCAGTACACGCAACGCCTGTATGGATTTACCTACCTAGCTGGAGACGCTTCTCAAACTCATCTGGAAGGTTCTTCTGAAGCCATTCCTTGCATTTGTCGTAGTGGGGGTAGTGCTCACAGTACTGTCAACCATTCCTTGATGTGAGCTTGGCACACAGGGGAACACTGGGATTACTTACCTCTAGTGGCATGGTGCATTCTGACCACACACACACATTGGTCAACAATCTAAGAATTTTTGACTGTTGAAGAGCAAGGGGTTGAAAACTCGTGGTGTTTTCATAATAAAGAAACATATTGCGCAAGGTTTTTGAATATTCTTATAAAGTAAATTGCAAATTTTCTTATATCTGAACATTGATGTATATTCATGAAAAAAATTTAATTGAAGAAGACATTAGGTCAGCTGATATTACCTCCCATCTTCACCGCTAGAGGCGCTGCTCGCGAGCTAAGTAGAATAATTTGAATATATAGTTTTAATAATTGATTTATATATATTTTTTAAATAGCCTATCGTCTTCCCCGTTATTTTTTACCTATGTATGGAAATTTTGGTTTGAATTAGTGAACTACTGCGAATTTGTATACCGGACATACAAACAAACATACAAACACACATATATATATATTATATATATTGACAATAAATGAAAAGGTTAAAAAATTAGGTTTGTTGAGTGGTAGTTTTCTTGATACAGTAAAATTCTACAAAGCACAATTTTTAATCACCCAAATGACCATTTTTTTTTTGCTATTTAGTAATTCTACAGTAAGAGGACATTTCTTCTTAAAGGACACTTTGGCTTTGCAACTAGGTGTTGTCCTCTACACTGAGCTTGTTAACTGTACAGTAGAATGACTTCTCTGTAAAGGACAACAACACCTATTGGCAGCGCCAAAGTTTCTTTTAGGGAGAGGTGTCCTGTTGGAATGCAGGAAATATTTTATTAAATAGAACTTATCTCTACTCCATGACATGCTTTAATCCTGTTATAACAACATGAGGTTAAAAAATCTAAGGATAGATTTATGGCATAAGCCCATTCCTATTTCTAAAGCCAACAAAAATTAAACTTTCTACAACAGATACATTTACTAGAAAGAACATCTTATGGATAGATCATAGTTAAGTTTTGGAGGGCATAATATTGTCGCGTGTAAGGCCTCCAAATGATTGCAACCTCCGCCAATAGATGGCGCTTTCGCCTGTTTCACTTCTCTAGCTGATGTGGGAGTCGCTGACTGCTGTGGTCCTGTTTCCTGGGGAGGTTAACTGTAAATACACTTTTATGTTGGCCCCAGGATGTAATATAATGTAAATACCCGTTGTTATTTATCTCATTTAAGTGTAATATTTAGTAGTGGATGACAATAAAGTCAGTGCTTCAAGTCTCCGTGCCGCCTTCTGTCGTTACTCTCGCCATTGCCAGGCTGCTGCTGCTGCTACTCTTCTGGTAAGTCTCTCGTGTCCCCCACCAGTGGTAAGGTCAAGAGATACTACCAGAGGAAGGGAGTTTCCACTGGAGAGGTGGAACTCAGGATGTCTTTGGGTGGCGTGCGGGGAAAAGCTGCAGGGAAGAGCAACGGGAGCCTGAGTAGGTGATCTACGAAAGAGGAAGCGGCGTTGTCGCAAAGAACCGGTAGGGTCCGGCCGCGACAATATCATTTGTCTACAAGAAACCATGCCCAAACCCAACCACCTTTTTAAGGTAAAGGACTTTTGACCCATATCAAAATCCTTTCTTTTGAAGAATTTGTCACTCCTCAAGCTATGAAACATCAATTCCTTGAGCTGTAACAATATGTGGACTCTAAAAACCATAGATCTTGCATCTTCTGCATTGTCTTGATCATTTCCTTGGGGTTTCTCAAAGTGCAGAAAACTTCAGCAGAACTTGGGATTCAAATTTTTGTCTTTATGAAAACCACTCAAAATTATGTTTTAAAGATTTTTCTCTTTATTTATACTTAGTGTAATAGTTGCTAGGTTCACAGTAACACTTGGGTCTTTTCAAATATAAAATTATTTTTACAAAATATAACGCCCACCACTCTCTTTGCCAAAATTGATACAGTGTACTCCGCTTATAACAAAGTCGGTTATAGCGAAATTCCGCATATAGCGAATGAAATTGTCTGAACGAAAGAAAAGAAGGGCTTAAACCATTAAAAGAACTCTGGATATTGCGAAGTCGGATATAAAGAATTTTCGCTTATAACGAAGTGATTTGCATGTATAAATTTTTATTTTATCCGTTTATAACGAAGTTTTCTCATTTACCATTATAATTGACTAATATATTATGCATAATATATATCAAATTACAACGTGTGAATGACACAAATTTAATGATACACAACAAATAAGTTAATAATATACAATTTAAAAATATGCAAACATATTATAAGTATTTTTTTTACATTATTTAAACAAAATTAAATTATGCTTATGCTGACGCTGACAATGACGTCGTTACAAATGCCATGTTATCCGATGTAGAAATTGTCGAGAGCATTCTTCAAGCGAAAGAAGAAGAAGAAACGGACCAAGTTGATGAAGAAGTAGACCCAATTGTCCACATTCCGCATCCAAAAGAGGTCTTGGAGAGCATTCAAACTCTGCGATTGTTTCTTCAATGTCAGGATGAGTCCAAGTCTCTTCATAGGCATCTGTCAGACTTGGACAACATCGAAAAGAGTGTTCAGCACTTGTTACTGACTTCTAAATGTCAAAAGAAAATCACAAACTACTTCTCCAAAAACACCTGATGAGGTTGTTATTGATCTTTGTGTTGCTCTTTTGAGTTGAATAGTAAATAAAATTATTGGTACAAAACATTTTTTTTCCAACTGCGGATATAACAAACTTCGGATATAACAAAGTGATTGTCATGGATAATGCGACTTCGTTATAAGCGGAGTACACTGTATTCCCAAATTATGACTAAAGAAAATACCATTCAAAAATATGGGATATCCTTGAACCACTTTACTAACAATTTACAATCAATAGAAGAAAGAACTTTACAAATCCCTATATATATAAAAGTCAGTGTATGTATGTGTGTTTGTTCCTATGTCGGCAATACACATCCACAATACGTAACTAATCTGACAAAAATTTTAACAGTATATAGAGTAGAATCTGGAAAAACTTATAGTGAAAATTTCAATTCTCTATCCCGAATATTCATCGAGTTATTTGCAAATTGCGTTGAAAATTTGCCCTTTCGCTCGCAAGCAGCGCCTCTAGCGGTGAAGATGGGAGGTAACATCAGCTGACCTAATGTACATGTAAAACGTGTTTTAACAGGAAATAGAGAAAAATCTAGAAAAGATATTTATCAGATTTTTAGCCCAAAAAAATTGAAATTGACAGGTTCTGGGCAAAGATATATATATATTTTTTTTAGTCAGAAAATGATCATGATAATATTTCTGTATTATATTTGATTATCAGATATAAAATTATATCGGGAAAAACACACTCCAAAAGGCAGAGACCACGGGTGAAGCCAGTTCATTTTTAGTATGCAGGAACAAAATTCTAACCAAAAAACATTCATTAAAGCAGAAGACAAAGCCAGATCATCTCTCTATAAAAACATCGCTTCTCAGACACAAAGTTTGAAGCGGGACATTTCACAAGAGTGACATCCACGGTGCCAATTTATAATTGTAACGATAGTATTTGAATAAAAACATTTAATCGGGTAAAACCCGGGCGTTGCCCGGGTCATTCGACTAGTTAACTATAAAAGCAACTCCGCCCTTGCCGGTCCCAAGCCCGGATGAAAAAGGAGGAGAGGGAGCAGTAACAAGCTCACTAAAAAACCTGGGTTCAGCTGGCCCGGCTGATAGTACCCTGTAAGGGCTCCTAATCCAAGTATATAGGATGAGCAGTGTTTGTACTCCATGTTAGGAGCGGCTGCACATGGCGTCTGTTCCTCATGTCGGAGGCGGCCATTTATTTTGGAGCTAAGTTGGCCTGCCACTGAGTAGTGCTCCCAGTCTTAATGACAAAGGCATTCTACTTCACCCAGTGTGGAGATAAGAAAGATGAAGAAGAAGATAATGTATCATCTGTAATGGACTTAGCTCAAGAAGTAGTATAATTAATTACACTGATAGACAAAACTTAAGGAAGTTGTACCTTATAGCATATATATATCTCTCAGAGTTATTTTCTGAATCCCGATCTATATATGCTATAAGGTACAACTTCCTTAAGTTTTGTCTATCAGTGTTATAAGCCGATAATGTGCCATCTATATACAGTAGAACCTCCCTGTAAAGGACACCTAATTTCAGAGCCTAAGTGTCCTTTAGGGAAAGGTGTCCTCTTACCGGAGAGTTTCTAAATAGAAAAGATGGTCTTAATGACAAACGCAGACACATTCTACTTCACCCAGTATGGAGATAAGAAAGAAGAAGAAGACTATAAAAGCAAAGGTCGCTTCTCTATAAAAAAATAAATGTCAAAACGAGACGCCATCTATTGACTATCGCTGTAAACTAGTGGCCAGACAAAGCCACAACACCAGCTTGGGCAAATTGAGAAGTGTTCACTTAGAGACCATGGTTTTGGGCTAATGTCCCTCTTCAGTCCAAAGTTGGATTTAAGAGATATACAAGGAGACAAGGAATCAAATGAAATGAAGCCTGCTCTGGACTTACAAGGGATATTATCCCACAATTCAGGTGGGCACTTTTCAGTTTGCCAAAGCTGATGTTGTGTCTTTGTCACCGACCCGAGGCCACTAGTTTGCAATGACGGTCAATAGATGGCGTCTGGTTTTGACATTTATTTTTATGAGAGAGGTGACCTTTTTTTTTATAAATCAATTTCCTCCAGGCAAAATTTGCATCCACAAACACAAGGTAATAAGACCAAATCCAAATAAATAAATAGTGTGTGACGCTTCGGTAACAGCGTTGTTACCGAAACGTCACACACTATTTATTTGGATTTGGTCTTATTACCTTGTGTTTATAATCTATAATCCAAATTGTGCCTTATCAATTTGCATCCACAAATTTAATTTTTTCAATAAATGAGGCACAGCAGCATTAAACAATTTCATCACTTTCTTGTTTAGAGAAATCCACATTGGAAAAGGTCACTCAGCCTTTTCTCTTTCTATTATTTAAAAGTGTTCATTAAACTCTATTTGCCACTTTAAGGAAAGATGGTATATTCTAACTACACAATACCTTTGTCTTCATAACAGTACTATTTCACTGGGGGGGTCGGTGGAAGGCTGGTTAAGCCGTTTGGTTTTCGACCACAACGACCCGGGTTCGATTCCCGCATTGGACACTTTTTTCTGTAAAAAAAAAAAAGCTCCAATGGCCCCCGATTCTTGCAAAAATCCAACCCCACCAGCGAGTGCAAGTAACCAAACGGGGCTCTGGCATTTGTAAGTGCAAAGTCGAACTGCTTTTCACAAAGGAATAGTATCTTGCCTTGGAATTGTATCATTATTCTTGTATGGATGTACCCGGCTTCTCCCGGGTTTTACCCGAGTAAAGGTTTGTCTAAAGAATCTCTCGATAAAGTGAACATTTTTCCCGGTCCCTTTAAAAATACTCGATAAGTTGAATAAAATCAATATTAATTGGTTTCCTCGGTAATAAGGAATAGTATAATAATAAGGAATAGTTAAAGGAATAGTATCTTGCCTTGGAATTGTATCATTATTCTTGTCTCAAATAAAATGCCGTGTCATCCTGAATTTTGTCTTTCCTAATTTTCTACATTACAAAATCATCGTATCATCATGATAATATTTAGAGCAGATTGTTGAATTATAACAGATAAATTAGAATATTTATCTTGATTATTTTTAGGCGAAAAGTTATTTCAAAAATTTTATTTGCTAGAAACCTTTCCAGTACTATACTAAATAACTTCCCAAAGTTTCATGGCGTTCCAATGAGTGGTTTGGTCAGGTATAAAGGAAAGACACACATACATTCATTTATATATATATATAGATTAGCCGTATTTACACATCAACAAGAGGAGAGGGAACATTTACAATATGGGGCGGAATGCCCTAAATAAAGGCTTTTGTTGTTGTTTGTTGTGTTTATATATAGATTCGTTGATTTTTAATTATTGCAGAATTAGCCAAATACACATACATAATAATACACAAATATTCTGTATGTAATCAGTGACCATTGTTTGAGAATCTGTTGAAGGCTTTCTTGGCCCAAAGGCTAGCAAAGCACATTTAAACAAGGTATTGCATATTAAGAGTTTTTATTCATTTAAACCATTTAAATGAAGAAATAATTGACTTAGCAGCACAGAATTGGTGTTGCTTTACCTTTGCATTTACAAGATATAAATATTTGTTAAATTGATTTTAATATGTTCTTAAAACTCCTATAATAGTGATATTAATGCGTTTTAAAGTAAACTGCTCAAATTTTTAATTAATATTTCAGAACGTGTGTTCTCAACAACTAAATGGAAGATATTAATTTTTAAAGTGTTCAATATCCTACCTCCACAGTATACAACTTCCAGTGGATATAAAACTCCAAGTTGTGGACCTTCTGGAAATACGGTTTCTACTGTTGAATTGCTAGTCATCTGCAAACAAAACAACATGTTTGAGAAAAAAAATTAACACTACTAAAATAACTTAAAATATATGGTTATAGACCTACCTTAACAATATGATTATTGATCTAAATCTATTTTAAAATGACTTAAATGCCTATTAGAGTTAGCATGCTAAACCGGAGTGAGCCTCGTCGAAATCTTATTATTTTGGTTTTCAAGAGCGATATTCCTTTTGATCATTACGGCTCGGGAGTAAATTACGAACTCGTTTATTTTAAAAAAGTAAAAGTTACTAAAATAAATGTTTTGATATAATATATAAAATAATTAGAAATAATTATATTAAAAATAATTCTTCCAGCAATAATTCAACATGTTCTAAATCTTTTAAATAAAAATCATAATAAAAACTGCGTTTGAGTACAGTGTTTGTTTATTTATTAGTTTTGTTAATTTATTAGTTTATAAACGTTATATTTTTGGAAAAATGGAAGTGGATCCTCCATCTTTGTGTGATATGCCCATAGAAATTGTAATGCACATTTTGAAATGGCCTTCCTTAACCTTCAAAGATATATGTGCATTCTCTATGACTTGTAAGAAATTTAACTCTTATGCATCTTTAAATGAATTATGGAAAGTTAAAATACAACAAAGGTAAGGGTATCATTTTAAAAACCAAAGACTTAAAGGAATCTTGTATTACAAACATATATGTTTTTTGCCGAATTTAAAACACATTTCCAGATTAAAAACATATTAAATACACGAATATAATAAAAAATTTCAGCATACACATATTGTATTTATACCTTGTGAGGTACTGCAATTGGAAAGCACTATCTAATTTTGAATTATTAACACAATGGAAAAAAAAAGTGGAAATATATTTTGGTCTCAGTTTTTTTCAGACTAAAAAAATAAATTTACTTTTTATCAATTTCTTTTTCCATTAGCCCTAGTGCAACAAAAATTTGGATATTTTAATATTTAAAAAAACAAACATTTGGAATCATTTGATATACACACACATAATATTATACTTATATATGTGTCAAATAACATATCCATCTGTCATTTAAAGAATTTGTTCAGTAAACTCGGTTCCTTATAATATATTTCACCTATATGGATCTTCATCTTTCTTATCTCCACCCAATCATATCAGGGTATAAGCTTGTAAAGCTTGAGGCTTTTGATGGTGTCTGCTGGGGATGAGTAGAGCTCATCACTGGATGAATTGACAACCATCATAACTGGGTGAAGTAGAAAACGTCTGCCTTTGTCATTAAGACTGGGAGCACTACTCAGTAGCAGGCCGACTTAGCTCCAATAGAAATGGCAGCCTCTGACTTGAGGAACAGATGCCATGTACAGCTGCTCCTAACATGGAGTATAGACTCATCCTGTATCCCTGGATCAGGAGTCCTTACAGGGTACTATCAGCAGGTCCAGCTCAGCGCAGGTTTTTTAGTGAGCTTGTTACTGCTCCTCATCCTTCTTTTTCATCCGAGCTTGGGACTGGCAAAGGCGAAGTTTTGCCTTTGTCATTAAGACTGGGAGCACTACTCAGTGGCAGCCCGAGGGTATACCTTTCGCCTATATGGTTGAGGTTTTATAATGATGCTAGCCGGATGACCCAGGCAATGCCCAGGTTTTACCCGATTAAATGTTTTTATTCAAATACTATTCATTACAATTATAAATTGGTGCCGTGGATGTCACTCTTGTGAAATGTCCTGCTCCAAACTTTGTGTCTTTCAGATTTTTCTCTATGTCCTGTTGAAACACGTTTTACATGTAGGTCACTGCTAGAGGTGCAAGTGAAAGGGCAAATTTGCAAATTACTCGAAGAATATTTGGGATAGACACTTAAAATGTTCTTTATAAGTTTTTACAGAATCTACTATATATATACTGTTAAAATTTCAGTCAGATCAGTTACGTATTATGGATGTGTATAGCCGACAAACATACATTACATAACATTACATACACTGACTTATTCTATATAGAGTTACGAGAGTCATTCCTCATCTCCTAATCTCCTAATCAATCAACCAACTCTGTCACCGTTTGCTTTTTTTTGGAATGGCGCCCTCCTATTGGTTGGCTACGGTCCCGCTACCTTTGTCCCCCCCCCCCCCATCATGCCCCCCCCCCCCCCACTCGCTTTTTGGTTTTTGTAACTATTGTGTTGGAGCGGGTCGCTCCTTAAATAAATGCATATATTAGTTAATAACTAAATGGAATCCTCTCTTTCTTTTTCCCAGTAAGAGACGCCTACGGAAGCCAACAGTACATAGACAGATAAAGCACATATGCAATTAATTAAGGCGCCAATTTATAATTGTAACAAATAGTATTTGAAACAAAACATTCAATCGGGTAAAACACGGGCGTTGCCCGGGTCATTCGGCTAGTATATATATAGGGATAAAGTGACATCTGGAATGAGTGTCCACCAGGGTTTTGACCCAAGATTATGTAAATTACCAAATAGTGAACTAAATTTCATACTATTATAGATGCATATGATTCTTTTGGGGGGTCGGTAGAAGGCTGGTTAAACCGTTTGGTTTACGACCACTACGACCCGGGTTCGATCCCCGCATTGGACACTTTTTTCTGTTTAAAAAAAAAATGCTCCAATTGCCCCCCGATTCTTGCAAAAGTCCAACCCCACCAGCGAGTGCAAGTAACCAAACGGGGCTCTAGCACATTTGTAAGTGCAAAGTCGAACTGCTTTCACATGTGTAGACATGTGGTGCGCTTACAGTAAAAAGCAGTCGCTAACTACCCACCATGATTATCATGGCCTGTACCACGTGCACTAGGGATAAGCAAAAAAAAATGATTCTTTTAAAAATTAAACAATTTTCTACTGCCCTTACTGCAAAGAAAATTTGGTAGATTAAACTGGTAAAACCGCTGGGAGGGTTCACCACTAATGATCCAGGCCTTCCTATTAATTTTTCTTTGCAGTAAAGGCTGTAGAAAATTGTTTAATATTTAAAAGAATCATACATGTCTATAATAGTTTCTAATTCTCAATAACAAATGGTGCCCTAATGTATCATGAATTTCATATTTTAAACTAATCACAGAAAATTATAATCAATAAAAATTATAAATATACTAGCCGAATGACCCGGGCAACGCCCGGGTTTTACCTGATTAAATGCTTTTATTCAAATATTATTCGTTACAATTATAAATTGGCGCCGTGGATGTCATTCTTGTATAATATATAAATAAGTTTTAAAAATTGTAAAAAAAAAATGCATCGGCCGGGAATCGAACCCAGGCCGCCCGCGTGGCAGGCGAGCATTCTACCACTGAACCACCGATGGTTATAAGATATGGCCATATTTGGGTATTTATTCCATTCACAAAAGCAAACGGTGACAGAATTGATTAAGAAAGAATTGATTATGACGCTGATAACTGTATATATTAATTTTTAGCGCTACTTTAAAAAAAAATACATTGTCTGAATCCCGATATACATGCTAAAAGGTACAACTTCCTTAAGTTTTGTCCATGAGTGTATCTTTCAGAGTTATTGTCTGAATCCCGATATACATGCTAAAAGGTACAACTTCAATAAGTTTTGTCCATGAGTATATCTTTCAGAGTTATTGTCTGAATCCCGATATACATGCTAAAAGGTACAACTTCCTTAAGTTTTGTCCATGAGTGTATCTTTCAGAGTTATTGTCTGAATCCCGATATACATGCTAAAAGGTTCAACTTCAATAAGTTTTGTCCATGAGTATATCTTTCAGAGTTATTGTCTGAATCCCGATATACATGCTAAAAGGTACAACTTCCTTAAATTTTGTCCATGAGTGTATCTTTCAGAGTTATTGTCTGAATCCCGATATACATGCTAAAAGGTACAACTTCCTTAAGTTTTGTCCATGAGTGTAACTCTATATGATAGCTATGGCCCAGTTCTTGTGAAACTGATGTTTTTGCCAGGGATTATCAGAATATTGATCATTTGTTCCAAATAGCTGTTTATTGTGACATGACAATTAGATTGGCCTTGTAAAAAGTTCTGCTAATTTTTTAAAATATTTTTTTGAAGGGAAACACAAACATAAGACAAGACTATAAGAAATAAAACATAAGGCAAGACTTAATCTAAATCAATAAATTACACATAACCTTTCTGTAACAGCACTGCCTTCAATGATTAACGCCCGGGTTTTACCTGATTAAATGCTTTTATTCAAATATTATTCGTTACAATTATAAATTGGCGCCGTGGATGTCATTCTTGTATAATATATAAATAAGTTTTAAAAATTGTAAAAAAAAAAATGCATCGGCCGGGAATCGAACCCAGGCCGCCCGCGTGGCAGGCGAGCATTCTACCACTGAACCACCGATGGTTATAAGATATGGCCATATTTGGGTATTTATTCCATTCACAAAAGCAAACGGTGACAGAATTGATTAAGAAAGAATTGATTATGACGCTGATAACTGTATATATTAATTTTTAGCGCTACTTAAAAAAAAAATACATTGTGGAAATTCGTTTATGTCATCGGTTGTCTATTTTTTTTTAGAGACAGAGACAATTTTGTTCATACTTGGTTATTTCATGTATTCTTCAATAAAGGTCACTGTAATATCTTTCAGAGTTATTGTCTGAATCCCGATATACATGCTAAAAGGTACAACTTCCTTAAGTTTTGTCCATGAGTGTATCTTTCATAGTTATTGTCTGAATCCCGATATACATGCTAAAAGGTACAACTTCCTTAAGTTTTGTCCAAGAGTGTATCTTTCAGAGTTATTGTCTGAATCCCGATATACATGCTAAAAGGTACAACTTCAATAAGTTTTGTCCATGAGTATATCTTTCAGAGTTATTGTCTGAATCCCGATATACATGCTAAAAGGTACAACTTCCTTAAATTTTGTCCATGAGTGTATCTTTCAGAGTTATTGTCTGAATCCCGATATACATGCTAAAAGGTACAACTTCCTTAAGTTTTGTCCATGAGTGTAACTCTATATGATAGCTATGGCCCAGTTCTTGTGAAACTGATGTTTTTGCCAGGGATTATCAGAATATTGATCATTTGTTCCAAATAGCTGTTTATTGTGACATGACAATTAGATTGGCCTTGTAAAAAGTTCTGCTAATTTTTTAAAATATTTTTTTGAAGGGAAACACAAACATAAGACAAGACTATAAGAAATAAAACATAAGGCAAGACTTAATCTAAATCAATAAATTACACATAACCTTTCTGTAACAGCACTGCCTTCCATGATTATCATGGCCTGTACCAGGTGTACTAGGGATATGTTGACAAATTCTATTTGTAACGTGTTAACACAAAGGTAAAAGATAGCAAAAAAAAAAATACCTCAACACCTGTATACACTAATAGGTAACTAAAAAAAAAATAAAATAAGAAAAATTAAAATAAAATACACCTATCCCCCGATTTACACGGTACTTTTTTTTCACGTTTTCGCTTTTACACGGTTTTCCAAATAAGTTTTTGTTTTTATCGCACTATACTAAATGCTACTGTGATTGAACACATGTGCTGTGTACACATCTCACGAGGAATCCCGAGCTTAGGTGCTGACTACATATTTTAACCTGTCAGTGCATTTTATTTTTATTTCTGTGTACACCTATCCCCCGATTTACACGTTTTTCTCAGGAACGTATCTACTGTGTAAATCGGGGGATAGGTGTAATAAAAATCACGATAGCTCATATAAAAATAATATTACTTATCTTTATTGCAGCGTAGTGAGGATTGGACCGGGGTCACACAGGTATGCGAAGAGATCACCCGAAAGCATACAGAGAACACTTTAAGCATCTCTACACAAGGATTTCATCTTCATCTCAATCCGCCTCTCATTCTCTTAGCCCCCTCTTATATACAAACATGGCCACATTCGTCCAATTAGAAGACATGAGAGATCGGTTTACTTAACAAACACAAACAACATTCTTCCCACAAAACACTGAGAAGCGCAAAACTACTTCTTTCTTTTCTCCACTCAATCATATTAGGGTATCAAGCTTGTAGAGTTGACAGCCATCAGGACTGGGTGAAGCAGAAAGCATCTGCCTTTGTCATTAAGACTGGGAACACTACTCAGTAGCAGGCAAACTTAGCTCCAAAAGAAATGGCCGCCTCTGACATGAGGAACAGACGCCATGTACAGCTGCTCCTAACATGTAGTACTGATGCTGCCCATCCTGTATCCCTGGATCAGGAGCCCTTACAGGGTACTATCATCCAAGCCAGCTGAGTCCAGGTTTTTTAGCAAGCATGTTACTGCTCCCCCTCTTCCTTTTTCATCCGGGTTTGGGACAGGTAAAGGAGGAGTTAAAGTAAAACTGCCAATGTTTATCAAGATAATTTGACAATGTAGCACATATAGTTAAACATCTCGCCCATACAAAGTGGCCATTTTTACAAGTGTAGAGTAGAGTTTCCACCGACACTTTGTACAGATGGCCAGGATGCATGGAGTACTTCCAGGACATCACTGTATTCAACTGGAAGGAAGAGTTCAAAGAACAGTTCCATGCTGTACAAGAACTCTACGCCAGCATCCAGGCCCTCCATTGCAGCCACTTTCACAACTCCGACACGGAGGTGTCCGATGAGATCCTCGCCTCCTTCTTCCCAGCTGAGGTCCCCCTCGTCTCAGTTCACTTCATCCTCCTGGAGCTGAAGGCAGTGCTCCTGGACAGCAGACCGTGAGTGGCTGGAACTATTTCTTTGACCATCTTCAATAATGAGTGATCTGAAACTTTAGCCTTTTGTTCAATGTTTTTATTATTTTTGTCCAATTTTTTTTACCTTCCTCCAATATTTTTATCCTTTTTGTACAATGTTTTTAACTTTTCATGCAAGCAATAGTTACCCAGGAATTATTTGAATAGGGAAAAATGTTTCTTTTTATTTATTTATTATTTTATTATACTATAACTTTTTTCCCTTTTGTGCAATATTTTAATACTTTTTTTCCAAATTTTTTATCAATTTTTTTTCATTATTTTTGTCCAATTTTTTGTTTCATTATTCTGTTGTTCAATGTTTTTATTGCAAGGTTTTCCCACTATGTACTAAGTGCAATTCTTAGCCTGCAACCCCAAGACATATTATTGACTGTATTGACTCATCCATTGATGAGCTCTACTCTTCCCCGGCAGACACCATCAAAAATCTCAAGCTTTACAAGCTTGATACCTTAGTGTGATTGAGTGGAGATAAGAAAGAAGAAGAAGATCGAATTGTCTCCATCATTTTAGCCCAGTCAGAAAGTCAATAAAAATATTTCAGAGTAAAATTATATTTTCCTTAGACCCAGAGCGACAGGAGAGAGTTAATGAAACTCATAGATAATTTTCATAGAATTTACTTCCTTCTCTCTTTCCAATCATCATCCAAACTGGGATCTTGACATAGAATTTGTTTTGTCCCAGCAATGAGAACCTGACAGTCAAATACTACGGGATCAAGTTCTGCCGTTTCCTACGCCACAAGATCCTTGAGCCCCTCTGGATAGAATACATCGAGCAGCCCAACCCTCCTCTCCTGACAGGTAAGAAGTCTTGGTATTATTATGGAACAGCTAGCACATCTATTCTTCTATTATCTTTATTTATATCAAGACAGAAGGTGGTAGGATGCACACAGGTGGCAGGACAAGAACCCGTGAGGAGTAGATCAGAGAGGAGAGAGAAATTCCATGGACCAACAAAGCCTCAACCTGCGTGAAGATAGCATCAGAGAGATTATCCAGGGAATTTTATACTCTTCTCCGAGTGGGACAGGACAGTGGCCCCTTCAGTTCTCAGAATTAAACGACCATTATGTAAGTAGTCAAGACATTAGAGACATTTCACCGCGCCAGCTTGGTGATATCATGTAATTAAAAACAAAAAAGTTTTATTGAGAGTCCACCACACCCAAGACAGGGCAAGGTCCAGTTCATAAAGATTAAGTCATTTTCTCCTTGATGGGAACTTCCACAAGTCGTTATTGAGTTTTACGGCCGCCACCAGACACTGACAAACAGGCCGGACAGCAACAGATCATCTCTCCCTCTTGTGCAGATCACACCCTCCTTACCTTGTCGGGTCTTTGGCGCTGGCATCTTTTAGGCGCTATCCAACTTGCCTTGTCCTTTGTGTTACCCATAGATGTCTGAAACCACTTGGCCTCATGACTGCTAGTGTTTGTGGTACGACATATATATATTAACAAAAAAAAAAGCATCTCCTTTTCGTGCAACTGAAAGTTGCTGATGGCTTGCTCTATCTATCGCAATAAATATCAACTATTTGTTGATTTTTAATAATCCCAGAATTGGCCAAAAGATGGCGCAAGCCATCAGCAACTTTCATTTGCATGATAAGGAGATGCCTTTTTTTTCTTAATTTATGAACCATATCCCTGTACAATATAACGTTTGTAGTATTTTTTCACACACAGTATAACCTCTTTAATTCGACACACGCCAATTCGACGCTTCCATGTTAATTCGACCATGTTCTGATGTCCCAACCTCTGGCCTATCAAATAACAAACCGTAATTCGACACTATCGATAATACGACACTTCCCATAGTTCGACCATTTTAAAGTTCAAATTTCGACAGTTGAATGTTTTTTTACATACAATTTTTCCGCTAAAAAGGTATTACAGCGACGGCGACAATCGGCAGTCGCCGATAGGATCATGCCTGCGCACTTTTGTTTCTGGTTAGCTTTAAGTTTCACTTTGCAGTGGCGTTGCGCAATGTCGCGAGTGTTATTGTTTTTTTTTTTTATGTGGGAATTTAGACATCGTGCGCCAATTAATAATATTATTTTCTTTTTAAATTTCAGCATTTAAAAATATTTTAGTTATTTCAACTTTACAAATAATTTTCTTTTAAATAAATAAATCTTTATTAAATGTAGCCACAATGATTATGATAACATTTTATTTCAATATTCCATTTCCGTGTTATTATAAAAGATTTAAACACAATCAATAGAACCTGCAGCAGCATTGGATGCCTTTAATACAATAAAAACTCTTTGTTATTTAAAACACATTTCATAGGAAGAAAGACATGCATCTCTTTTAAAAATAGACCATCTGGCATATATCCTGAATTGGATTTCAGTGCAAAAACTGACATCTATAAAGGATTTTTTAAAAAGAATTTCATGATTTAAAAAAAAATATATATATTTTTATTGTCATATTTATTTCCTTTCAACTCCTATATTCTTCAATTAGTTAATTATATTATTGAAAAGAAACACATTGCCAGTAAATTTATTCATTACAATTATTTATCTTTCGATTTTTTACCAGCGCTTTAACGTAACTGGCATATAACCTATATGGAGTCGTGCAAAAAGAGTTCTTGAACTTCTTTATGAGCGCGACCCCCAAGATCTTGTCTAATTTAAACTAATAAAAGGATAAGAAAAAAAAAAAACCTTTTGAAAATATGTATTAATGCATTTTGTCCCTGATACTAAAAGTTAATCATGAAAATAAAAATATAAATACAAAAAGTACATGCACAATGGTTTCAATTAATATCATTAATTTATATTACAAAGCTATTTTAAAAAATATTATTTTAGTGAGTTGATGATTAGCTAATCATCTAACTTTAATTCAACACTTCCTTCAATTCAACCGAAAGCTCTGATCCCTTGGGGTGTTGAATTAAGGAGGTTCGACTGTGTATATATACAATGGTACCTCAATTTGTGACCATAAATAATTCCAGGGACATGTTCATAAATCAATACGCTTGTAGTGCAAAGTAAAATGTCCCATTTTAAATAATTGTAACGCAGGCAATTCTTCCACTATTCCTAAATATTTATTTGCATACAATTACAGTAAAACCCCGCTAAGACGAACCCTGGATATAACGAACCTTCCCTTATAACGAACCCACGCCGATTCCCAATTCCATTCCATTGCAAATACCATCGTTATAACGAACTTTGCGATGTTTAGAATAACGAACCTATTTTCGGTCCCAAAATAATAAAATCTATTTAAAATACTATGCTTATAACGAACTTAGAATTGTAATTAAAAAATAATAATAAAACAACCAAATTTTGAGCATGTTTCAGCTCGTGGATCGCGATTTCAAAACAATAAATTTAGCGGCATTGTTTGTTTTGAATTTTGCACTTTATTTTTGCTTTGTGTTGTATAAATTTTAACACATTATACTTTTTATTAAATAGAATATATTTGCATCCATTAAATTCGAAATATAAAAATACAAATGGCTTCCAAAATTAAGAAAACAAAGGCATTTTAAAAACAAAAGCGTCATTTCTTAAAAAAAAAAAAAGGGCCATTTTCAGAACTTTTCAAAGTGAAACATCACAGGCAAAATGTTAAGAACATATTAAAATAAGAGACTATAACTTTTCTATTATAAAAGATAAAATATAAGGCTATTAAAAATTGTTACAAAGAGGAATCAACCTCAACTTTTGCCGCGATCGCGATCGTACGTTTTAGGGATAAAAAAAAAAAATCCAAATAAATGGTCGCGTGATGAAACAAAAACTATTTTTATGCCATTAACTATGGTGATTTTAAAGTCAGCAATGTTTGGCATGACAGGTTAAAAAAAAAACGAAATCTAGACCTAGAAGAATATGTGGGAAAATGAAATTAAAGAAAAACACTAACTTTATTTGAATGGTGCAATGCTTGAAGAATGCTTTGAAGCAACAAGGTGTTAGAGCCATTTTTCCAAGTAAACAATGTATTATATAATGTGATAATGATGTTTTAAAATAATTTTATATCTTTGAATATATATTTAATAAAACTTTGCCTAGGATTTGTCTTGATTTTTAAATTAGACATAGAGGTACATGTATGTTAATGATAAGAAGAACCTATCATCTAATGATTTCCATTATTATTCAGTATTAATGTAAGGAAATTGGTCAATTAAGGGAATTAAAACATAGTGACCACTATTAAGAGGAAGCCTCTTCTTGTGTGTATGGCTGTCCTTTAATTATACGGTCTAAAAATTTTGGAAAGTAGAAAAAAAATAGCCAAACCGTGGCTATAGTGAACCGTGGCTATAGTGAACCAAAAGTTCTGTCCCATTGGGGTTCACTATAGAGGGGTTTTACTGTATTTAGTTAGTATTGGATAATCCTATGCCTTTTTGCAGTTAAAACTCTGAGTTACAGTGTCATTTGCTTCTCATTTATCCTTACAGGAAGCAATTTTTCTATTTATTCTAGAAGACATTGCTTTGATAGACTTGCGCCTCCATTTTCGGCATCCTAACTGATTTTATTTTTCTTTTTCCATATTGTGCAAATCGTTGATGAATAAACTTCTTGTAAAACCTCACTATAATATCTGCTATGCCTCATTCTTGCTTTTCAATCATTTTTCTTTCAACCTCCATTCAGCCAGCGTGTTTGGTGGCTTCACCATGTTTCCTTCTGTTGTGAGCACAGATAGAATGCTGTCTCTTACAGAAATCATATCAAGATATAAACCATAAATTTTTAACATTGCTCTGTTAAGTGAGCGGAGGAAATTGACTGTGTTGTGTGGTTGCGCAGGGGCATGGCTGACAGCGCAGTGGTTCCAGCACTGCTGTGACATGAGTTTGCGCCAGCTCACAGAGTGCCTGAACCGCCTAGCGGAGGAAGTGCGAGCGGAGGTGGCCAGAGTTAGCCCCACTCATCCTCTCCTAACCCAATCTTCCGAGCTCCAGGCCTGGCTCCAAGGTGAGAATATAGAACTTCTTTTATATACATCCAACTTGGAGTGGACTCTTTTAAGTGGACTCTGTTTAATGTAGATTGTTTAATGTGGATTATTTTAAGTGGATTCTATTCTAAGTTTACTAAGTTTTATATGGACTGTTTGAAGTGGACTTTGTTTTATTAAACTGTTTTAAGTGGATTCTGTTTGAAGTGGACTCTGTTTTATGAAGACTGTTTGAAGTGGACTCTGTGTTGTTATTCAAGACGAGGCAAGATTAACTAAGCATTAGTTTATTTCCTATTATATATTATATTATCATATACAAGTCAAAAGAGATCACTAGCAGAGTATTATTCCTTTTGGTTTCCAGAGCTCAACATTCTATGAGCCTAATACTCTGCACATCTCCTCCCTTATCTTTACAGGAACCTTCGAGGTATCTTGACTGCCCTTCCATATCTTGTATGCACGGCTGGCATTGAAGGGAGGCTCTTCTCTGGATCCTGGTCTTGGTTGTCCCTCTGCATCCTTCCATCTCTTGTAGATAAGGCCGTTGGTGTAGGGCAATCCTCCTCGGTCTCTTGCTCCTGGTCATCCTGGTCATCCTCAGAAGCATCCATGGTACTTCCCATTTTTGGTAGAGGTGTGAGGTGGAGTCTGTTTCGCCTAACTTTTCCTTGGGGAGTTTGTACCCAATAGGAACGCGGTTCTTCGGATTTGTGAAGAACTTTCCCCCCCTTTTACTCTTTGATCTCTAACCCAAACGCTGTCCCCTTGTTGAAGCGGAGGCAAGCTATGTACATCGTGTCGTTTATCATATAGGCGCTTCTGGTTGATCACCCTCCTTTTCTCTCTTTCTTGCAAAGCTTCTGAGTCCAAGTACCTTGGCATCAGTGATGATTCTATTGCTGGAACAGAGGTCCTAAGGCATCGTCCCATTAATAGTTCAGCTGGACTATTACCACTTTCCAGGGGCATCGTTCTATATGCTTGAAGAGTCAGATAGCAATCTTCTTCTTTCTTAAAACTTTGCTTTATATTCTTGATAATTGCTTCAATAAATCCATTGCTTTGAGGGAATTTCGGGCTGGATGTGATATGTTTGAAAGACCATTCCTTAGAAAATTTTGAAAATTCGGAACCCAGAACTTTTTGGAATTGTGGTCCATTATCGCTTCTAACAGTCTCAGGTGTTCCATGCCTAGCAAATATAGATTTAAGACGGCCTATTACTTCTTGAGCAGTTAGATTTTGTAAAAGTGATATTTCTGGGTACCTGGAATAGTAATCACATACAATTAGATACCATCTCCCATTTAGATAAAAGAGATCCATTCCGACTTTTTGCCAAGGTCTGATCGGAAATTCTGAGGGCATCAAAGGTTCATGCTTGGGTTTTCTCTCCTTCAAGCATTTTGTACACGACGAAACCATCCTTTCAATCTCTTGGGAAATTCCTAACCACCAAACCGATTCTTTTGCTCTAGATCTGCATTTATTGATCCCAAAATGGCCTTGGTGCAATTTCTCAAGGATATCTTTCCTCAATGTCTTAGGGATTAGAATTCTTTGTCCTCTAAGAAGAAGACCATTCTGATAGGTCAGGTCCTCCTGAAATTGCCAGTATCCTCTTAGTGCTGGATCTACTTCTCTTTTATTCTTAGGCCATCCACTCATACAGTATTTAGCCAATTGAGAGCAAAGTGAATCTTCCTTTTGCTTTCTAGAAATCTCCAAAAGTCTTTCTTCTGTTGCTGGAAATTCAATGGATTGGATGTATGCAGAAAGTTCTTCTTCCAATTCATCTTTATGTGGTTTAGACATAGGCTTCCTTGATAACATATCAGCCACTATTTGCTTTTTGCCAGCAATGTGACTTATTTGCTAAGAATACCTCATCATCCTCATTTTTAATCGCTGAAGTCTGGGAGTCATGTCTTCCAAGGATTTGGACGTAAAGATGGCAATCAGTGGTTTGTGATCTGTATCAATATGGATTTTAATACCTGTAACATAATCCTTTAGTCGTTCACAAGTCCATACTATAGCCAGTCCTTCTTTTTCAATTTGGCTGTATCTTTTTTCCGTTTCTGAAAGTGTTCTAGATACATAAGCTATAGGTTTTAAAGATCCATCAGGTTGTTCTTGTCTTAGAACACCACCTATTCCAAATGAAGAAGCATCAGCCGATACTATGGTCGTTCTTGAGGGATCAAATAAAGCGAGGTTAGGTCTAGATACTAACTCTTGTTTCAGTAGGTTAAAGCTCTTTTTCTGAGGTTCATCCCAAACCCACTCGTTTTTTGTACTTAGTAACGAATTCAAGGGTTGTAATTTATCCGCAAGGTTGGGAATGAATTTTCCTAAATAATTCACCATGCCTAAGAAAGACTTCAATTCTTTTGTTGATCTAGGCGCCTCCATTTTTGTAATAGCATCGAGCTTTTCTTCGTCAATGAATAAGCCTTCTGAACTCAATGTGTGTTCCAGGAATTTTACAGTTTTAACTCCAAATTGACACTTTTCTGGGTTGAGTGTCATCCCTTCTTCTTGGATTTTCTTCAAAACTTGGCGTACCCTTTCGTTATGTTCTTCTAAGGAAGATCCGTATACTACAATATCATCCATGAAGCATACAACCCCTTCTATATTGCCCAGAAGCTGAGTCATCTTTCTTTGAAAGATTTCTGGTGCCGACGTTATTCCAAATGGGATTCTTTTGAAAAAGAACCTGCCGAATGGCGTTATAAAGGTGGTTAGTTTTTGGGATTCTTTAGCTAACCCAAACTGCCAAAATCCAGAATTTGCATCTAGCTTGGAAAAATAGCAAGCATTTCCCAGCTGTCCCAGGATATGCTCTGTCGCAGGTAGCGGATAATTTTCTCTTCTTATATACTGATTTAGCTTCGTTAAATCAACACAAATTCTTATTTTTCCTCCTGGTTTCGATACTGCAACCATTCCTGCACACCACTCAGTCGGCTCTTCTACTGATTCAATGACTCCTAGCCTGGTCATCTCTTCAAGTTGTTCCTTTACCTGTTTCATCAAGGGAATTGGAACTCTCCTAGGGGTGCATAAAGCATATGGTTTCGCATCTGGTTGTAGGGATATTTTGTAATTTATTTTAGCATGTCCTAAACCATTAAATATTTTTGGAAACTCTCTTTTTGGATTTAAAAAATTTGATGATAATTGCTGAATCATTCTCACAATGTTTAATTTTTCACTTGTCTCCCCAGAGAGAAGTGGCTGCTTTAGTTTATCAACAATGTATATTTTCGAGTTTAAGTGCTGGCCTTTATTTTGAAGTTTTACGTGGATCATTCCCACTGTTTCCAAGGGTATTCCATTTGGACCTTGTAATACTTTATCAGATTTTTCCAGTTTTATTCTTTGGAAACTTTGATAATAATATTGTAGGGGGAGCACGTTGACATCAGCTCCGGTGTCAATTTTAAAATTAACTTGTCTATTATTTACCTTAATTGGTACTATCCATTTCTTAGAATTATCTTCTACAGATCCCAGAAAAGCTATCTCTGATTTTATTTCATTTATAGCTTCTGATCTACATACTTTGGCATAATGGCCCTTTTTCATGCATTTATTACAATACGAGTTCATAGCTGGACAATTTTTCCAATCATGATTATTTGAATTGCCACACCTGGTGCATCCATGTGATGACCCTCCCAACTGGTTTGACTTGAATTGTCTTATTTTTGGTTCGTGCCTTTTTGTTTCTTTTATATGATTAGGCATTTTCTTTATTTGATCTACAGAATCTTGTTGGTAAAGGCTAGACTGCTGTTCTTTGACACTTTCTAATTGCTTTGCCATTAGTGTGGCTTTTACTAAGGTCAAGTCTGTATCAAGTTGCATTCTTTCAGATAATGCTTATCCCTTACTCCAACAACTATCCTATCCCTAATCACTTCATCATGTAACATCTCAAAATTGCAGTGCTCAGCTAGGCTATGGAGTGCTGTGATAAATTCATTCACCTTTTCCCCTTCCTGCTGACATCTTTGATTAAATCTTGCCCTTTCATAAATTATATTACGTCTTGGAATAAAGTGACTCTCAAAGCATTCAATAACTTTATCATAATTTTCTAATTGGTCACTTGCTATTTTACATGACAACAAAATGTCATCTGCATTATCACCCATGCAGTACACGAGCATATTAACTTGCTCATTTTCTGGGTTATTAATTAACCCGCTTGCCTGCCTAAAACGTTCAAATCTCCTAATCCATTTTGGCCAATCACCTGGATTTGAAAAATTAAAAGGTTCTGGGGCTACACAATTATAATTTTGGGACATTATAAAGACTTACTTATAATATAATATAACTTACCAAAAAGTTTGCTTGATGTCAAGTTTCAAATTTTCTTCGAACAACGACTTCTTTATGAATTCAGTTTATTGCTTCTAAGCTTGCTTGATGTCGAATTTCAAATTTTCTTCGAACAACGACCTTCTTTATGAATTCAGTTTACTGCTTCTAAGCTTGCTTGATGTCGAATTTCAAATTTTCTTCGAACAACGACCTTCTTTATGAATTCAGTTTACCGCTGCCACCATGTGTTGTTATTCAAGACGAGGCAAGATTAACTAAGCATTAGTTTATTTCCTATTATATATTATATTATCATATACAAGTCAAAAGAGATCACTAGCAGAGTATTATTCCTTTTGGTTTCCAGAGCTCAACATTCTATGAGCCTAATACTCTGCACAGACTCTATTTTATGAAGACTGTTTGAAGTGGATTCTGTTTTATGAAGACTGTTTTGAGTGGATTCTGTTTGAAGTGGACTTTGTTTTATGAAGACTGTTTTGAGTGGATTCTGTTTGAAGTGGACTTTGTTTTATGAAGACTGTTTTGAGTGGATTCTGTTTGAAGTGGACTCTGTTTTATGAAGACTGTTTTAAGTTTACTCTGTTCTAAGTGTACTATTTTAAATGTACTCTGTTTAAAGTGGACCCTGTTTTAGTGAACTCTCTTCTGTTTTAAAGTGGGCTTTTCTATTTTATGTGGACTCTGTTTGAAGTAGACTCTAAGTAGACTCTGTATGAAGTGGGCTTTCTTTAAGTAGACTCTGTATGAAGTGGACTCTCTTTTAAGTTGTGAACCATGATGACCCAGTATGTGAACAACCTGCTGATGATTGCAATGTGAGCAGGAAACATCCAATATCCCCATGCCTGGAACAGAGCAGAATGCTGCACCATCCTGGAGAGCATTAACACAGTCTTCTTTGAGAAACACTCCTTTCATAATATCCATAACCCAGAAGACATGTTTGAAATGGTAACAAATTTTCTTTCCTCTTACCCCCCTTTTTTGTTTAACTCTGTTGTGGTTGTTTCTTATCCCCTTTTGCAAAGATTACACAAATTCTACGAATACATGCTCCTTGAGCTGTTTGATGGTAAGCAGTGGCCTCTCCCAAAGGTCCTGTTTAGTGCATCTAATGCAGCCAAAATGTGTTAGCTGCAGGTGCAAAGCTACATTTTGGACAAGTAGGGTCAATTTTATTGTTATTTTCTATCTTCAATGGCTTGAGATGGCCTGTTCTAAATCTTGTTAGTATTGTTTGGTGCTGTCTGAGGTTCAGAGCTCATCCTGGGTTCATGAAACTGTACCAGCTATGCTTAGGCAGGATCTTATTCATTTTTTCTTTGGCTACTGTCACTATTTCCTTAAAAGTAAGTTTATTATTCTCTGGCAAATGTTCTCTTGTGGTTGTTTAACTCTAAAATCATGCATTATTCAACAACAACACAAAAGCCTTTATTTAGGGCATTCCGCCCCATATAGGATTCGCCGTATTTACACATCAACAAGAGGAGAGGGAAGAGGAAACATTTACAGTAATTTAATTTAATACAGTAATTACAGTACATTTTTCTGTTAAGAGAGGGCATTGGAAGAAATAGTGAACCAAATTATTATCCATGAGATCCTTACAAAGTAAACAGTTCCGGCCATTTTCTTTCCAGAAGTCTTTTCTTTCTTCCCTGAAAAATTGCCATAAAACTCTATGTTGTGCAACTAGTCTTTTGTTGGGAAGCGAGATATTTAATCGTAGGTACTTCTCTGTCATGAATGATTCACTCAAAAATTTGTAGTGATCAAAGTGGGTTGAATCAATGATTTTCATCTGATCGTTTTGAATTAGTTGGTCTGTGGTGGTTCTAATTATGCCTGGCAGTTCTTTCTTTATGGCTAAGTAGTCTTCGCAGCCCTTAAGAAAGGAATATCCCTTAGAGTCTAAAATTTTTATTAAATTTTGAGTAAAACTGTTTTCTATTTCCTTTTTCGCAGTGACTTTCCAGAGATAGTTTAAGCAAGCATGCAATCATACATTATCATACTTGTTTAATGTCTACTGGTCTTCCACAATGAGTGAAATGTCAAGTGTAATTTACTTGTTTGGGTTTGGTCTTGTTGAATTCTCTCTTTCTCTTTTCTGTAATTCAAATTGTAAAGAAGCCATCGTTTTTAAAATCTTTTACAGTAGAACCTTCCTTTTTTTTAACCCTATCCCTAGTACATGTGGTACACCCTTGGCAGAGCTGACTGCTACAGGGCGCGTCCCCAGGTGGCGGATAGGGGAACGACCTTCAGATATGAAGGCCAGCTGCTAAACAAGCAGAATAACTCTGACAAATAAGCAGTCGCGGACCAACAGCAGCATTGTTAGAAGAGAAGTAGACCTCTTTAAAAATCCTGAGTTCAACTGACCCAGCTGATAGACCTCAGAAAGGGTCCCACTCCAGGGATACGGAGGAGCTGCGTCTGTACTCATGTTAGAGTCGGAAGCAAAGGCGTCTGCTTCCATGTTAGGAACGGCCTCAAACTACAGGCAAAGTCAGGCTTTCACCAAAGTGTGCCTGGATCATGGTGCCATGATCAACGAAAACTGCACCCCTACACCCCATTCCATGAGGCTCGAGGAGCATGAACTCATGGAATTTGTGTAATCTTTACACAAGGGGATAAGAAACAACAACAACATGTGGTACAGGCCATGATAATCATGGTGGGTAGAGGTTGACAATTGCTTTTACTGTAAGTGCACCACATGCCTACAAATGTGAAAAGCAGTTCGACTTTGTATTTACAAATGTGCCAGAGCCCCGTTTGGTTACTTGCACTCGCTGGTGGTGTTGGACCTTTTGCAAGAATCGGGGGTCATTGGAGCATAGAACCTTCCTGTAAAGAACAACACCTAGTTACAGAGCCAAAGTGTCTTTTAGAAAGAGGTGTCCTCTTACCAGAAATATGTTAAAGAGTAAATTTGGTAATTTTGCCAATTAAAAAAAAATTGTCCTTTGTAGAGAGGTATTCTCTAGCAGGAGTGTCTTCTTATAGAAATTCTACTGCACTTACATCCAAATATAAGCTCTACTGTGTCAGGAAATTTTTTAGACATCCCTATCCCTTTAAGCACTCAACCAGATCAACTTTTGAGATTAAGGAAGTGGAAGGTTAAAAAAAAAAGGCAAAAATAGCTTTTTGTTGTTGAGGTGGTGCCTCTTATATGCAACTAGCCGAATGACCCTGGCAACGCCCGTGTTTTACCCGATTGAATGTTTTTATTCAAATACTATTTGTTACAATTATAAATTGGCGCCTTAAATAAATGCATATATTAGTTAATAACTATAGCCTATGTGCTTTATCTGTCTATGTACTGTTGGCTTCCGTAGGCGTCTCTTACTGGGAAAATAAAGTGAGGATTCCATTTAGTTATTAACTAATATATGCATTTATTTAAGGAGCGACCCACTCCAACACAATAGTTACAAAAACCAAAAAGCGAGTGGGGGGGGCAAAGTAAAAAACAAAGTGTCCTTTAGGGAGAGGTGTCTTCTTACCAGAGAGTTGCTAAATAATAAAATTGGTAATTTTACAAATGAAAACTGTCCTTTATACAGAGGTGCCCTTTAGCGGGGTGTCTGCTAAAGGTAGGTTTTATTGTATTATCATTATTAACATTATTTTTTTGGTTGTATTTTTAAAAGTGAAGTTTCTACAAACTACTAACCACTTACAAGCGTACAATCACTAAATGGAAGATGAAATAAAAATATGTTGAGTGGGCTTGATTCATAATTGATGAACCCTCCCAGTGGTTTTAGAAATTTGAATGAAATAATTAGTGCCAATTTTGATATACACTGATGGATAAAACTTAAAGAAGTTGTACCTTTTAGCATGTATATCAGGATTCAAGCAATAACCATAAAAGATTTTGTGATACGTAGTGACCTTTATTGTAGACACTTGAGATAACCAAGTGTGACCAAAATTGTCTCCTCTCATTAAAAAATAGATCTTCTTCTTCTTTCTTATCTCCACTCAATCATTAGTGAATCAAGTTGTGACCCTTGATGGTATTTGGCAACCATCATGACTGGGTGAAGTAGAATGCGTCTGCCTTTGTCATTAAGACTGGGAGCACTACTCAGTGGCAGGCCGACTTAGCTCCAAAAGAAATGGCCGCCTCTGACATGAGGAACAGACGCCATGTGCAGCCGCTCCTAACATGGAGTACAAACGCTGCTCATCCTGTATTCCTAGATTAGGAGCCCTTACAGGATACTATCAGCCGGGCCAGCTGAACCCAGGTTCTTTAGTGAGCTTGTTACTGCTCCCCCTCCTCCTTTTTCATCCGGGCTTGGGACCGGCAAAGGCGGAGTTAAAATAGATGACCAGTGACATCAAAAATATTCCACTTCCTTAAGTTTTGTCCTTGAATTTCTCCTTCACCTTTTTCATAGAGAGATGGGGCTCTCTTATTCCCTGACTGTTGTGATCTCACCTTTAACATCTCAGTTGCCACTCTTTTGGTATGTCCTGACACTCCCTCAGTGGTAAGGCTGGGAGAAATGCCAGAGGGAAAGAAGTTCCATGGTGGTTGAGGTTATCAGAGGGGTCTGGTTAGTCTGTAGGATAGAGCTGCCGAGGTGACAATTGACAATTGAAACACTTTTATTGACTTCTAGTCAATAATACATTTTAAATAAATGAAAAGTAATGATAATTTACAATGATTTATGAGCTAGGTAGACTCCACCATCTTGATAAGGTCCTCCTCCAGACCAGGAGGGGTCTTCTTGGACTCCCCGCATCTCCAGGCCCAGGAAGTGCTTGTAGATACGGGTCTTGGCAGACACCAAAATGGTCTTCTTTTTCTTTCTTATCTCCACTCAATAATATTAGGGTGTCAAGCTTGTAGAGCTTGAGACTTTTGATGGTGTCTGCTGGGGATGAGTAGAGCACATCAATGACAACTATCATGATTGGGTGAAGTAGAATACATCTGCCTTTGTCATTAAGACTGGGAGCACTACTCAGTGGCAGGCCGACTTAGCTCCAAAAGAAATGGCCGCCTCTGACATGAGGAACAGACGCCATGTGCAGCCGCTCCTAACATGGAGTAAAAACGCTGCTCATCCTGTATCCCTGGATTAGGAGCCCTTACAGGGTACTATCAGCCGGGCCAGCTGAGCCCAGGTTTTTTAGTGAGAGTGTTACTGCCCCCCCTCCTCCTTTTTCATCCAAGCTTGGGACTGGCAAAGGCGGAGTTGCCAGAATGGTGAGGTGAGGTAACTGCACCCGGATTGGTGACCAAGATAAGGAGTATGTCGCAGAGGACTTGGCAACTGGTGTGAGAAGTGGCATATTTTCTGTTGTTTTCAACCAACCTTCTATTGTTCCAAGATATACAATTTCACCCTGAGAACTATCTGGAAGCAGCAAGTAACTCCACAAAGCTATAACACCGTTATTGAGGGGGGTTTACTCTTTCATCTCAATATTAAAGCTGTCTCCCTTTCCCTTGAGAGATGAGCTTGACCTGGTGTATAGTTATTGGCTGGTGGAGATACCTCTTGACTATGTCCTGCTCCAGCCCAGTGACTCCAAGGAAGAGGCTCTTAACCTAATCTTCTTCTTCTTCTTTCTTATCTCCACTCAATCATACTAAGGTATCAAGCTTGTAAAGCTTGAGATTTTTAATGGTGTCTGCCGGGGAAGAGTAGAGCTCATCAATGGATGAGTCAATACAGTCAATAATATGTCTTGGGGTTGCAGGCTGAGAATTTCACTTAGTACATAGTGGGAAAACCTTGCAACCATTCTTCTTAACCTAATAAAGGACAACTATCATGATTCCTATCACTTATCCACTCTTTTTATTAAACAACACAGTCAATTTATACATTCCAAGACACATGGTTATTGGTCAGAAAAAAAAAATCTAAATACTTGTTTTTTTTTTCTCTCTTCCTTCGTTTTTAATTTACCAAACTATTTGTTGTTGTTTCTTATCCCCTTTGGAAAGATTACACAAATCCCATGAGTGATCTCATGAAATGGGGTGTAGGGGTGCAGCTTTCGTTGATCATGGCACCATGATCCAGGCACACTTTGGTGAAAGTCTGACTTTGCCTGTAATTTTAGACCGTTCCTAACATGGAAGCCTTTGCTGCCAACTCTGACATGAGTACAGACACAACTCCTCCATATTCCTGGTGAAGGGCCCTTGCTGAGGTCTATCAACCAGGTCAGTTGAACTCAGGATTTTTAAAGAGGTCTACTCCTCTTCTATCAATGCTGCTGTTGGTCCACGACTGCTTATTCGTCAGAGTTATTCTGCTTGTTTCACAGCTGGCGTCTCTTCTTCTTCTTCTTCTTTCTTATCTCAAAGCCATATCTTAATCATGGTGGGTAGTTAGCGACTGCTTTTACTGTAAGTTCACCACATGTCTACACATGTGAAAAGCAGTTCGACTTTGCACTTACAAATGTGCCAGAGCCCCGTTTGGTTACTTGCACTCGCTGGTGGGGTTGGACTTTTGCAAGAAAGGGGGGCCATTGGAGCATTTTTTTTTTAAACAGAAAAAAGTGTCCAATGCGGGAATCGAACCCGGGTCGTAGTGGTCGAAAACCAAATGGTTTAACCGGCCTTCCACCGACCCCTGACAGCTGTCGTTCATATCTGAAGGTTGTTTCCCTATCCGCCACCTAGGAACGCGCCCTGTATCAGTCAGCTGTGCCGAGGGACAAAACTACATAAACAAAGTTGACTACTCTCTTAGTCATAACAACCATATTACTGCTGAGGGATGGACAGTTGTGGTGTGTTGACAGATTCTTCTCCGCTACACCCACCATCCCATCAATCTCCCCATCTTCTACTCTGAGGTGGCCCATCGCCTGGGAGTTGACTGCAGCCATGTCAATCTTCCTGGCATTCTCATCTTCAAGTAGGTCCTTCTTCTTTACCTCTGTGCCTTCTTGTATCATGGTCTAATTTGTCAGCTCTTCTTATAATTAACACATCTTTCATCCTTATAGAATCTCTGATACATGACAAGGCACAATTTGGATTAGCTATCTATATTAATAAAATGCAAATTTCATAAGTGGTGTTCGCTAAAAACTTTCGTTACAATGCATCAATTTCGATCAAATTTTCAACATTTATGTAAAACGAGATGGAGCAGGTTTTGCTTAACATCAAAATATTTTTCCTAACTTTAACATGCGTAACTTCGCTGTTATCGATTAAATACAAAAAAAATCAACAGAGTTAATTTTATTTATATATAAATACAAAAAAAAATTCAGCAATTCATTCAACTCATTCTAAAAAAATATTCAAAACAAGCAATTTTAAGATAACACCATATGTAAAACAGTCGGCCAAGAAAACAACAACGATATTACATCTTTCTCACATATTCACACACAATCTTGATTAATAATTAAAACTAATCTTTAACATTGTTTATTATACTTCATAATATTCGTTAGGCAAACTTTCACTCGGATAAAACCCGGCCGAAGCCGGGTACACATCCGCTAGTCTATATATATAAAATTGAATGTCTGTCTGTCTGTTTGTCTGTACTCTATAGATTCAAAAACCATACATCCAATCGCCGTGAAAGGGGCCGTGGGAAGGTTTCTAGCAAATAAAATTTTTGAAATAACTTTTCGCCTAAAAATAATCAAGATAAATATTCTAATTTATCTGTTATAATTCAACAATCTGCTCTAAATATTATCATGATGATACGATGATTTTGTAATGTGAAAATTAGGAAAGACAAAATTCAGGATGACATGGCAATTTATTTGAGACAAGAATAATGATACAATTCCAAGGCAAGATACTATTCCTTTAACTTCCAATTACCGAGGGAACCAATTAATATTGATTTTATTCAACTTATCGAGTATTTCTCAAGGGACCGGGAAAAAATGTTCACTTTATCGAGAGATTCGTTAGACAAACCTTTATTCGGGTAAAACCCGGGCGAAGCCGGGTACATCCATACAAGAATAATGATACAATTCCAAGGCAAGATACTATTCCTTTAACTTCCAATTACCGAGGGAACCAATTAATATTGATTTTATTCAACTTATCGAGTATTTTTCAAGGGACCGGGAAAAAATGTTCACTTTATTGAGAGATTCGTTAGACAAACCTTTACTCGGGTAAAACCCGGGCGAAGCCTGGTACGTCCGCTAGTAGATTATAAACACAAGTTAATAAGACCAAATCTAAATAAATTAAGTGTGACCTCTCAGTAACAGCGTTGTTACCATCTTCAGATGATATTTTTTCTCATTCAGTACTTTTGTTTGAAGATGGTAACAATGCTGTTACCGAAACGTCACACACTATTTATTTATTTGGATTTGGTCTTATTATCTTGTGTTCATCTCTAATACAGAAGTCTGATATCTTGGGATGCCATCATAACCTGTCCTACAAATAATCTTTCTCTGATATGACTATATATAGTTGTTGTTGTTGTGTCCAATGAAGAGCCTCAGATGTCTCCGTGCATTTCTATCTCAACAGTTGCAATGTCCTCTATTTTGGATGTGTAAAGCTGCTGTTCTGGGTCAATGCTAATTTTTGGCAAGGCTGCGGCCTGAGAATATGTGGGTAGGTGTTAGTTCCACACCAGGACACTTGTTGCATGTCCTGTAGGTTCTTGTGCCATCTGGTTGTATTGTCATTCCTTTGTAGTGTTTCATTCTGAGTCTTGTTATTACTATACTATGTGTTTATACTATTACTATATTATACTATTACTAATGTGTTATTATACTATCTCTATATATATAAAAGTCAATTCCTGTCTGTCTGTCTGTTTCGCGATAAACTCAAAAACTACTGAACCAATTGGTTCCAAATTTTGCATGTCGCTTTTTATAAACCTTAGGAAAATTTTTGGCTACATTTTGCTTATTATTTTTGGCTATTTCTTTTTTTAATTTGAAGAACTATTTTTTACGCGGACTAATCCGGAATGGAATGAATACCTAAATATGGCCATTTTTTTTAAAGCATCGGTGGCTTAGTGGTAGAATGCTCGCCTGCCACGCGGGCGGCCCGGGTTCGATTCCCGGCCGATGCATTTTTTTTTTTACAATTTTTAAAACTAATTTATAAAAAATATAATATAAATATATACTATTATATCAACTATATGAATTAAATCAAATACCTAAACACTAATCTCTATATATATATGTCAATTTCTGTCTGTCTGTCTGTTTCGCGATAAACTCAAAAACTACTGAACCAATTGGTACCAAATTTTGCATGTCGCTTTTTATAAACCTGAGGAAAATTTTTGGATACAATTTGCTTAGTATTTTTGGCTATTTCTTTTTTTCATTTGAAGAACCTTTTTTTACGCGGAGTAATCCGGAATGGAATGAATACCCAAATATGGCCATTTTGTATACGCATCGGTGGCTCAGTGGTAGAATGCTCGCCTGCCACGCGGGCGGCCCGGGTTCGATTCCCGGCCGATGCATTTTTTTTAAACAATTTTCAAAACTCATTTATATTATATCTTCTATATATATATAAATGAATGTTTGTATGTTTGTTTGTTTGTTTGTTGGTTTGTATGTCCGGTATACAAATTCGCAGTAGTTCACTAATTCAAACCAAAATTTCCATACATAGGTAAAAAAATACGAGGAAAACGATAGGCTATTTTAAATTATATATAAATTAAATATTAAAACTATATATTCAAATTATTCTACTTAGCTCACGAACAGCGCCCTCTATCAAGGTTATAAATACGTTTAAAATCGAAATCTTCTCAAAATTTTATTAATAATAGTTCACTTAATAATTAGAATACTTGATCTAAATCGAAATATTTATAGACGCTCGCTCGATTTGAAGATTTATATCGTAACTAATCTGACTGTAAAGTTTGGAGCGGGACGTTTCACAAGAGTGACATCCACGGCGCCAATTTATAATTGTAACGAATAGTGTTTGAATAAAACATTTAATCGGGTAAACCCGGGCGTTGCCCTGGTCATTCGTCTAGTATATAATAAAACCCCTCTATAGCAAACCCCAAAGGGACTGTACCTGTGGTTTACTATAGCCATAGATTACTGTATTTTAAAATAATCAGGTTTGTGTTATAAGGAAAGGTTTTCTATATCTCCAGTTTGCTTTAGCGGGGTTTTACTGTATTTGCTTGGCAAATGCTAGTAAGTAATATAGCAAAACTTCACTATAGTGAACCCTAATGGGAGGACGCAACCTTTGGTTCACTCTAGCCACTCTATGGTATCACCAACCCATTGAGGATTATTTTAGGTTCTGTATAAGAGGAGTTTAGCTATATTTGTTTTAGTGAGGCTTTACTGTACTTTCATTTCCTTTTGATTCATATTGCCACGTGGAAAATTACGGAAGACAAAAACTTCAGGAGGAAACAAAATTTATTTAAGGCAAGGACAAACTAAGAATGGTAAACAAAAGATAAGACACGAGGGAAATTTACAGAATAGCAAAATATAAACATAAAAATGACCACTCTGTTAATAAAAATAATAAAAACTTTGTTACATAGCTACTTTCCTATGGGAGCTGTGACCCACAGCTAGCAATTATTGTAGATACTGACATGGATCTGACGTGCTTCTGCCAAAGGCTCCATCGAAGTCTTGAAACTTTGTCCCTAGTACCTTTGTGTCCTTTTTCTTGCGGCGTGAAGAGCGGCTTTGTCGTCGTATCGTCTATAGGGACATCGTCATCTTGGAGGGAAGTCTTGGCTTTAGCACGTGGTGGAATCCTGGAGCCAGTCTCCAAAAATGTGGATCACAGCACCCATGGCTTCAAGGTCTTCTCGGCAGTCTTCAGTTTGTCTTCCCTAACTTACCCAGCATCTCCACCAAAATGCCACGTGGAAAATTAGGGAAGACAAAAACTTCAGGAGGAAACAAAATTTATTTCAGGCAAGGACAAACTAAGAATGGTAAATAAAAGATGAGACACGAGGGAAATTTACAGAGTAGCAAAATATAAACATAAAAATGACCACTCTGTTAATAAAAATAATAAAAACTTTGTTACAATATGAAGGCAATGTGTATATTAGATCTCTTCTCCAAACTTCTTTATTTGTAAGCCTATCTCTCCATTTACTCTACGCAAAGGATATAGAGTTAAACCTGGAAGGAGTATTTGGCATCTACTTGTAATCAGAATAATGCAATCAATGAAGAAGCTGCGTCTGTACTCATGTTAGAGTCGGCAGCAAAGGCATCTGCTTATGTTATGAGCGGCCTCAACTTACAGGTAAAGTCAGACTTTTACCAAAGTGTGCCTGGATCATGGTGCCATGATCAACGAAAGCTGCACCGCCCCTGGACACTTTTTATTTTTCCGTTCTCCATTACTCTTCATGTTTCACCTTTCCATACCTCATCGTCAAAGTTAGAAATGTCGCTATTTCTCTTTGAAAATAAATTTCGATTTTTAAAAGAAACATTCGCGGTATAATTTTAATTTTCGTTTTACAATCATCAGCCGCGTTATATTGTATTATAAAATAAAAGGATTTAAAAGTGCGAATGTTTCTTTTATACATAAAACGAACTTCTACTGTCCTTACTGCGATGAAAAAATATATTGGGAGGGCTTGGCTCAATATATTTTTTCATCGCAGTAAGGACAGTAGAAGTTCGCTTTATGTATAAAAGAAACATTCATGCTTTTAAATCCTTTTATTTTATATGTATAGATGGCGCGTTATTGCTCTGTGTTAATGAACTCATGGAATTTGTGTAATCTTTACATAAGGGGATAAGAAACAACAACAACTCTTTAGGATTCTTCTAGCTCACTAGATGTCTTCTTTTGTCCCAGCTGGATTTGCATTTGGATTAGGTCTTGTTACCTCATGTTTGTAATCTATAATCCAAATCGTACCATATCAAGATATGATTTAAATTTGAATCTTTTTTTTTTCTTTTTTTTTTAAAATATTACCCACCCTTAGGCATCCATTTTTGGCAACCAGGTCCTAGAGACTCCACAAAGTTTATTGTTGTTTATATGAATCTTGCTCTTACCATTAATGACAGACAGCAGGGGTCCGCAATCATTTGAGTCAGAAGAGTAAAAAATTACAATTTACAAAATTTTAAAGAGCCACCTATTTTTTTTTTGCTAACAATAAATAGTACTCGCATAAATAAAATTTGCATATGCAACTATATAAAGAACCGCAGCTTCACATATAAAGAGTCTCATGTGGCTCCCAAGCCACAGTTTGCTGACCCCTGAGCAATGTGTGCAGACACCCAGAGTGCAGTAGTACCCTCTGCATCGACGTCTTTGAGAGCGGCAAAACTCTCCGCCACCAGGATTACGAGGGAGGTATCCCAGGTTTCCATTCTTCCATCGCACAAGCCATAAAAGAGCCCATCTCCACTAAGATGGTAAGATCTATCTAGGATTGGTGGACAAGTTGACTGTAAGTGTTGGGGGGCAGGTACTGGAGAAGATGTGCTGGGTCATCGCAGATTTTGGCAGACAACAGGAAGATGTGGGTGGCAATGGCCTACAGCCGCTGCGCAGCGCGCTGGAACTGCTGCTGATCCTGCAGCCTCTGGAGACTGAGCATCGCCTCATGCTCTCCAGAGTTTATCTTCAGCTTCACGTCAACATGGAGAAGGTCGGTTCTGTCTCTTTCTATGGGTATTCCCCTGGTTTTGTGCCACCTTAATCACCAAATCTATGGACATCTTTGAATCTTGTGGCCTAAACCATAAGTTTTGGGTGCATGGAGGATAGAGATGGTACCTTAATATTTTCTATTCTTGAAGTCCTCAAAGAGGAAAAAAATAAATATACTTTTATGAAGAAATTATTTTTTTATTTTATTAATGAAATAAAATTAGAGCAGAAAATCTTAAGATATTATACAAACATATTTACAATAAGGAAAAAACTAACCTGAGAGCATCTAGCTTCTCTGACAAACAAAACTATTATCTTCTTTTTAACCAACAAGACATATGCAAAAAATCCTCTATTATTGATTAATCTGGCACAAGAATTTACATATATAAATTTACAATTTTTTTTTACAATTAAAAATACAAATTAAAAAAAAAATAGAATTTACACATAATAAAGTTAAAATTTTACACAAATAAATTTACTGGCAATGCGTTTCTTTTTTAAATCTCTACAGACCTTACTGCAATGATATGATTTAATGAATGAGAGGGCTTGGCTCATCAGTAGTGAACCCTCTCAGCGGTTTCGCCAAATTAATCTCTAGACCGCTCTACTATTGTATTGGACTGGTTTTGTTATATACCCTGCATTTTCTATGGAAGGCAGCTAAATGGTGTTTAGTGAACTATGGACATAAGCTTATAGGTCTGTAGAGGTACATACATATAAATTTCAAGGTATTGCATCGAGCAAAGCTCTTCCGCGCAAAACATGTTTTCATAACCATTATATATTAGTAAATTAAATTTTATTGCCCTCTATCGTTAAAATTTTACACAAATAAATTTACTGGCAATGCGTTTCTTTTTTAAATCTCTACAGACCTTACTGCAATGATATGATTTAATGAATGAGAGGGCTTGGCTCATCAGTAGTGAACCCTCTCAGCGGTTTCGCCAAATTAATCTCTAGACTGTATGTACCTCTACAGACCTATAAGCTTATGTCCATAGTTCACTAAACACCATTTAGCTGCCTTCCATAGAAAATGCAGGGTATATAACAAAACCAGTCCAATACAATAGTAGAGCGGTCTAGAGATTAATTTGGCGAAACCGCTGAGAGGGTTCACTACTGATGAGCCAAGCCCTCTCATTCATTAAATCATATCATTGCAGTAAGGTCTGTAGAGATTTAAAAAAGAAACGCATTGCCAGTAAATTTATTTGTGTAAAATTTTAACGATAGAGGGCAATAAAATTTAATTTACATAATAAAGTATTTAACATTTAATATAAAGATGATCACCTCCAACAATAAGGTACTCCTGTATAACTGAAAGTTGCTGATGGCTTGCATCATCTTTTGGAATAAATATCAACTAAACACAAGGTAATAAGACCAAAACCAAATAAATAAATAGTGGGTGACGTTTCGGTAGCAGCGTTGTAAATATATCACAGCATGCTTTTAAATAGTTACTGTTATCAAGTGTGTAAACAAGATAGCTGATTTAGAAGATAGTTTTCTATGAATCCTAAAATATTATTCTTAGAATTAGAAGTGGAAAACACTTGATAACAATAACTATATTAAAGGGGGTCGGTGGAAGGCTGGTTAAACCGTTTGGTTTTTGACCACTACGACCCGGGTTCGATTCCTGCATTGGACACTTTTTTTGTTTAAAAAAAAGAAATGCTCCAATGGCCCCCGATTCTTGCAAAAGTCCAACCCCACCAGCGTGTGCAAGTAACCAAATGGGGCTCTGGCACATCTGTAAGTGCAAAGTCGAACTGCTTTTCACATGTGTAGACATGTGGTGCGCTTACAGTAAAAGCAGTCACTAACTACCCACCATGATTATCATGGCCTGTACCACGTGTACTAGGGATAAGCAAAAAAAAAACTATATTAAAGCATGATGTGATATACATTCTTATTTAGTACTTTTGTCTGATGATAATAACAATGTTGTTACTGGAACATCACAGACTACTTACTTATTTGGATTTGGTCTTATTACCTTGTGTTTCTAATCTACAATCCAAATTGTGTCTTGTCAAGTTAGTAAAGGATGTAACTACTTTGCATTTAATCCATAAATCTCCATAATGCACCATCTACAGAACCAAAGAGACCTCACCAGACCATCTCTTGGAATGCATGGGAGCTTCAAGACAGGACCTATATTCCAACTGTACCAAGATTGTATATTTGATCTATGAATTTAGACTCCATGACCTTGTATAATTATACACAATGGGATAATAAAAAAAAAAACTACTTTGCATATTTTCTCACCATTTTTTTTTGTTTGTTAAACTAAAGTTTAGTGTTGTTGTTTCTTATCCCCTTGTGTAAAGATTACACGAATTCCATGAAAGTTTAGTGTAAAAAGGTGTAGCCTGATGTAAGAAGTCTCAGTGTGATTGTGTGCAGGTGACATCCATGCTTGAGGAAGTCTCTGAGACAAACCCTGAGAACTCCCCCATTGTCTCCTACATGATCCATCTTGCCGGCAGTCTGCGCTCCGAGCACTCAAAGAAGGTCAGTGTTATTGATTTTAGAAAGTACGCCAACAACTTAGCAAATATAAAACTTTATTGCAGCGGTAAACAAACTAAGCCTAACTTTTACTTCCATCTTTGTTCTCTAAGGGTACTGAATCCTTTCAGCACGCTAGCTTGATCATTAAAATAGAGTAGAACCTTCCTGTAAAGGATACCTAATTGCAAAGCTAAAGTGTCCTTTAGGGAGAGGAGTCCTCTTACCGGAGAGTTGCTTTTCTTCTTCTTCTTCTTTCTTATCTCCACTCAATCACCCTAAGGTATCAAGCTTGTAAAGTTACAACCATCATGATTGGGTAAAGTAAAAACTACTCAGTGGCAGGCTGACTTAGCTCCAAAATAAATGGCTGCCTCTGACATGAGGAACAGACGCCATGTGCAGCCGCTCCTAACATGGAGTACAAACGCTGCTCATCCTGTATCCCTGGACCAGGAGCCCTTACAGGGTACTATCAGCCGGGCCAGCTGAGCCCAGGTTTTTTAGTGAGCTTGTTACTGCTCCCCCTCCTCTTTTTTCATCCGGGCTTGGGACCGGCAAAAAATGGAAATTTGCAAATGTAAACTGGCATTATAGAGAGGTGTCCTCTAGTGTGATTGTCCTTTCATGGACGTTCTGTATATATAATTTTAAACCTACATTCGTATTACAAGAAAAGGAATCGCTTGACATCATCTTGAAGAAGGAATAAGATTTAACGATGACCAGTTTCTTTTATTAAAGCTGTAAATTCGGCAAGCTTTCGGACTTTGACGTCCTTCGACAGGCAACTTTCCAAGAAACTAGAAGATAATATAAATATATGTCATAATATATACTCTTCCTGGAATAATAAATCAGACCTACAGTCAACCCAGAGAGAGACGGGTAGCTAAAGTCCGGTCATTTAAGACACCAGCGACATTCCAAGGGGCGACCACTGGGGCCCCGTTACTTGGAACCTCAGGACTATTAAGACAGTTGGGGAATTGTGTAGACACAAATGGCCGTCCGGCTATTGCCGGGCCTGGCGCTCTCCCTCTCTCTCTGGTTGCCTGGATTCCTCTTCCAAACTTGTGGTGTCCTTATTTCTCTTTCCCCACATTATTATTATACCACATATATATATATATACACGTAAATATTTACACAATTTAAACTTTTCTTAGTGAAATAAATGATTATTATACATTCTTATAATAGACCTTTAAATGTTCATACATATATAAAGATTATTTCCAAGTTTTAACAGTCAGATATATCTCCTTTACTTGTAAGACTTTAAAAAAAAATTATTATTCCTAGTACATGTAGTACAGGACATGATAATTGTTGTTTCCTATAGTTAATAATTTTCTTAAATTTAATTTTATGTATGCCAATTAGGGCAAAATATCTAAATTCAATTGTACAATATAATCTTTAAAAATGTAAATTTTAAAGCAGTCAACATGTATGTAAATTTACAGTTTAGATAGTTTTCATAGTTGCTTTCTTTCTCCCTCTATCACTAGTATCAAAATCTAAATCTTAATAAAATTCAAGTTTTCCAAATCAAGTGGTAAAATGCTTCTTGTAATCAACAATTGAACATTAAAGCCACTACACTAATCATCTTCTTCTTTTTTATCTCCACCCAATCATATTAGGGTACTGGGTAAAATAAAATGCGTCTGCCTTTGTCATTAAGACTGGGAGCACTACTCAGTGGCAGGCCGACTTAGCTCCAAAAGAAATGGCCGCCTCTGACATGAGGAACAGACGCCATGTACAGCTGCTCCTAACATGGAGTACAGATGCTGCTCATCCTGTATCCCTGGATCAGGAGCCCTTACAGGGTACTATCAGCCGGGCCAGCTGAGCCCAGGTTTTTTACCGAGCTTGTTACTGCTCCCCCTCCTCCTTTTTCATCCGGGCTTGGGACCGGCAAAGGTGTGTAGAAGTTGGCGACTGCTTTTACAGTAAGTTCACCACATGTCTACACTTGTGAAACAAGGGGGTCGGTGGATGATCTAAACCATTGGTTTTTGACCGCTATGACCCAGGTTCGATTCCCGCATTAAGCACTTTTTTTCTGATTTAAAAAAAGAATGCTCCAATTGTTCCTGATTCATGCAAAAGTCCAATTCCATCAGCGAGTGCAAGTAACCAAACAGGGCTCTGGCACATTTGTAAGTACAAAGTTGAACTGCTTTCCACATGTGTAGACATGTGGTGCGCTTACAGTAAAAGCAGTTGCCTACTTCTACCCACCATGTGTTTTCTCTTTCCTACCACTGATGTATGTTGTCAATAAAATGTTCTCTCTCCCATGAAGCTAATCTTGATGTAATTCAGAAGGTTTCTAAGGAGCAGAAGTTAAGGAGCAAGAATCCACTAGTTCTCTACTCCGTAGGAATGGTGATGGAACATAGGAAGTAAGTTGTGCCATCTATCCCATAATTTGTGTTGTATGTATGTGTATCTCCCTTCTCTTTAAACCAATTGTTGTTTCTAATCCTCTTGTATAAATATTACATGGATTTGATGATTTCATGCTCCTCAAGCAAGCCAAATTGTATGTGTTTAATTTAGTTAGAATATTTATGTTTATATAAAGGTTTAATATAATTTTTCTATGATTGTGTAAATATTCATTGAATTTATCATCATCACCTTTTTTGTTTACAAAAAATGTTATATGAAAAATAAAGTAATGTAATTGAGCGAAATGGTTGCCCTCATGTTTACTGATCCAATGTTTTAATAATCTAAGGTTTATGTTGTAAGAAAATTATACATTGGTCAACTCGAGATAAAATAAAGTAATGTAATTGAACGAAGTGGTTGCCCTCATGTTTACCGATCCAATGTTTTAATAATCTAAGGTTTATGTTGTAAGAGAAAATGATACAGTGTGTTTATGTTGTTTCTTATCCGTTTGTGTAAAGATTACACAAATTCCATGAGTCCATGCTCCTCAAGCAAGCCAAATTGTATGTTTATGTTGTTTCTTATCCCCTTGTGTAAATATTACATTAATTCCATGAGTCCAGGCTCCTCAAGCAAGCCAAATTGTATGGTTATGTTGTTTTTTATCCCCTTGTGTAAAGATTACACAAATTACTGATTGTCAATGGAACAGTTTATCGGGTTCTCAATGGTAAAATCACCACCAAGGAGAGTGCGGAGTTATAGCAACTGGATGAAAATACAAACAAAAGAGAATTGGTAATATCAAACCCAAAGGTTACGAAAAATATATCGGATAGAAACACAGCTAAAATTAGATATCCACATACGAAAAATTGTGAATCGGCAAAAAAAGACAAACAAGTAACCCTGGCCAAACATATAGATACTAAAATAAAAATTTTACAATGGAATATAAATGGTTTTATTAGAATAACTTCAATATTTCCACTCGTTGAATACCTAAAAAAATACGAACTTTTTGCACTAAGTGAAACATGGATTACGAATGATCTCGAATTATTAATAGATGAATACCACATAATTCAAAGCCCAGCAATGAAAACAGAACTAAAGGGAAGGGGCTCGGGGGGAATTCTGATTGGAATAAAAAAAAACTTTCAACATACGGTTAGAAAAATCGAAAAAAACCCTTATTGGATATCTGTTTTGACGCACAAATTTCTTGGCAAAACCACCGAGAGTATTTGTTTGCTGTTTGTATATTTACCGCCAAATGCATTACAAGAACAAAATCTAACAAACTTACTTAGGCATATTGAATATCACATGAATGAAGGTAACGAAGTGCTAATAGCCGGTGATATCAATATAAGAATAGGCAATGCTGGAGGCTTCCATAACCCACTGAAACTAAATTCATCCCTTAACAAATATAGAAAATCTAAAGACCTAATATCTTCGAAACTATCTGACAAACTAATTTCCTTCACAGAATCAAATTCTATAACAATAGCAAATGGCAGAACTAAAGGGGATACGAACGGCTCATTCACTTTTATTTCAGAAAGAGGTTCATCGGTTTTGGATTATTTTATGTACACACACGGTTTAACACAGATCATATCGGATATGTGGATCGAAGAACTTTCATATTCAGACCACTTACCAACTGTTTTACAAATTAATACTGGGTATGAAGCTATTAAATCCTCGTACAACAATGAAATACTGACACGAAAATTCATTTGGACGAAAGAAAATGTGGAGATGCTAAAACATAACTTAAGTGATATAGAAGATGGAAATGAAACCGATATTAACACAAAAACAGTAAATTTTACTAAACAAATCTACACGGCAATGGAATCGGCAAATATAATTAAATTTGCAAAACGACGACATCAACTTTCAAAACCTTGGTATGACAAAGATTGTTACATTATGAAAAAAACGACCAAAGTAAGTTTACAAAGATGTAGGAACTCAAATAACACACACGACCGCCAAAAATATATTGAAGCTAGGAGGGAATATCTTAAGCTCCTGCAAAGAAAAAGAGATGAATTTAATAAGGACAAGAATGAAATGATAAAAAACGCCAAAGATCCCAAATCCTTCTGGAATGCAATTGCAGCCTTTAGAAAAAAAACAATAATACAAGGAGAGATTGATATAAAAGAATGGTTTTTATTTTATAAAAATTTACTGAACAAAGAAAATAATGAAGCTACCTTTACGTTAAACCAGATGATTGGTTGGAAAGATCCAGATTTAGACGCGGAAATAACCCTTGAAGAGATTTATGATGTAGTAAAAAAACTAGCGAATGGCAAAGCAGTGGGACTCGATGGTATACCAAATGAGTTGCTAAAGAATTTACCGACACCGACTTTAACTAAATTGAAAAACCTATTCAACAAAATAATGTCCACAGAAAAATACCCGCAACTCTGGACGAACTCAATAGTACACCCCATATATAAAAGCGGTGATAAGAACAACCCGACAAATTATAGAGGGATTGCCCTCTGCAGTAATATATCTAAATTATTCACTACAATACTAAGAAACAGATTAAACAACTGGATAGAAAAAAGAGAGATTATTTTAGAAAATCAAGCAGGTTTCCGTAAGAACAGATCATGCACTGACCACATACTACTACTGAATTCACTCATCCAATTATCTTTGAGAAGAAAACGAGGCAAGCTATATGTCTTCTTCGTCGATTTGACTAAAGCTTTCGACACAGTACCACATGATTTACTTTGGCAAAAATTGCATAAAATGGGCATTAGCAATAAATTTGTAATGCTGATAAAAAACTTTTACCAAGAAGCTAAGATTACTATCCGATGGAAAGGGCAATATTCAAGTAATGTGAAAATTAATTCTGGAGTGTTGCAGGGAGAATCACTTTCCCCACTTTTATTTATACTATATATGGCCGACCTAATAGAACTTTATAATAACTCAGCACTTACAGGATTTCATCTCCCTGATTTTGGCGTTTTACACCTACTTATGTATGCGGATGACATAGCCATAATTGGAGAATCTAAAATTAACCTACAAACTAAAATCAATTTACTAAAGTCTTATCTGGACAATAACAAATTAGTTTTAAATGAAAATAAGTCCAAGGTGATGGTATTTAGAAATGGAGGAAGACCGGCAAGACACGAAAACTGGTACTGGGGGGACATCCCACTGACTGTTGCGTCCAATATTATGTATTTGGGATTTCCATTCACCACCACTAATAACAGCAAAAAGGTAGCCCTCTTTTATAAAGCCAAAGCAAATACGGCAATAAATGCAACTATTAGACTGATAAAAAGGGAAAAAATTAATTCATTAAAAGTTGCACTGAATTTATTTGACTCAGTTATTAAATCAATACTACTCTATGCGGCCCCTGTGTGGGCTTGGGACAATACCGATATTATAGACCAAATACAGAATACGTTTATCAAAAACTTTCTGAATCTGCCAAGATATATACCGGGGTATATTGTAAGGTTGGAAACAGGCAGATTATCTCTGACTTTTACAACGATCAAACTAATTATGAAATATTTCATTAGATTACAGGAAATGGAAGAAAATAGACTACCTAAGCTATGCTGGAATAGATTGAAGGAAATTTCCTTAATGACAAAAAAACCTATAGGATTCTGTAAAAATATCATGGATATCATCAATCATTGTGGACTCACACGGCTAAACCTTAGGTTAAATTATGATGACATACAGATCGAACTACCGAATATACTAAAAATAAAAATTGAACAGCTATTGCAGCAAGATCTGGCAAAATTATCTCTTACGAAAACATACTCAAACTATAAGTTACTTTATGATTCATTCATTCCAGAACATTATTTTTCATGCAATCTGTCCTCAGCTTTAGTGAGTTTTATTGCACAGATCAGGATAATATCAACATTGATCAAAGAAAATCATATCTACGTAATTAAGAAAGAAGATTTGTACTGTAAGTTATGTGGAGGTCAGATAACCGATGAGATATACCATTTTACTGCCGAGTGCGGAGATCTGGAAGGTGAGAGAAAAAAGATCCTGAAAAGTCTTCCTAGACCACATTTGAACTCATTAAAGACAATAAAAACTGTTTCAGATAAGAAAAGTTGGGCAATAGAACTGTTCAACTACCAAAAATCGGTTGTAAATAAAATTGCACTCGTGGAAGAGAGAAGAACAGGGGCACAATAAAAATATTTGCCATACTTTAATTGTAAATACTCCATCTCTCCTTTTTCTCTTGTGTTGAATATTGTCAGTAATTCAAAGGCGAATCTGTACAGGGCAAGATGCCCTAATAAAGCTGTTTTGTTGTTGTTGTTGATTACACAAATTCCATGAGTCCATGCTCCTCAAGCAAGCCAAATTGTATGTTTATGTTGTTTTTTATCCCCTTGTGTAAAGATTACATTAATTCCATGAGGAGCTTGGACTCACGGAATTAATGTAATCTTTACACAAGGGGATAAGAAACAACATAAACATACAATTTGGCTTGCTTGAGGAGCATGGACTCACGGAATTTGTGTAATCTTTACACAAGGGGATAAAAAACAACATAAACATACAATTTGGCTTGCTTGAGGAGCATGGACTCATGGAATTAATGTAATCTTTACACAAGGGGATAAGAAACAACATAAACATACAATTTGGCTTGCTTGAGGAGCATGGACTCATGGAATTAATGTAATCTTTACACAAGGGGATAAGAAACAACATAAACATACAATTTGGCTTGCTTGAGGAGCATTGTATGTTTATGTTGTTTTTTTATCCCCTTGTGTAAAGATTACATTAATTCCATGAGTCCATGCTCCTCAAGCAAGCCAAATTGTATGTTTATGTTGTTTCTTATCCCCTTGTGTAAAGATTACACAAATTCCGTGAGTCCATGCTCCTCAAGCAAGCCAAATTGTATGTTTATGTTGTTTCTTATCCCCTTGTGTAAAGATTACATTAATTCCATGAGTCCATGCTCCTCAAGCAAGCCAAATTGTATGTTTATGTTGTTTCTTATCCCCTTGTGTAAAGATTACATTAATTCCATGAGTCCATGCTCCTCAAGCAAGCCAAATTGTATGTTTATGTTGTTTCTTATCCCCTTGTGTAAAGATTACATTAATTCCATGAGTCCATTACACGTGGTAGCCAGCGCGCGCGGTAGCACCTTGATCGCGCTCCTAGTTTTTTGTTTTCCTTCCCTTTCAAATATTTTTCTTTTAACCCTAAATTACTGATTGATTTTTAATTATCCTAAAACTTAAATCGAGCTCGGCCGTTTTCGCCTCAGGCGAGCGGTGAAATGTCGCTGGAAGCGACGAACTTGGTATGGGCTGGAAGCCCTCATCGAGCTGAACACGAGCCTGGAAGGCTCGGCTTTGAAAGTCAAGCCGTTGCGGAGATATCCGCGGATAACCAATCTCAAGATGAAAAATCTAGAATAGCCAATGCTAGCGGCGACTATGCTAATCTACCTTTCGACAGACAGCATGTAAATTTTGCCGCGGCGTGTATCGCTGACGTCACGCCATCAACGAGCGGCGCCTTGGCCGCTGCGACAAACTGGGCCGAGCAAATGGAGGCTGCAGAATCAGCTGAAGATGGCTTCACCGTGGTCAAACACAAGCGAAGACGCAGGGAGTCACCGAGCCGCCCTGTCGAACAACGTTCCAGCGGTGTCGCGGCCTCCAGATGGACCGGCCCAACCCCGCGAAGACGGCCACCTGCGGGTGGAGCTACGGGGGTCCAGATGATCAGGGCTATACAGGCTGACATCGCCGACGCCAGAGCACGCCAGCGCTCTTCAACAGAAGACAACTGCGTCTTCGTGGAACACTGCCCGGACTTCGGGTCCACCCACTACCTGCAGGCGGTGGAAGAGCTGGTCGGAGGAGCCGGGAATGTGCTCCAGGTGATGAAAATGGACGGCCATATGCTGGTGGGCCTGTCCACCAAGGCCCTGGCGGAGCGACTTATAAGAGACGGTCTTGATATTGGCCACACCCACCTCAGGGCCTTCCCCTTCAAGAAAAGGGCGGAGAGGATCACCGTCGGAAACTTGCCGTTCTTTGTGGACGACGCCGCCGTCATCGAGGCCCTCAAGCCCTACGGTGACGTGACCTCCATCGTCCCCATCCGGCTGAGAGCCGGAAGGTATACCTTCACGGATGGACGACGCGAGGCATTCATCCTCCTTAAGGAGGGCATTGCTTTGGAAAAGATCCCGACCCGCGTCATCATCCGAAACAAGGGTAACGTCTTGTCGGCATTCATCTCTTATGGAGTCAAGTGCTCCAGATGCGGCCGGCAGGGTCACCGTAGGGCCAACTGCCCCATCATTCCTGGGAGAGCCTCCAACAACGCCCAGCCACAGCCGGCACCCCTTCCATCTGGTGCATCGTCCACCGAGTCCCGGCAGCCGAACCGCCCAACACCAACGGCTCCAGCTCCGTCACCAAAGCGCCCTGCGCCACAGACATCAGCTCCCGGCACTCCTACCGCCCTGCCTGCGAGAACATCCTCAGACGCCGTGGCTCCTCCTTCTGAGCCCATGGAGTTTGCAGCCGAAGTGCTGGCGCCGCCCACCTCCAACAGCGCCCCACAGGCAATGGAGCCAACAGAGGCACCAAAGGCACCCGCGGACCCTCGCCCTCCGGCCTCTCAGCCCCCCGGAGAAGTGCTTCAAGCCCTGCCAGCCTCCGTCGCCCCTCCTGGTCCTCTGCATGCACAGGGGACCCTTGTGCCGCCCTCCCCGTCATCATCAGGGCGTAAGACGAGACCCGACCTTGAGGCCTTCCTCAAGAGAAACCCCGGGGTTTCGTTTGCTGGAACGGGCGCCCTTGGTCTTGGGCGGGAGGAGGTCCTGGACCTCCTCTCCTCGAAGACCAAGGCGCGAAAGCGCGGTCAGCATCTAACCCCTCCGCAGAGCAATGCTCTTGCCGGCCTAATAAACCAAATCCTCGATCTAAGGCCCGGAGTAAATAGCAACATTTATAAGGTCTTGCGACAGGTCATGTCAGAGCTGAGGACCGGTCCAGCCGCAGTGCCCCCTAAATCCACACTGCCTGCGCCTCGACCATCTCATCCAACGCCGCTCACTTCCAACAAGCCGACACCTGCTTTGATTACACCCCCGCCGCGACGGAGATGGAGGAGGACGTTCCGATGACGGAAGAAGAGCGCTGTGTACCCCCACTGCCTGCGCCTCGGCTCGCTGAGCCAACACCGCCCACTCCCCAGGGGCAAAAGACGACACCGGCCACGACTACACCTCCGCTTCCACTGCCTGACCCGATGGAGGACGACGACGACCTGATGCCGGAGTTAGATACAACCTTCAATAAAATGATCGCTGAACCCGGCTTTGGGCCCCTGCTGGAGCCAGGGATTTCCCTGGATGCCGTCATGTTTGCGGTCTTATACCGCGAAGATAGATTGGATCTACTCGGGGATCTCTCACCTGAGCAGGGGAGTAACCTCGCGGGCTTCCTTGACGCTGCTCTCGAGCGAACTCGGAACAGCCATCCCACCATTCGCAGGGGTATTCACAAGCTAAGGGTAGCCTTGCCCTCCTGATCAATGTACATAGTTTGCCCTTTTGACTCCTCGTGAGTAATTGTTGACCAGCGGTCAATAAAAATTATTCAATTGTCATGCTCCTCAAGCAAGCCAAATTGTATGTTTATGTTGTTTCTTATCCCCTTGTGTAAAGATTACATTAATTCCATGAGTCCATGCTCCTCAAGCAAGCCAAATTGTATGTTTATGTTGTTTCTTATCCCCTTGTGTAAAGATTACATTAATTCCACGAGTCCATGCTCCTCAAGCAAGCCAAATTGTATGTTTATGTTGTTTCTTTTCCCCTTGTGTAAAGATTACATTAATTCCATGAGTCCATGCTCCTCAAGCAAGCCAAATTGTATGTTTATGTTGTTTCTTATCCCCTTGTGTAAAGATTACACAAATTCCGTGAGTCCATGCTCCTCAAGCAAGCCAAATTGTATGTTTATGTTGTTTTTATCCCCTTGTGTAAAGATTACATTAATTCCATGAGTCCATGCTCCTCAAGCAAGCCAAATTGTATGTTTATGTTGTTTCTTATCCCCTTGTGTAAAGATTACACAAATTCCGTGAGTCCATGCTCCTCAAGCAAGCCAAATTGTATGTTTATGTTGTTTCTTATCCCCTTGTGTAAAGATTACATTAATTCCATGAGTCCATGCTCCTCAAGCAAGCCAAATTGTATGTTTATGTTGTTTCTTATCCCCTTGTGTAAAGATTACATTAATTCCATGAGTCCATGCTCCTCAAGCAAGCCAAATTGTATGTTTATGTTGTTTCTTATCCCCTTGTGTAAAGATTACATTAATTCCATGAGTCCATGCTCCTCAAGCAAGCCAAATTGTATGTTTATGTTGTTTCTTATCCCCTTGTGTAAGGATTACATTAATTCCATGAGTCCATGCTCCTCAAGCAAGCCAAATTGTATGTTTATGTTGTTTTTTATCCCCTTGTGTAAAGATTACACAAATTCCGTGAGTCCATGCTCCTCAAGCAAGCCAAATTGTATGTTTATGTTGTTTCTTATCCCCTTGTGTAAAGATTACATTAATTCCGTGAGTCCATGCTCCTCAAGCAAGCCAAATTGTATGTTTATGTTGTTTCTTATCCCCTTGTGTAAAGATTACATTAATTCCATGAGTCCATGCTCCTCAAGCAAGCCAAATTGTATGTTTATGTTGTTTCTTATCCCCTTGTGTAAAGATTACATTAATTCCATGAGTCCATGCTCCTCAAGCAAGCCAAATTGTATGTTTATGTTGTTTCTTATCCCCTTGTGTAAAGATTACATTAATTCCACGAGTCCATGCTCCTCAAGCAAGCCAAATTGTATGTTTATGTTGTTTCTTATCCCCTTGTGTAAAGATTACATTAATTCCACGAGTCCATGCTCCTCAAGCAAGCCAAATTGTATGTTTATGTTGTTTCTTTTCCCCTTGTGTAAAGATTACATTAATTCCATGAGTCCATGCTCCTCAAGCAAGCCAAATTGTATGTTTATGTTGTTTCTTATCCCCTTGTGTAAAGATTACATTAATTCCATGAGTCCATGCTCCTCAAGCAAGCCAAATTGTATGTTTATGTTGTTTCTTATCCCCTTGTGTAAAGATTACATTAATTCCATGAGTCCATGCTCCTCAAGCAAGCCAAATTGTATGTTTATGTTGTTTCTTATCCCCTTGTGTAAAGATTACATTAATTCCATGAGTCCATGCTCCTCAAGCAAGCCAAATTGTATGTTTATGTTGTTTCTTATCCCCTTGTGTAAAGATTACATTAATTCCATGAGTTCAGGCTCCTCAAGCAAGCCAAATTGTATGTTTATGTTGTTTCTTATCCCCTTGTGTAAAGATTACACAAATTCCATGAGTCCATGCTCCTCAAGCAAGCCAAATTGTATGTTTATGTTGTATTAAAGCCTAAATATCAGCCCCCTGCCACTTCACAAGCTTAAATACCATTTTGATCAATTCAACCGATTTCATCTCGTAGGATGCTTTGAAATCAAATCAGTCCTGTACTCATGAGGACCAAAACCATAGTATACAGGTTGACTTTTCTTTGTCTGAATTTGACCAAACTGGTGTTGTGGCTTTATCACCACAATTATATTTTGTACTGGGGGTAATTAACATAATATGATGCACTAGCGCGCCATCTGTTATCAAAATTCAAAACTATTTTAAAGGCGTAAGATTCTTTTTGATATTAAACAATTTCTACTGCCCTTACTGCAATGGAAAAAATTAATGAGAGGTCCTGGCTCATTAGTGGTGAACCCTCCCAGCGGTTTCGCCAGTTTAATCTACCATACCGCTGTTATATTGCATTTTTGGAACTTCCTTTTATAGTGATACTGTTGATAGACTCTTTGAATGGGTATTTTAGAATTATGGATATAAGCTTTGAGGACAGTAGAATTACATACCTTTATAAATATATAATATGCTTCGAGCAATCGCTCTTCCGCAAATATCAAATTGTTTCTTTTATTATAAAAGAGTCTACCAACAGTATCACTATAAAAGGAAGTTCTAAAAATGCAATATAACAGCGGTATGGTAGATTAAACTGGCGAAACCGCTGAGAGGGTTCACCACTGATGAGCCAGGCCCTCTCATTAATTTTTTCCATTGCAGTAAGGGCAGTAGAAATTGTTTAATATCAAAAAGAATCTTACGCCTTTAAAATAGTTTTGAATTTTAATAAACATAATGCTTAATAAATCAAGGTAATAAGACCAAATCCAAATAAATAGTGTGTGACATTTCCATAATAGCATTGTTACCATCTTTAAACAAAAGTACTGTTGTCTGTAGATGGTGACAATGCTGTTACCGAAACGTCACACACTATTTATTTGGATTTTGTCTTATTACCTTCTACTTATATATTTGCCTTATTCTGTCTGTTTGTCTGTTTGTCTGAAGCTCACGGATAGAATGCGCGCTCATTGGCTGCAAGGGAACACGTGTCCTCCCTGCCCCCCTCTAGACAACCCTGTTATTCAAAAACCATACATCCAATCGCCATGAAATTCTGGGATATTATTAGGTATATCCCCGGAAAGGTTTTCGAAAAATAATTTCTTGAATATCTTGAATATCCTTAGAGTTATTTGCAGAATTGTAGATATAACTCGCAAGCAGCGCCGCCAGACGGTGATAGGCCTAAGCTTGCTGCTCCACCCCTGTTGACCTTGGGTCGTCGTGTGAGTCACAGCATGATGCAACAAAAAACACTCTCTCTGGGAATTGCGGCGTCAACAACCTGTAAGTTTGTGCCTCTCTCATAAACCTGTCTATACAGACCACCCTGTCTATAGCGACCACTCTAGACAACCCTGTTATCAGCTGTGTGATACATCCACCTGTCTATACAGACCACCCTGTTAATAGCGACCACCCAAGTCAACGTTTTTAGAATATATTCGCACTCGGGTAAACCCCGGGCGTTGCCCGGGCCATTCGTCTAGTGTGTTTATAATCTACTAGACGAATGGCCCGGGCAACGCCCGGGGTTTACCCGAGTGCGAATATGTTTTAAAAACGTTGTCTTGGGTGGTCGCTATTGACAGGGTGGTCTGTATAGACAGGTGGATGTATCACACAGCTGATAACAGGGTTGTCTAGAGTGGTCGCTATAGACAGGGTGGTCTGTATAGACAGGTGGATGTATCACACTGCTGATAACAGGGTTGCCTAAGGTGACCGCTATAGACAGGGTGGTCTGTATAGACAGGTGAATGTAACACACTGATGATAACAGGGTTGCCTAAGGTGACCGCTATAGACAGGGTGGTCTGTATAGGCAGGCAGCTGATAACAGGGTTGTCTAGAGTGGTCGCTATAGTCAGGGTGGTCTGTATAGACAGGTGTATGTATCACACTGCTGTTAACAGGGTTGCCTAGAGTGACCGCTATAGACAGGGTGGTCTGTATAGACAGGTGAATGTAACACACTGATGATAACAGGGTTGTCTAGAGTGGCCGCTATAGACAGGTGTATGTATCACACAGCAGATAACAGGGTTGTCTAGAATGGCCGCTATATACAGGGTGGTCTGTATAGACAGGTGGATGTATCACACAGCTGATAACAGGGTTGCCTAGAGTGACTGCTATAGACAGGGTGGTCTGTATAGACAGGCGGATGTATCACACAGTTGATAACAGGGTTGTCTAGAGTGGCCGCTATAGACAGAGTGGTCTGTTTAGACAGGTGGATGTTGCACACTGCTGATAACAGGGTTGTATAGAGTGGCCGCTATAGACAGGTGTATGTATCGCACAGCTGATAACAGAGTTGTCTAGAGGGGGGCAGGGAGGCCACGTGTTCGCTGGCAGCCAATGGGCGCGCATTCTATCCGTGAGCTTCAGACATACCGACAAACAGACAGAATAAGGCAAATATATAAGTAGATAATCCAAATTTTATCTGTTGGGTGCATGGAGGATAGAGATGGTATCTTTTTAATCTTTTCTATTAATTCTTGAAGTTTTTAAAGGGGAAAAAATAAATATACTTTTATGAAGAAATTATGTTTATTTTAATAATAAAATTAAAGCAGAGAATTTTAAGATATTATACAAACATATTTACAATAAGGAAAAAAACTAACCTGAGAGCATCTAGCTTCTCTGCCAAACAAAACAATTATCTTCTTTTTAACCAACAAGACATATGCAAATCCTCTATTATTGATTAATCTGGCACAAGAATTTACATATATAAATTTACAAAATTTTTTACAATTAAATTTAAAAATACAAATTTTTAAACAGTAGAATTTACAAATATATATATATTTATATATATATATATATATATTTATATATATATATATATATATTTTTTTTACTTATCCTTTTAGTTTAAATTAGACAAGATCTTGGAGGTCGTGCTCGTAAAGAAGCTCAAGAACTCTTCTTGGTTCTCTGTACAGGGATCTTCGAGTTGGATCCTCTACCTAAATCCAAAACGTGGTTCAGATCCTGCGCGACAACCGATTCAGTATGAGATTCTGTTGTGCACAACTCCATATAGGTTGTTGGATCCTATAGTTAATAATTTCTTTAAATTCAATTTTATATATGAAAATTAAGTCAAAATATTCTAAATTCAATTGTACAATATAAATCTTTAATATGTAAATTTTAAAGCAAGCAACATGTATGTAAATTTCTAGTTGGGTGAATTAATAGTTTTTTTTGTTTTCTCTCTCTCTCTCTACCACTAGTATCAAAATCTAAGTCAAATTCATGTAATCTAAATTCATGTGGTAGCTATTCATAACTCTAAAACCAAAAGACAATAAAACAATTGAAGACAAGTGGCAAAGTGCTTCTTAGTATCTTTTACTGAACATTGAAGCCACGAACAGTATGGTCCCTCGAGCCGGATACTTTAAAAAATTAAGGTAAGCCATTTGAAAACTTAAAATTCTTAAAATAAAGTCATGCCCAAATCAGAAGTTAAAATTCGGCACAAATTCAACTTTATTATTCAGGAAATAAAGGATCTGGAATCAGAGAATAAAGCTATTGTAGAATCCAAAAACATACATGGATTAAAGCTATTCCAACAAGAAGTTAATGAAAGGAAAATTAGCCTAAATCAAGTTATCAATACATTATTAGAATCAGAGTTAGATGATACACAATATGACGATTATTCAAAGGCCAAAAAGGATATTTTTAATATGTTGGTGTCTATTGAAGAAGCTTTATCTTTAATTGAAACCAAAGAAAATATTCATAGTGATAAACAATTGCCAGAATCCAATGTTAATTTACCTAAGATAAATTTACCCATTTTCAATGGTGATTCAGCCAATTGGCTTAGTTTTAGAGAAATATTTAACTCCACCATCAATTCAAATCAAACACTAACGGAAATACAAAAATTTCAATATCTAAATGCATCTGTTAAGGGTCCTGCGGAAAAGTTGATTCGGGGTTTTCCCATTTCTGACAAAAACTACCAGCAAGCATGGGATACCTTATGCAATAGATTTAATAACAGAAGAGAATTGGCTTTTTCACAAATCAACAAAATATTCTCCATAAGGCCATTAAAATCTATTTCGGCTGGTTCTCTCTATGAAATCCTTGATGTTTGCAATGAAGGCATTAGAAATCTCTCAGTGCTAGGACTTGAGAAAAACACATTAACAGATCTAATCCTGATCAATTTTTTTGAAAAAAGAATCGGTGAAGCCCTCAGGAAAGAATGGGAATTAACCCTTCAAAATGAAGAATATCCAACATTTGAAAACTTTGTGAATTTTTTAGAAAAACATGCTAGAAGCCTGCAAGGTATGAGAATTCCTTTGTTCCAGGAACAAAAAACTTCTAGCAAAAATATGATGGCTCACGGCCTTTATGTCAACAAAGGTCAAAATTGTATTTTATGTCATCAAATTCATAAACTAAATGACTGCCAGAGATTCATAAATCTTCCCTTGCCTAAAAAATGGGAATTAGTTAAAAAACATAAACTTTGTCAAAATTGCCTTAGAGCAAATCATGAGATATCCAAATGTCTCATCACATCAAGATGTAAAAACTGCAAGCAGAACCATCATACTCTTCTGCATGAATACAACTCTGAACCATCCATTCCACAACCAACAACCTCTCAAGAGATGTTGATTTCAACAAATACCATCTGTAATGCGATGCCTTTGGAAACGGAAACAAATATTCTACTGTCAACAGCCCTTATTAAAGTCAAGGCGAAGGATGGCTCATTTGTGCTATGTAGAGCATTAGTGGACAATGGGTCCCAAATGAGCCTAATTTCAGAACAATGTTGCCACAAGTTGGGACTTGAAAAAAGGAAAAATTCTTATACACTAAAAGGTGTAGGTGACATTGTTGTCAACAGGACAACATCGCAGGTTGAAATAGAGTTCACCCCACATCATAATGATCAATTATTTTCTGCCAGAGCATTTGTGGTTGGGAGGGTAACTGCAGACCTTCCAAACTTCCAAATTCAGTCAGCAGACTTTCCTCATTTAGAAAATTTGCTCTTGGCAGACCCAGAATTCTATGTCACCAAGCCCATAGACCTAATTTTGGGTGCAGATACCTTTGTAGAAATAATTCTAGGTCATAAAACAGATTTAAAGCACCATCCTATAGCACTTAATACCAAGTTAGGTTGGCTTGTTTCTGGGAGAATCCATTCAACTATTAAGTCGAATACTTCGGTAATCAATCACTGTACCACTGAACTTGATTCCAGCATAAGAAAATTCTGGGAACTTGAAGATGTCCCAATTTCTAAGGCCCAGTTGGGTATAAAGAATGCCCCATCTCCAAGTCTAAAGGAGTCCATTCAGAACTCTCCAAGTCTAAAGGAGTTCACTCAGAACTTTCCAAGTCTGCCGGGGTCCATTCAGACCTCTCCAAGTCTACCAGACTCTGTTCAAGGGTCACCGTCTCTAACTTTGAGCCTACAGAGCTCCAAACACAACTCTCCAACCCCCTTACAAGTATCAGTTCACAGCCTGAAAGAGGCCATGTCCCCTTTGGTCGAAATGCCATCAAGCCCTGGGTGCTCCAAGCAGATTCCAATTCCTATAGAAGAAGACTCTATAGAGAGCCAGAACCGAGTTGATAATCTGCCATCCTACCCGATGAGCCCAGAGCAGAGTTACACTCTCTCATCGGCTTCTGTTGAAGATTTCAAGGCCCAAAGTGGGCCCAAGTCCCCTACATCTCCCACTAGAGGTTCAGAGAGTTGCCGATGTTCTGGGGATTATACAGAGCCACAGATGTCTCAGAACTCCAATTTTTCATGCTCCTCTATAGAAGAATCTGAAGATAATTCAAGTAATTCTGAAGAAAATCTAAGTAGATCCGAAGATAATCCAAGTAAATCTGAAGAAATTCCAAGTAAATCTAAAAAGTCACGTATCTCCAAGTTAACTCCACAAATTACTTCTAAACAAAACCAATTACTTCCTTCTGAATCAAGTCAACCATCCACTCCAGAACAACCTCTCGCTTCTCAGTCAAGTGAACCACTCTCATCTAAGAAAGAAACTTCGATTATTCCTAAGATAAAGCCACCACCCTATTATAGGCGAAAACGTCAACTTCCTACTGAGAAAACTTCATGGGATGAACCAATTGAATCAGATATAAAGTCAAATTGGACTAAATTCCAAACTCAACTATCGTGCCTAAAGGAAATCAAAATACCAAGATACCTGAACAGTTCATCTTCTGAAATAGAAGAATTACAACTACATGGATTTTGTGATGCATCCCTTAATGCTTATTCAGCAGTTTTTTACTTGAAAACTAGATTCAAAATTCAAAAGATCAAAATCAATCTGATAACCTCAAAAACTAAGGTTGCACCATTAAAGACCATTACAATTCCAAGACTTGAACTAAGTGCAGCATTGCTTTTGGCTCAACTGAATCAAGTCATTCTTGAATCATTTCCTTTTCAACCTGACAAAACCTTTTTGTGGACTGATTCACAAATCTGCATAGATTGGATAAGATCAGATGCCAGCAGATGGAAGGCCTTTGTTTCGAACAGAGTGTCGTCAATTCAAAATTTGACTCAAATCACTGATTGGTTCCATGTATCCAGTCAAGATAATCCAGCTGATTGCGCATCAAGAGGAATCATGCCTCAAGACTTGGTCAATCATAGAATTTGGTGGCGGGGTCCTATTTGGCTTCAAGAAAATAATGTTCGATATATTCCTTCTTCACCAACCCAAGTAAATCTCAATATCATTCAAGAAGAAGTCGGTGAGGGTCAAGTGTTGGATCAAACAACCTTAATTCAAAATTCAGAAACTATGTTAAATCTAGAATTCATTGTAAGGTATTCCACAATGACCAAATTGATCCGAATCACAGCTTGGTGTTGGAGATTCTACTACAATTGCCTCCTCTTTGATCCAATTCGTCAGAAAGGACCTTTGACAACAAGAGAATTAACAAAGGCAATTCAAGTCTTAGTCAAATCAATTCAGCAAGTTGAATTCTGCACGGAAATAAAATTACTGAAGTCAAACAAGCAACTACCTCTGTCCAAGAAGCTAACTTCTCTAAATCCCTTCTTAGACACTCAAGGACTTCTAAGAGTTGGAGGTAGACTCAAGTATTCCTATTTAAATGAAAATCAAAACTTCCCTCTCTTACAACCAAAATCCCCACGCCAGGAATCACTTATCAAAAATCTCTTAACTGAGAATGCCGACATTCCTGAGGCTATTGATGAGAATCAAGAAGATTCTTCAATTTTAGAAACCACTTTTGTCATTGAAGACGAAGAGTCTAACAAAGATATCGGGACTCCAAAGATTGAAATCTCCGAAGTTTCGGTTATTGATAAATCGGAAGGCAAATATTCGAAAGAACCAGTGGTCAGTGTAGAAGCTCTGGAAAAGAAGGAACTGTGCCATGATGACCCAGCTCACCTCAATGTGGTTGAAGCTGATCTTAATCGACCTAAAGAGGCTACCAGTGGTATAATCAATATTTCTACAGAAGCTAATGAATCGGCAAGCAAAGAGAAAGTTGTACCTGTTGAAATTGTGGATACATCAACAAAGGATTATCTACAGAGCGGTGAAAAGGCAAAATCATCCCGCTGGAAGCCCATCGATTCTCTATGCTTAGAAGACGTCAAGGAATCTGAAGACGACGATGAAAATTACAGTTCATCGGCATATATAGAATGGCCAGAAATCTTGAAGAAAGAAGTCTTAAGACCCGAACCTTTAGAAAAGGCAGTCAATCTGGAAGATTTTGAGAAGGCGGCAGAAAGTCGACAACTCTCCAAAGAACACTTAGAGGAATCGACCGAACAAGGCTCATGCATAAAGGCTGAATCAAAACCTTGGGAAGATCCTATTGAATCCGACTTAGCAGCCGCAGAGTCTGATAATCCAGCAGTTCCCGAAAGAGAACTGGCCAACGAATCTGAAAATCTCATCCAAAATTCACCTCAATCGGATACTCAAAGATGGAAGCTGATTCCATTACCTTTCAAACAATGAGAATTGTAATCTTAGCTACATAGTCGGAATCAATTAGTCCAGTATTTATACTATTGGAACTCTTTTTTATTTTTATTTATTTTTTTTTTATTTTTTATTTTCTGGTCATCTCTTCCCAGCCGGGGGAGTATGTTGGATCCTATAGTTAATAATTTCTTTAAATTCAATTTTATATATGAAAATTAAGTCAAAATATTCTAAATTCAATTGTACAATATAAATCTTTAATATGTAAATTTTAAAGCAAGCAACATGTATGTAAATTTCTAGTTGGGTGAATTAATAGTTTTTTTTTGTTTTCTCTCTCTCTCTCTACCACTAGTATCAAAATCTAAGTCAAATTCATGTAATCTAAATTCATGTGGTAGCTATTCATAACTCTAAAACCAAAAGACAATAAAACAATTGAAGACAAGTGGCAAAGTGCTTCTTAGTATCTTTTACTGAACATTGAAGCCACGAACATAGGTTATATGCCAGTTACGTTAGAGTGCTGGTTTTATCCAACATTTCTCCGAGGTCACCTACAGAGAGGTGTAAATTGGACTTTGACCTGGTATTAAATGGCCGCCTCTAACATGAGGAACAGACGCCCTGTGCAGCCGCTCCTAACATGGAGAACAGACGCTGCTGAATATCCTGTAACCCAAGAATAGGAGCCCTTACAGGGTGCTATCAGTCGGGCCAACTGAAACCTGGCTTTTTAACGAGCTTGTTACTGCTCCCCTTCCTCCTTTTACATCAAATATTATTACAAATATTAAAGTGTTTAACATTTAATACAAAGATGATCACCTCCAATAGTACCTTATTACAATGCTTATTTGAAGGGAAAGGGCATCTCTTTTTGGTACATGAATACCATCTTCCTGCAACTTTATGTTATAAAATAATATGGGAATAGTCCACAAATATATATTTGCATATTATGAAGCATTAATGAGGCATCAGTTATGAAAATTTGAAACTATTATAGACGTGTATGATTCTTTTAAAAATTAAGCAATTTCTACTGCCCTTACTGCAAAGGAAGAATTAATGGGAGGGTTCACCACTGTTGAGCCAGGCCCTCCTATTAATTCTTCCATTGCAGTAAGGGCAGTAGAAATTGCTTAATTTTTAAAAGGATCATACGCGTATATAATAGTTTCGAATTTTGATATATATGCATACAGATTATAAAAATAATATTTGACTTACAATATCTCATAGGATTTCACCTGATAAGGCACAATTTGGTTTATAGATTATTGCTACAAGAAAATAAGACCAAATCCTAATAAATTAATAGTGTGTGACGTTTCGGTAACAGCATTGTTACCATCATCAGACAAAATAATAAGTGATTTATTCTTTTATATACATTTTTATTCTTTTGTCTGATGATGATAACAATGCTGTTACCTAAACGTCACACACTAGTAATTTATTTGGATTTTGTCTTATTACCTTGTAGGATTACACCTGTTTATTATAGACTAGCTGAATGGCCCGGGCAACGCCCGGGTTTTACTCGATTAAATGCTTTTATTCAAATACTATTCGTTACAATTATAAATTGCCGCCGTGGATGTCATTCTTGTATAATATATAAATGAGTTTTAAAAATTGTAAAAAAATAAAAAATGCATCGGCCGGGAATCGAACCCGGGCCGCCCGCATGGCAGGCGAGCATTCTACCACTGAACCACCGATGGTTATAAGAAATGGCCATATTTGAGTATTTATACCATTCACAAAAGCAAACGGTGACAGTATTAAGAATTGATTGATGACTCTGATACTTGTATATAGGGATGTGTGATGTGACACAGGTACCACTATAGATGTGTGATGTGACACAGGTACCACTATAGATGTGTGATGTGACACAGGTACCACTATAGATGTGTGATGTGACACAGGTACCACTATAGATGTGTGATGTGACACAGGTACCACTATAGATGTGTGGTATACGGCTGGGACTCCACCTGCACAGCCTCCAATGACTGGATGCTCAAGATGGGAGTCTTCAATCTTCCCCATAAGAACCACCAGCCCTTCTACAATGTCCTGGCTGCTGACAACACAATCCGCTACGCCGCGCAAGGTCTGTTCAACCATCTATTCTGTACCATCTTGCTCATTCTATGAACCAAGCCCTCTCAATATATTTTTTCATTGCAGTAAAGACAGTAGAACTTTGATTTATTTGTGAAAAGAAGCATTCAACAACAACAACAAAAAGCCTTTATTGAGGAGATCTCGTCCTATATCGGATTCACCAGTTTACAGAGTAAGAGAAGAGAACTAAGAATACAGAGAGAAACCTATAAGTAGTAGGTATAGTATAGTATTTTCTACACTGTGACTATATACAACAGCAGCAACAAGCCTTTTACTGGAATCAAAGTCCCATACAGGATTCGTCATTCTAATCCTGACATAGATTAATTGCATATAATTATTTACATCAATTAGATTATGTATATAGCCTCCTCTTCTCTTCAGCCGTCTTCCAAAATTTGAACAACGCAAAAGCTCCAGCTCTGTTTCTCACCACCTCATTCAACAGGAGCTCCAAAGAGATTCCCTCAAGGCGAAAAGAAGCATTCACTTATTAATATCTTCATTCGTTATATATAGATGGCACATTATTGCTTTGTATTAATTCTATTGTTTACTGGAGGTATATACTACCACCACAGATGAACAGGGTTATATTCTCTTTTATATTATCCCTAGTACACGTGGTACAGGCCATGATATTCATGGTGGGTAGTAGTTGGTGACTGCTGTTAGTGCACCACATGTCTACATATGTGAAAAGTAGTAGTTGGTGACTGCTGTTAGTGCACCACATGTCTACATATGTGAAAAGTAGTAGTTGGTGACTGCTGTTAGTGCACCACATGTCTACATATGTGAAAAGTAGTAGTTGGTGACTGCTGTTAGTGCACCACATGTCTACATATGTGAAAAGTAGTAGTTGGCGACTGCTGTTAGTGCACCACATGTCTACATATGTGAAAAGTAGTAGTTGGCGACTGCTGTTAGTGCACCACATGTCTACATATGTGAAAAGTAGTAGTTGGTGACTGCTGTTAGTGCACCACATGTCTACATATGTGAAAAGTAGTAGTTGGTGACTGCTGTTAGTGCACCACATGTCTACATATGTGAAAAGTAGTAGTTGGTGACTGCTGTTAGTGCACCACATGTCTACATATGTGAAAAGTAGTAGTTGGCGACTGCTGTTAGTGCACCACATGTCTACATATGTGAAAAGTAGTAGTTGGTGACTGCTGTTAGTGCACCACATGTCTACATATGTGAAAAGTAGTAGTTGGTGACTGCTGTTAGTGCACCACATGTCTACATATGTGAAAAGTAGTAGTTGGTGACTGCTGTTAGTGCACCACATGTCTACATATGTGAAAAGTAGTAGTTGGTGACTGCTGTTAGTGCACCACATGTCTACATATGTGAAAAGTAGTAGTTGGTGACTGCTGTTAGTGCACCACATGTCTACATATGTGAAAAGTAGTAGTTGGTGACTGCTGTTAGTGCACCACATGTCTACATATGTGAAAAGTAGTAGTTGGTGACTGCTGTTAGTGCACCACATGTCTACATATGTGAAAAGTAGTAGTTGGCGACTGCTGTTAGTGCACCACATGTCTACATATGTGAAAAGTAGTAGTTGGTGACTGCTGTTAGTGCACCACATGTCTACATATGTTTTTTTTTTCACTTATCCTTTTAGTCTAAATTAGACAAGATCTTGGAGGTCGTGCTCATAAAGAAGCTAAAGAACTCTTCTTGGTTCTCTGTACAAGGATCTTTTGTCCTTTCCAATGCAATTTAGTAAATGTTGGGGAGTGGCCTCTTCGGTTTTGCACCTAGTGCACATGGGGAAGCTTTTGGCTCGCTCTTTATAGACTAGAGGGCGCAGGTGACCAGATTTCCATCTGGCCAACTGTGTCGATTCCCTTCTGTTTAGTTGGAGGGTCTGTTTTTTGGGGTTTTCTACCTGGTACCAAGAATGATGGAAACTATCTCTATGGTTCCTTATTAGTTGTAGTTTCAGTTTATTAATATGGTCCCTTGCTGAAAGATAGGTCTCAGAGTTCACCCCATCAGGATGTCCAGCTGCTCCTTCCTTAGCCAATCTGTCGGCCTCCTCATTTCCAGGGACTCCCACATGTGATGGAATCCATTGTAGACCTATTTTGGTATTTTTATTCAGTTTGTTGATTTCTGCAGCAATGTTTTTGAGGAGTCTGTCTTGTGAATAGTAGCAGTTTTTAATTGCAAAGATGGCGACTTTTGAATCTGTATAAATTATTATGTTGTTAGTCTCGTTTTTCTCTACGAGTTTTAGAGCTTGTAGTATGGCTGTTAGTTCAGATCTGAAAACTGACAAGTTCTTTGGGTTTTTGATTCTTCTTTTTATTTCCATACTATCTTTAAGGATGAGAACTCCACTGCCAGAGGAGCCATTCTCCACCAGTGAGCCATCGGTGTATATCTGTATGGTCTCTTTGTCTGCTTTTTCAATCCTCTCCATAGCGAGGCTCCTGAGTAGTCCAGGGTGGTCGGCCCTTTTGGAGCATTCTTGCTCTAGATCCAGGTTGTAGGAGATTTCTGGTCTTTCTTTATATGGTGCATATTGGTTCTGGGCATTTCTATTTCTCGTTCTGTTTGGTAGTAGTTCCCGGTAGGCTAGGTGCATTGGGCTAAGTCTTTTGAGTCTGGTTTTTGGTTTCCATTTTCGTATAAATTCTCCGGTTCTGTGTGATTTTGGTGCCTTTACTCTCTTGTATATATAATCGGCTAAGCCGATTTTTCTCCGGTGTGTAAGAGGCAACAAGTTGGCCTCAATCTCTGCAATTTTGGTTGGACAGGTGTTTCTGAGTCCACATATGATTCTTGCAGCACTGCTCTGTACTTGATCGATTTTATTCAGGTTGGTCTTACTCGCCGTCTGCCACACTGGTTGGGCATATTCTAAGATTGGTCTGATAAGGGCCAGATATGTTTGGCGCAGAGTTTCCCTATCTGCACCCCATTCATATCCAGATATTCTTTTCAGAATGTTAAGTCTCTTTTTTTGCTCTTAACACTGTCTGGTTGATATGAGGTCCATAGGTCAGTGAGGGGTCTAAAGTGACTCCTAGGTATTTGGGTGTCCGAGAAAATTTTATTTGATTGTTGTCATATTTGATATTTGGGGTCCATTTTTTAAGGTGGTTGTTTATTGTAAATACTCCTACTTCGGATTTATTAGGGTTTATAATTAATTTCATTTTTTCCGCAAAGTGTTGGAGTTCTTTCAGCGCCTTGTTTACATTTTTGTTTGCTTCCTTGAGATCTCTCTTTGAGGATATGTCTACATATGTGAAAAGTAGTAGTTGGTGACTGCTGTTAGTGCACCACATGTCTACATATGTGAAAAGTAGTAGTTGGTGACTGCTGTTAGTGCACCACATGTCTACATATGTGAAAAGTAGTAGTTGGTGACTGCTGTTAGTGCACCACATGTCTACATATGTGAAAAGTAGTAGTTGGTGACTGCTGTTAGTGCACCACATGTCTACATATGTGAAAAGTAGTAGTTGGTGACTGCTGTTAGTGCACCACATGTCTACATATGTGAAAAGCAGTCCGACTTTGCACTTACAAATGTTCCAGAAATTATTACTTAATAACAACTCTCCAGTAAGTGAACCACCTCTTCCTTAAGGAAACTTTGGCTCTGCAACTAGATGTCCTCTACATAGAGGTTTTCTACTGTATATGACACTAATATGTCATTTATAAATAAGAAAATAATCTTTTTATTTAAATTTGATATTTTTTTTCAAATAAAAACAACATCCTGCTGCAATGGTCAACTATTGAAAGACTTTATTTGCCACAATTACCATTGTAGTTGTGGGTCGGTGGAAGGCTGGTTAAACAGTTTGGTTTTCTACCACTACGACCCGTGTTCGATTCCCGCATTGGACACTTTTTTCTGTTAAAAAAAAAGAAAATGCTCCAATGGCCCCCGATTCTTGCAAAAGTCCAACCCCACCAGCGAGTGCAAGTAACCAAACGGGGCTCTGGCACATTTGTAAGTGCAAAGTCGAACTGCCTTTCACATGTGTAGACATGTGGTGCGCTTACAGTAAAAGCAGTCGCTAACTACCCACCATGATTATCATGGCCTGTACCACGTGTACTAGGGATAAGCAAAAAAAAAAAAACATTGTTGAATTGCTTCAATGGCCCCTGATTCTTGCAAAAGTCCAACTCCACCAGTGAGTGCAAATAACCAAATGAGTACCCTTGTAAGGGCAAAAGTCAAATTGCTTTCTACATATGAAGACATGTGGTGACACATTTACAGTAGAAGCATTCGCCATCTACCACCTACCATGACCTTGTACCATGTATACTTGGATTAATGTTTTTATTTTTTTATCCCCAGTACACGTGGTGCAGGGCATGATAATCATGGTGGGTAGAAGTAGGCGACTACTTTTACTGTAAATGCACCACATGTCTACATATGTGAGAAGAAGTTCAACCTCACAATTACAAATGTGCCAGAGCCCCGTTTGGTTACATGCTCTGGCTGGTGGGGTTGAACTTTTGCAAGAATCGGGGGCCATTGGAGCATTTTTTTTTTGGATTAATGTGGTATCGTGATGTCAATTGATGTGACATAACTGATGCACCGGTGCAGGGGATGAAAGAGTTGAGCCTATGGCCTTCATCCTTTCTGGTTGTTGCTAGATGTAATCATGTGTACTAAGTGCAATTCTCAGCCTGCAACCCCAAGACATATTATTGACTGTATTGACTCATCCATTGATGAGCTCTACTCTTCCCCGGCAGACACCATCAAAATTCTCAAGCTTTATAAGCTTGATACCTTAGTGTGATTGAGTGGAGATAAGAAGAAGATGTGTTTTTTTCAAATCAAAAGAGTTATTGTTTTTTAAGAAAAGAAACTGCTTGCTCTCTCGATTGTTCGCATATAAGTTTATGTCAAGCCTTTACTTCCTTCTTTCCCCCTATTATTGTTAATAAATCATTGCTGATTATTGTTACTATTCCTGTTATATACCCTCTTCTACAAGGAGAATCTGTACAAGACCAAAAGGTCTTAATAAATCTTTTTGTTATTGTTGTCATTTCAATGAAGAGCCTCATATGTCTCTGTACATCTCTATCACAGCAATGTCCTCTATCTTGGGTGTGTATACTGTATTGTTGTTGTTGTCATGTCCAATGAAGAGCCTCATATGTCTCTGTACATCTCTATCACAGCAATGTCCTCTATCTTGGGTGTGTATACTGTATTGTTGCTGTTGTCGTTTCAATGAAGAGCCTCATATGTCTCTGTACATCTCTATCACACCAATATCCTCTATCTTGGGTGTGTATACTGTATTGTCGTTTCAATGAAGAGCCTCATATGTCTCTGTACATCTCTATCACAGCAATGTCCTCTATCTTGGGTGTGTATACTGTATTGTTATTGTTGTCGTTTCAATGAAAAGCCTCATATGTTCCCGTACATCTCTATCACAGCAGTCACAATGTCCTCTATCTTGGGTGTGTATACTGTATTGTTGTTGTTGTGTCCAATGAAGAGCCTCAGATGTCCCTGCACATCTCTATCACAGCAATGTCCTCTATCTTGGGTGTGTATACTGTATTGTTGTTGTTGTTGTGTCCAATGAAGAGCCTCAGATGTCCCTGCACATCTCTATCACACCAATGTCCTCTATCTTGGGTGTGTATACTGTATTGTTGTTGTTGTCGTTTCCAATGAAGAACCTCAGATATCCCTGCACATCTCTATCACAGCAATGTCCTCTATCTTGTGTGTGTATACTGTATTGTTGTCGTTTCAATGAAGAGCCTCATATGTCTCTGTACATCTCTATCACAGCAATGTCCTCTATCTTGGGTGTGTATACTGTATTGTTGTTGTTGTCGTTTCAATGAAGAGCCTCATATGTCTCTGTACATCTCTATCACAGCAATGTCCTCTAACTTGGGTGTGTATACTGTATTGTTGTTGTTGTCGTTTCAATGAAGAGCCTCATATGTCTCTGTACATCTCTATCACAGCAATGTCTTCTATCTTGGGTGTGTATACTGTATTGTTGTTGTTGTCGTTCCAATGAAGAGCCTCAGATGTCTCTGTACATCTCTATCACAGCAATGTCCTTTTTTATCAAAATTCAAAACTATTTTAAAGGCGCAAGATTCTTTTTGATATTAAATAATTTCTACTGCCCTTACTGCAATGGAAAAATTAATGAGAGGGCCTGGCTCATCAGTGGTGAACCCTCTCAGCGGTTTCGCCAGTTTAATCTACCATACTGCTGTTATATTGCATTTTTGGAACTTCTTTTTATAGTGATACTGTTGATAGACTCTTTGAATGGGTATTTTAGAAGAACTATGGACATAAGCTTTGAGGACAGTAGGCGCGCTAGTGCATCATATTATAAATGTCCTCTATCTTGGGTGTGTATACTGTATTGTTGTTGTGTCCAATGAAGAGCCTCAGATATCCCCGCACATCTCTATCACAGCAATGTCCTCTATCTTGGGTTGTGGTCTCTGTGTGTCACTGAAGTAACATAGGTAAGACCAATGTGTGCAGAGAACCTGGTTGCAGTGGAGCATCCAGAACCAGTGGCTAATAGCGAGATGGGGAAATACTTCGAAAGGTTCGATGGCTTCCGCTACATTCCCAACAACAAGAAGAGGGAAGAGTATCCTGAGAATTAAAACTTTTGGATTCCATAACTTTTGTTTTTCTTGTAACTCGACGTATCATTCTCTTCCTTTACTGTAAAACCTCCCCATCTCTGATGGAATACTCCTCTAATAGACAACTTATATGATGGGTTACCTCTTTAATGGATAACTCATCTGATGAATTTATTTGAGGAAGCTTCCTTGAGAGAATGTATATAATTGTAAATAATTATGTTGTTAGTTCCCTCCTCCTTTAAATATCACTTAGATTTAATGTGTATGATTTATCATTGATGGATGTGTCAATAAATTTGTTTGAAAATATTTCTATTTGTGTGTTTACCCATGCATGTGGTGACAATTCCTCAAGCTGGTCTCTCTTATTGGAAGTTTAACAGTATTTAACAAACTTAAGAAAAAAAGGTATCTCCTTATCGTGCAACTTAAAGTTACTGATGGCTTGCGCCATCTATTGGAATAAATATCAACTATTCGTTGATTTTTTTATTTATTCCAGAATCGGCCAAATACTCATTCTTGATTCATCAAGAAAAGCTAACCATGTAGGCATTTCGGGTTGTTAGCCCTCGTCAATGTGGGGCAAGCTGTAATTCAACGACCAAAAAACTGGTCATTCAGGCATCCTGAAAAATCATTAAACGGGTAGTTAAGGCCAGAAATGCATGAAAACTTTGTCTTCTTCTTCTTTCTTATCTCCAAACTGGATGAAGTAGAATGCATCTGCCTTTGTCATTAAGACTGGGAGCACTACTCAGTGGCAGGCTGACTTAGTTCCAAAAGAAATGGCCGCCTCTGACATGAGGAACAGACGCCATGTACAGCTGCTCCTAACATGGAGTACAAAAGCTGCTCATCCTGTATCCCTGGATTAGGAGCCCTTACAGGGTACTATCAGCCGGGCCAGCTGAGCCCAGGTTTTTTAGTGAGCTTGTTACTGCTCCCCTTCCTTTGTCTTAACTTTGTCTTAATATAAATAATAAGCGAAACTGCTTCTGAGGTTCTTGTTTTATTGTCAAATACTCATGTAGAAGGGTTTGTGCTGCCTGAAAGCTTGAGATTAAGATACCATAAAATAAAAAAACTCATCCTCAGAAGCCATTTTGCTTATTATTGACTAGACGGGTGACCCGGGCTTCGCCCCGGGATTGACCCGTGTGCATATCTACCCGAGTGATATATATTTAGATAAGATTTTTTTAAAATAATTGTTTGTTATTAGCATTATCTATTTGTTTGCATCAGCATAATTTAATCTAATCTTTGATAGAGGGCGCTGTTCGTGAGCTAAGTAGAATAATTTGAATATATAGTTTTAATAATTGATTTATATATTTTTTAAAATAGCCTATCGTCTTCCCCGTATTTTTTATACCTATGTATGGAAATTTTGGTTTGAATTAGTGAACTACTGCGAATTTGTATACCGGACATACAGACAAACAAACATACAAACATTGATTTTTATATATATAGATATGTATTGCAAAAGATTTTTACTTTTCTGACTTTATTTTACTTAATGTTTACACATGGTTATTGTTGTTTGTGTGCTTCAAATATCTTAAACATAACTAATTCAAACTTAACTATGGTAAGGCACAATTTGGATCATAGATTATAAACACAAGATGAATAAGATTTGTCTTTTGTCTAATGATGGTAACATTCAGTTGTTTGTCTAATGATTGTAACATTCAGTTGTTTGTCTAATGATGGTAACATTGTCTTTTGCCTGATGATGGTAACAAAACTGTTACTGAAACGTCACATACTATTTATTTATTTGATTTGATCTTATTATCTTGTGTTCAAACTTAACTAATTCAACCAAACTTAGAGTATGAGTACACTCAGAGGTAAATGTTGGACA